>JAASFF010000198.1:735325-1221664 GCA_013365195.1 Cercospora citrullina
TACCTGTCTTAGATGTATTGGTATGCTGCCTGGTTCTTGTTCCTCTTAGCTGCCTGCCTTGCTAGATCCTGTGCATACAGGTGGATTGGTGGGATGTCTGCTTCTCTCTGGAGTATTGCTGGTGGGACACTTTTGTATGCCCCTGTGATGTGCCTGAGGGCTTGGTTCTGCACTTTCTCTAGTGGTTGGGTGAGCCCTTTCCTGTGTCCTTTGGTGCCTTCTGGGTCCATCCAGGTGGTGCACCCAAATATCATTGCTGGCCTCACTACTGCTGTGTAGAGGTGTCTTGCTTTCTGAAAGGATGCACCCCATGTGGACTTGCACAGCCTCTGGAGCGACTGCATTTGGTTAGCTCCCTTCTCTGCTGCCCTCTTGATGTGGGGTCCCCACTGTAGTTTGGTGTCCACCCACACCCCTAGGAGTCTGAGGGCTGGGACTGGGCCCTCCTCAAATCCCTGGATTTGGACTGTGGCTCTGAGGTTGTGTTGTCTCCCCCTGGTGAAATGGATCAGCTGGTATTTCTGTGGTGCAAAGGCTGCTCTATGTTTGCTAGCCCAGTCTAAGCATTTTTGGTAGGCTGCTTCCAGTTGTCTGCAGTTCTCTTCTGTACTATTGCTATATGTCAGGATGTTGGAGTTATCCACAAATCCCATTGCTCTTGTCCTTCCCTCTTGGAGGGTTGGGAGGAGGGTAGATGCGAAGAATAGGAAGAGGATTGGGGATAGTGTGGAGCCTTGGGGGATTATATATATATATATATATATATTCACTTCCCTTCGACGCTCAACCTCTTGCTAACTATCCACCAACAGCCCGCCGCTCCAGCGGTTACCAATGCGCAGACCGCTGGTGGCAATTCGGAAGCGACGAAGACATGTACAAGACGAATCTCTGGGCTTTCCGGCAACGCGAAGATGACCTTCTCGGAGCGGCCTACTCTGCACAGGACTGGTTTCTTCGCTACTTGACTGGTTCCTTCGGCGGCAGAATTGTGTCCTATTCGCCTTTGGGCTATGAAGCGTGCTTTGATAAGAAACCGGTTGATCATGCGCCATGCAAGCGGCCCGATATCTATGATAATTGAGTGTTGTGGATAATGGGGGGAATGCAAAGTGGTGGGTCTCGATGGCTGTACAAAGTTGGCAGTCTTGAGTGAAGCAGCAGATTTTCTAAAATTTGGAAATTTATTTGCTCCCATATCTACGCAGAAAGGGTATCTTGATGCTATTCCTCGTCCAATGTACAATCAACTCGACCCTTCGTGGTAATTCTATGAATGCTCAATGCGCCGGTCCATCGATTGCTACGGCAGCAGCTTCGAGGCCTCGCCACTGATCGCTCACTCCAATCGCATCGATCCACAACATGCCGTGTCTCACTACTCTCAGCCCAATGAAGGCCCGTCCAAGCCAATGAGCTAGTCCTTGCCCATTCTCACGCAATGCTTGTCAAAGATTTTTGCCGTGTTCAGTCGCAAGTCAGCGGCGGTGCAAGGCCAATAACAATGTCAATGATCTCAATCGTCTCACCATGTCCTTCTCCCATTCATGTTCCCCATCATCCTGGCAACGTGCTCCTGTTCCTTGAATGCATTCTACGCGTCCCCAAACAGACCAGCCACGCCGTCAAGCTCATCCTCACCTCCTCTGACGACCCCAGTGTTCTCCACTGTCATGGTGTATTGCGCCGCAACGCCCTTGTTCTCCTTCTTCTTCGCTTTGGCCTGTTCAACCTTGCCCATCTCGTGGATCGAAACGCCTCGTACGCCTTCGAGGAGGTCGAGCACAACGCTGCGTTGCGAGCGCTCGTTGTGCGTACGCGTCATTTTGGCGATGGCCTTGTCGATCTTTTGCTCTGTAATGTCTGGTAGAGACAAGAGAACTTCTCGCGGGGTCGTTGTCTTTGATGTGTACATGACAACAATGTTCGCGATAAGAGTGGCCAGGTCCTTCTGCAGGTCCGCAAAGTATGGTTCGTTCAGAGACGTGATGCAAGCCTTCAGCACTTCGGTACTGATAAACTCGCGCACAGAAGCCGCTGCCTCCGGACTGATGGCGGAGGCAGTCTGCTGGGTGTGCGTGAACAACGGTATGATGGAGCGGAAGACTTTACAAATCATGCTGCAGCATCTGCCGTCACGCATACGCAGTGCGTGCGTGCAAAAGAGGATGAGAGGCTCCAGTACCGTAGGATCAGACAAAACCAGCTCGCTCAGATTCTGCGTCTTGTTTGACGGGCTGTGACCATTGGTGTGCGCATGCCCATTCTGCAAGTTTTGTGGTTGACGGTCGTATTCGAGCAGGAAGGGCACAAATGACACCATACTAAAGGTCAATTGGCGCAACACGCTTTCTGTACGCATCTCGTCGCTCAGCTCATCATCTTCTTTCCTGTTCTGCTGTTCTGCTTGGCCAATGGCTTCCCAGTCCGCAGAGATCTTAGCGTCGAGACAGACGAATAGTTTGCGGAGTATAGGTGGCAGGAACCTGCTGCGGTGGTGCGGTGGACATCGCTGAACTAGGCCAGTTGTCAGGTTGATGAGAGGATGTAGATGATTGGCTCCGAGACATCCAGCATCTTCGAAGAGCGCATCAGCTAGAGGAGCTGCCAGGTTCTCAATGCCATAGAACTGTTCTTCGAATTTCGTCATCAGATAGATGATGTGATAGCCCATCTCGCGAACGTTTCGCATGGTGCCACGCACTGTGCTTGCAAAGCCCTCATAACTGGTCTTGGAGCCCGAAATTCGAGCGTAGAACTCCTCTTTAGTCTCATTGGAAATGCCCGACTGCCAGAAACGGTCTTGTAGAGTCCGCTTTACGACCATTTGAAGCTCAGGTGGAAGCTGCGCCCAGTTTGACAAGTTGTGGAAGGCCTGAGCATGACGTGTCATCTGTAACAGAGGTTGCAAGATTGACGGTATGAGAGGTGCCCATAACGCACACGCGTTGTCGTACTCGCTTGTGCCGCTCCGCAGCTTCTCAGTTGTTGCCGCGAGCAGTGACTTTGTCATGCGCAGAGGTAAGCGGTCGGCCTTGTCTTTGATCTCATTTTGTCGTGCCTGTCCAGCTTCGTTCAACAAGCGGGCGGACCAGTCTGGTGTGCGGTCGAACTCGTGCTCCTTGTAAAACTCCGCAATGTTGTTCAGGCTGACAGTGGTGCAGAAAACCGAAAAGTTCTCACAGGAAGCTTGCAGTGCCGGGTCCGTCCACGCATCGTAGGTCGGTTTGAGCATTTGCTGTAGGCGGGCTACTCTGACCTGGTCATCAATTCCGGTTGCACGATGGACCACCATGAACAGAAATGAACGATAGCCCCAGACTAACCTCTGGTCATCGGAGTGCTTCTGCGCAAGAACTTCTATGCGTGGCTCGAGCTCGTTGTACACTTCCAATAGCACATTTGGATAGGCAAGAGCAAGTTTTTGGAGTTCAACAACTCGCAGAGCCTCGAAAGATTTGATCGCATCTGTGAACTGAGCGTGCTGAGGTTGGTCATAGAGCCGCATGGTCAGAAGATGCTGGACCATGGCAAGCACAAAGCTGTGAGGGGGCGATTTGAGTACTCGCAAAACTGCGACCAATGTCTGCAAAACCTCATCTGCAACACCAGGATCGTCAGTATGTACATTGGCCATACCATAGCACCATTGCTGCAGAGAGTCAGACGCTTGCTGCTGATCCTGTTGCACCTTCGCATATAGTTCCTGGTCAGGACCAACATCGGAGACGTCCCGGGTCCACGACGTATATCCCCTCAGTGCTGCAGAGACAGTGCAGTAGGAGGCATCAAATCTCAGCACGGGGTACGAAGATTTCGTATACTTTGAACTGTCGAAACCCCGTCCCGCAGTATAAGGACCAGTCTCAATCATCTGTTGCATCTGATTGAGCACAATAGAAAGCGCGTCAATTGGGCGAGATCGCGCGATGCCTTCAATAATGGTCTGGCTGTATCTGCGGTAGTTACCAAGGAACGCGTGGCGTTCAGGTACGGTATCGAAGTCCTCCTCCAGCCATCGCAGCGTCTCATCGTCTGTATCTTCCGGCAAAGCCTCGTATCTAATCAACCTATCGCTGCAGACTTCGAGCAAAGTCGGAAGAGCGGCCAAAGTGAGATCAATGATCTTGTCCTCATGGACACTGAGCAGCTTCGTCCAACTGTGCAGCACAGGTATTGACACTGTCAGGCTCTTGTGCTGCAGAACCAGAGTTAGAAGATCGAAGAAAGCTGGCAGGTTGAGGTTCTGGTCGATTATGGTTTGATTGAGAGCGATGGCATCAGCCATGACTGAAAGGAGCTCTGACATCTTCTTTTGCAATGTGTACTTCTCGTCATCTTCTCCAGGTCCAATAGCAGTCTGCTCGAAGGCACTCCGGATCAGAGCCACTCTGTCTGGATGCATCGCCTGGCGTATCAGCGATACCCAGATCTCATTCGAGGACGTGCTCGCCTGCTGTCTGCCTAACAGAGTGTGGAGGACCTCGACTGCAGCTGTCTGTAGGACTGCATTGCTCGTGAAGAATGGAAGAAACAGGCAGTCAACGCAGTTGACTTCTTCCACAGCTCGAAAGTTGATCCAGCCCATGGTTGAGCGCAGTGCATTGAGCGCCTTCACTGCACACATCTCCATATTTCGGGCCACGTCTGGCTGATCCTGTCGCAGTCTAGCCTCTTTGACGCAAAGAGCAAAGAAGTTGTTGATCCGCGCGAGCCAGCCTTCACCTTCAGATCGCACATTCTTGATCTTCTCTTTCTGCAAAGTGTCGTAGAACCGAGGTGGGACTACGATTTCCACTAATGCATCGCCCAAAATGTCCAATCGCAATCCTGCTACAGAGTCGTCGTTGTTGATGATATCGTCGTTCAGACCCTCTATGATTGCGAGGACCAGTATCTTGTTCGCTGCTCCCCTGTCCTGGTTCCATAGCGTGACAAGCAGAGTGTCCATATCCATCCACTCTCCACCGCCCCATGATCTCTTCGCAACCTCGACCCACAGCTGACCGATCTTGTTGCGCAGAAAGACGGCATCTTCCTCTCGCAAACTGCCTGCAAGCTGCTTGACCCACCTCCGCAACTGCAGAGCTTGATCTTCAGTATACTCGTTCCATCGGTATCTCACTGCGAATTCCAGTAGCTGCAAGCCGTAGTACCGAACTGCATCGTTTTGCTTCCAATCGTCTGCGAGAGCGAAGCCATGTTGAGGGGCGTCCGGCTGATTCTTGACAGCTTCGAGGTGCTGGAGAGCTTGCTGTCGCACTGCGTTTGGGATTCGTGGGTTGAGGGTAGCATCGAGGGCGTTCGTGATGTGTTGAAGCTGTGACGAGGTGTCTTGTTGCTGCCAATGCGTGTTGAAGGCGCCCTCCGCCATTTTGAATCCGTACTCTCTGCTCTGCTGCGCCTTGAGCACCAATATTCCGAGCTCACGAGCAGCTCCGAGGCATCACTCTCGCGTGTTCTGTGCCGCAGGAACAGACAGCCAGCTGTGCCACCGCCGCTGCCTATCACCGCTCCGATGTGCGTCGATGAGGCTTGGTCATGCAATTGACACTGGTGAATGCGCTGTCACGGCCGTCGGTGATGGTTTGAGGTGAAATGATGTCAATCAAGTGAATTGATTTAGGTCAGCGTGCAGGCTGCAGGTGGAAAACATTCAGCCCCACGTCAAGATCGCGTTCCAGGCACGCCGTTCGCGTGAAACCTTGTCGGATCTGGTAAGGCTGAAGACCAGGGGTGTAGGCAGCACAGCGCGAATGTGAAAAGTGAAAGGGAAATGCGTTCGTGTTGAGAACGTTGTGCAGCGAGTGAGACATATTTGTCGCGAGCGCGGCGTCTGCAAGTGATCTCAAAACACGAGGTGCACGCGACAGATGATCACATGCAAAACCCATTGTCACAGCACATGCACACCAGTCGAGACATACTTCCATCTGCAATCACGGTCTGCACCATCAGACTCAGACTATCTTGCCTTCCATCTCACCCTGCCAACCCATATCGACCATTTCTGCACATCCTCCCGCTCCATCAGCAACTCGACCGAGTAGAGTTCTTTACCCAACTCTTCGTTGCTCGCTATTCGGTGAACATACGAGTGACAGGCTCTACAGAGCCAGGCCACTTTATTGAGCTCCCACTCCTTGTGCCACCCACGCTTGACTGCCTTGGCGTGAATGGCCCGCGGGATAAGATGATGATATGTGATTGGCAGATGCTCGCGTTGGCAGATCTCGCAACCATCCGGTCGCGAAGCTGCGACCGAGGGCGTACATTCGGGAGGCGGCGCTACCACCGAAGAAATGTAGCTATTCAGAGGGCCTTCGAGGAAGCGATCAAGGTCTGAAGGCTCAGAGACGAGGGAGTATGTGACGAGCGAGTCCGCCACCGTGAGCGGCAGAGGCTTGACCAGGTCTTCGAGCAGTCTGCTCTCCACAGGCGTAGCATACTTCTCTATCAGAGCAGTGTCATCCTGTACCCCTGAGTACGAAAGTGTCCGGAGTTCAGAAGGAAGGCTAAGAAAGATCTCCTCGGCGAGGTACTGACTTACTGCTCAGCCAACATCCCAGACCTAGCTGGCTGTGGGCTTCTTCTGCTAACCTCTATGAACTCTGCAAGTTCCGATGCATCGTTCTCAGCATCGCCATTGCTGGCTGCTCCCCTTGCGACTGGCTTGATCTCATTCTTCCTGCCTTTGATCTTCTTTTTAGGTTTGCCACTGGTTGGTGCAAGTTTCTGGATGACAGAAGTCGACAAGCAGTCTTTGAAGTTCTCGAAGTTGTCTCTTTCTTCCTCTGCAATCATGAGGAATTCTACCGCGACAACTTGTGATAGATAGTGAAATATGGTTTCGGTGTCGATGGCAGGGCAGGTGTGGTGAACATGGAAGCTTGCGCACGAACGTCATCAAGTTCTGTCGCCGCCAAGGCGACCAGCCACGCAAACACTCCACACCCTTTCCCATCTTGCCTTGTTCACCAATTTCCTTACTGGCAACACACAACCTGCTTCTCGCAAAATGCGCGCGCAAGCCTCTACACGTAGAGCATCGCACCCGGCATGCCGTCGGAAATGACCTCCGAATGTGAGGACAGCCTCAACACGCCCAAACAACAAAGTGTACCCTGGCGCTCAAGCACGAAGCCTTCTCCCCGGTGAAAAAGCAGATAGTGACCTGCCGCCACATGCATTCCGTATGCATGCAGCTCCGCTCATCCCCTGGCGGTACTGCAAATCAGACCGCCACCGTAGCACATCCAATGTTGCCAAGCAGAATGCATTGGCCGTCAATCGTAGCTTGCTCAATACATAGGCATTGTGATCCGCGATGGCGTGGACGCATGGGCACACTTTGGAGATATGAAAACCACCACAAGTCTCCCTCAAGCCGCCTGGCACACATTCACATTCCCTTCAAACCGACAAATTGAGTTCCCTCCGTGGAAAGACCTGACAGTTGAACATGCATACACTCTTTACTATATTCGCATTGCTTATCGCGACAACTTCCGCAGTGTCGAAACGTCATGGGTACGGTCATAGCCACGGCCATGGTCACGGCCACGAGTTGCGACAGTTGTCGGCGTATGAAACGAGCAGACACGTGGACTCGGTCGAAGAAGCTACGGCAAGATGTCTAGGGTTGGAGAATGATAAGGGTTGCGATGAGGGCAATGGTCAGCATGGTTGCAGGTCATGTTCATACATGGGAGCCTCACTGACAACGACTACAGAGTTGCGATTAGATCGAGCGTCCTATGGCGAGAACTCTGCAAAGACGGCTTCTCTCGACATCAAAACGATTCCAGGACAACCCGATGCATATGGAAGCCCGGACGAGCGAACAGCCATCCCCAGCGACGTGGTTCCAGAGCTTGAGAGAACATACACCGAATCTGGAAGCCTACTTTCAGCCGCCGGTAAGGCCATAACAACAAAACCTACGCCTTCAAAATTTCCTTCAGAGCCAACCCTGGATGCCTACTCAGTGACCAATTTCTTTCCATACTCTCCTTCCGGCTTCAAAAGCCCATCACCACAGTCCCTTTCAGAATCGCGAAATCTCGAATATCGCCCCGGCGAGCTCCCATCTCCTTACGCTACAATCCAACACCGAGCAAACGACATTCCATCTCCTTATGCGACATTACACCAACGCGCAGAAGAGCCGACGCCTTATCATATGCTCCCACGAAGTGCAAATGGTACACTACCATCTCCTTCGACACCTACACAACAGAATTCGAATGCAACAATCCCGACTGTTGCGCCAACACAGCAGAGCAAGAATGGCACCGCATCAGCTTCGCGTACTTCGACATTACAAGATCCGCAGAACACGGATGAGGCAGCACCGACTCATGGAGATCTTTTCCAGAAACCCAATGCGGCTTCAGGCATGAGAGCAGCTGGGTGGGGAGTAGCTGCTGGTGCTCTGGTTGCGGCAGCGTTTGGCTTTTGAAAGACCTATGTGTTAACGTGTGCTCTGCTTTGGCTGACATTGATCTAGTCCTCGAAAATTCCCAGTGAAGTAGCGAATCGATATGACCATAGTTCAGTATCAATCTTCAGCTAAATCACCCTCCAGGAACTTCTCTGCATACACGTTACTGTCTCGCGTTACGATCACTAAAGAGGGCGATTTCTAGAGCCGCTGGACATTCGCGAACATTGTTGCTCGATTGCCTGGGAATCACTTCAACATTTCTGTCACACTCTGACCCAGCACACCACTCCATGTGGTCTTTCGACGCAAGTGTCTGAATTCCTCGTTGGCCGAACACCCTCACGCGGTTCAGTGCCTCTCCAATCATTTGCGAATATAATGAAATTTTTTACTCATGACTAATCATGTTTCGCGTCTTCGACAACGAGCGGTCTATCCGGGCGCTTGGTCTAGGGGTATGATTTTCGCTTCGCATTAACCGCTATGAGGTTGCTACGGCATTGTGAAAGGTATGTCACAACGTCGAGATAGGCTCCCGAATCAACACTAATGAAGACCAGGTCGTGGGTTCAATTGTGAGTACCTCTACCAAACGTCCACAGTCTGTGCAATGCCTAACATGGTATAGCCCACAGCGTCCAATGAAATCTCTTTTTTTTGGGTCGTCTATGTATCTGTCGAAGCATTCTTCCTTTATTTCAAACAGCTAGAGTGGTGACCGCTTTTTACATCCGCTGCTATACAATCGATGTTGCTCCAAGGTAGAGGGCATTATCAATCGCCTCTTCTTTTGCTCCCTACAGCACTGCTTTCGCAAGAGTCGTGGCGATGGACCAGACATGCTTGGATTCGGAAGTGTGGAGGGGCAGACTTCTCACTTGGTTGGCTCGAACCCACTTTTATTTGGCGCTAGTGCCAATTTTCACCGGGGCAAGCGACCGAGGGCCACAACTGTGCACCACAATCTGCCAGCGGGGGCGATCGCAAGCATCAGCCGATGTCGTGTATTTCGAGCTGTGCAGGTAGCGTATGTGGACTGTGTGAAGGATCTGCCATCAAATTCGAAATGGCTACTCAACGCTATCGCTGTCCATATCGTCTGCATCCTGAGGGTATTCAACTTGTTTGCAGACTGGGCGTCTCACAGATATATTGCGATTCTAAAGTTGCTGACTCATCAAGGGCTTGTAGCACAGTGGTAGCGTACGTTCTTCACCGACTTCGATCATCTGACCAACGATCTAACATCGCCCAGGCGCACGCTTTGCACGACCACCTGGTCAACCGCATGCGTGAGGTCTTGGGTTCGATCCCCAACTGGTGAGACCCTCTGTGCTCGTTCCCAGTACTCCAGTTCACTAACAATCTTCCAGGTCCAGTACCTTCTCCTCAACTCCTTGGGTTAATCATCCTTGTGTGCAGCTTTTTTCTTTTGCCCTGGCTTGCTCACTCACCCGACTACATTCTTCTTTCTCTACTATGAATGCAGTTAGTTCTTTTGTGCTCGAGCGAGGTCTTGCATAGCTGCCGTCGTTGGAGTCTCTCGAAGCGTGGGCAGGCGAGCATCGCAAAGTCAAGGTCTCGTGCCAACGGGACCAGCATCAACAGCGTGTATTAATGCGTCGCTGACTTTTGCTCGGATCATACGCACCATTGCATTTGCAAGGCTTACCACAAGATGCGCCGACGTCAAAGAACAGCCGACGTTCATTCCTCTTGGCGGGTGGCAGCACAGCCTCACACAGCCAGCTTTCTATCCAGCTGCCTACACAAGCATGCGCGTCCTGTCTCGGCCCCCACGACAAGATCTTCAAGACCTCATAGGCATCAATATTCGTACGAATCGTATTCGCCTTGCGTAGGTACTAAACGTGACAATCTCAGACATCTTGCCCTGCTTTCATTTTGCACAACATCCAAGATTCTTAACCACCACGCAACCTCTCCTTGGCCTGTCTATACCGACATTTGCATTCCCTGTATAAACGCGGAGTTATCCCGATGGCAGGCAATAGCAAAGCACAAGAAGCACTGCAAGACGCAGAAGCGTCTGCAGCTCCACCTCCACCTTACAAGGAAAGAGCTAGTATTGTGACAGAGACAGACGACTTTCAGATTATTGATGAACAAGATTGTTATCCTGAAGACGAGAAGCGACCAATCGACGGGTCGAGCACAGCACCATACCCTGAGGAGAAGATACCGGTGGATATGCCGAAGAGAACACCTTCTATGCTGAAGGAGAAAGGCCCAGTGTACCCCCCAAGACCGAGCAAAGAAATAGCCCCAACGGAAGATCTGCAGCAGGAGGAATTGCAACTCGAAGACAGTAAACCGCTGCCATACCCATCACGACCCAGCAAAGAAGAGATCGCGAAGGCCGAGCAGCAGCAAGTGGCTGCAACACCTGAGGACAGTAAACCTCTGCCATCAGCAGAGAACGAAAAAGCAGCTTTGAAAGTCCACTTTGCCAGTGAAGAAGAACAATCTCCTCCACCGATGCCTCGACGACCATCAGCGTCTCGCTTCTCGGAAGACTTCAGTCGAAGTGAGAAGAGTGCAAACATGCCACCCTCCATTCAGCACACAGCGCCTCAACAGTCGAACGAGCTTCCTTTGGAGTACACATTCACGTGGCACAGACCCATCCTTGACTTTCCGTCATTACACGTAACACCCACGCCTAACGTGCCTATCCACTCAAATTCTCCGTCTATGCCATCCACCACGAGTTGGAAGCTCATCTACACTTCCAAGTACCAGGCAGGCCTGCATCGCTATGGGTTGACCCAGACGACATCTCCACCAGAAGAAGGCTCTGTCCCACAGATGACAGAATACCCATTCCGACAAGTTGCATCGTACAAATTTCCAGACTTCATCATTCCTGGCACCAACAGCGGCGTCAAAGTGCTCTTTGAGCCTCACGAGGAAGAACTTGCGAGACTAGGCAACTTTGCCAACGGTCTGCCACCCGTTGCTGAGCACGAAGAGAAAGAGTCCAAGAAGGAGAAAAAGAGGGACAAAAAGAACAAGCGGTCAAGTTCGTCCGGATCCTCTCAAGTCCAGAAATTTATGCAATGCACCGGATGGCTTAGCACAAAATACACCATGGAAATCCCAGTGCTAGGCCACATGCAAGCGACATTCAAGACCATTCCACGGCCTCGTACCAGCTCAACGGCCGTTGCTCCTGGCCCCAACAATAGTTACGTTCCACCTCCAGCGCCTCATCCCCACCATGGAAACACGTTCAACGCCGAAAATCCCCTTTATAGGACACCTTCGCCATACCCAACAAACAATGCCACCAGCTCTGACGCCAACAACATCCGGCTTGTCACTATCGGCGACCTGATCGACCAAGCTCGCGCCAAAATTGCGGACGAGACATTCACTCCTTACCCACAACATCACCTCATCGTCGAATTCGACGGCCGCGAAGTCGCAACCTACCAGCGCGCCGCGCCTTGGGCCAAGACATCAGGGAAGCTAATCATCAATAAGCCTGAAATTGGCCAAGTATATCTCACGCCTGAGTTCATCGAGGGCATCATCATTGCAACAGTGGCGATGGCGGGCATGCAAGAAAGGATCGGACTGGCAAGTAGCCTGATGGAGGCGATGGCGGCTGCAGGAGAAGGAGTGAGAGATGGAGTGGTGGGCTCATCAGGTTCGCCGAGCGGCGCAGGTGCAAATGGTGGAATGATGGGTAGAGGCAAAGAAGAGTGGAGAAAGCTAGTCGAGGAATGGAAGAGGAGGAATCAGAATCGCGCAGGAGGAGGTATGGATTGGAGAGTGTGGAATTATTACGGCAATGGAAATGGGCAGCAGCAACAGCAGCAGCAGCAAGAAAGACCGAGAGGAGGTGTTTACCTGCCCGAGCACGAAGGACATGTTGTCGGGAGCGAGATCTTCGACGACGGTCTAGGAGGAGTTCTAACGCCGGCGGAGCGCGAAGCTGCGAGGAGAGAACAAATGGCTTGGGATGCCGAGCGAGCGAGGGCGAATAGACAAGTCCAATTTGCTTCTCCGCCGGAGACTTCGCCACAAACTACAACGCCAACCCCAGGGCAGCAGAATGCTTGGAGCGCAGGAGCGCAGAAATGGGAGGAGAAGCCTAAGGTCGTTTATGCTTAGCCGCGGAGCGATGGACCGAATGATAGACATGTCACATTACAATTACACTTCACATTCAAATATTCTTACAGCTAGCTACCTCGCACACTGTCACATTTTCCCTTGCATTTTGTCATTCCGCTCAGCGAAAGAAACCCTCCGGGGGAGAGTTGCCCTTCTTCGGGTCCCATGTCCAAGTTTTGCCGGCATATGCGGAATTGGCGTCAGTCGTTTTTGCGAAACGAATTGGAGCGCCCGGGTTTGAAGATTGCCTCGCGGCGGCATTCATGCGTTTCCACGTGGCTTCCTTGTTTAAGGTGGAGCTGTGTTGGAGGTGCTGGGCCATATTGTTGGGATGTTCGACGTGAATTGATTGAGGTTCGAGCTGAGTACGTGCGATGAGGTGATCGGGGCGGGTTAGTGGATGTTTTGTGAGGAAGCGAAAAGAAGGTTGAAGCAAGCCGCTTTATATGCACTGGCGCTGCAGGATGCCCGAATGCATGAGGCAAATGCCACTGTATTAGTGAAAGAATATAAGGCGCCGTCGAATTCACGACGTGTATCAATACGCTATCATCTTCGCCGTCATGCAGAAACAGCCCACCAAATCCTATGCACGTCCGTGGATACTTTTACATCACACTGCAATTCTTGCCCATCTCCCAATAGGCCTGCAGGTACGAGTCCTCAGGCGCATCATCTCGGACGCCTTCAATCTTGCCTCTTGCGCGCTTCACGCCGGTCACCTTGAGCTTCTGCTCCCCTTCGCCATGCCACCACCGAAGGACCTGTTGTCTCGCACCTTCGACATCTTCGATTGTCCGAATCTCCCATTTGCCACCGCTGGTCTCGACAGTGGTTCGCGAAGGACTGCCTTGCGGGAAATGAAATTCGGGCAAGAAGATCTCAGTTGGATAGTCGGGTGGTGTTGACGAGGAAGAAGTCAAGTCCAGCGTAAAGGTACAATTCTTCAGATCAAAGCCGTAGGTGTCGATTGTTCCGTGCACGGCGGCTGGGAATGGACGCACGTAGGCCTCAGCCGCTCGGTAGCCTTGTTGTCCTTGTGTTGCTTTGCTTGGCGATGATGTCGGATCCATTTGCTCCACAGACATTGTCTTAGATATACTGCTCGGCGTCTCTGGAGCTCGTTCTGATGAAGCACTTTCGCTGTAACTCGGGCTGTTGCGGTCTAACGATAGCTTGCTGCTATTGTCGTTGATGAACGCAGGTCCCGGTAAAGGTTTGTCGTCGGCACTGTATATCGATAGGTCTTCTCCATTCCAGCGATCGCCCCAGTAATGGCTGTTCTCAGTGGTGTAGCACCACCAAGTCATGCCTTGCGCTTTGCTGCCTTCTACAGCATACATGTTCGCATCGATAGCTGCAGCCTGGCTACTGTAATCGCCAGTCTCATAAGCATGCTTCTGGTCCATGTCGTAAGGAATGCCGATCTCTGTATATAAACACGGGTGGGTTCCCATGTTCTCGATGCCTTCTCTTCGCACTTCGCTCAATTGGTCCTTGAAACAGTTTCGAATGGCAGTCTCACCTACCCGTATGGCAAAGGCGGGAGAACTGTATCTGCCACGAAGCACGCCCAGCACGTCAATGTTCCACCAGCGATTCCATTTCTTCGTGATTAACGTAATGCCGTCGTAAAAGTGAGAGGCAAAGATCATGTTCGGATCGTCGCCCTCTGGGGTGCCCTTGATCTCCGGAGGAATCTCAAAAGGCGCCGGTTGCATCAGCAGGAATGCTTCACTCCACACATCTCGAATCGCTTTGGAATACAGTTTGTAGAAGTCCATGTATTCGTGATTCGTCCAGTATTCTTGGTCGAGCTTCTCTCCAGTCTTGGGATGCGTGGCGAAGTAGTTGGGCTTCAGCAGCTCGTCTTTGGAAGGATCCCAGACGTCATGTTGGGCCCATATACATTCACCCAGCTTCCAGTCTGGATCTCGTTTCCAACCATATTTGGTGTCATCCCAAGTGGCAGGATCCAGCCAAGCAGAGGTTCCTTTCGGGTCTATCAACTGCATTCCAGTCTTGTGAGGTCCGAAACCACCAAACTCCCATACTTCCACTTCCACCGCTCTGCCTGATCCTGTGAGCATCGATTGGAATCCTGTAGGTGTGGTATAATTTCTCAACTTTTGATCGACGGGAATGGTGGTGAGATCGGGATGCCCAAAGTAACCCTTGTTGGGTTCATTGATTGTTTCGTACCCGATGACCACTTCTCCTTCGAGATCACCAGCTTCTCGTATCCTCCGCGCCAGATGCTGACAAGCGCCGACAAAGTGTTGTTGCAAGTAGTCCTGAATGTTCTTCCCATCAATGATACATTTGGGTGCAAAGTCCTTTCCACTGTAAAAGAGGGTGAATATCGTCTGAGCTGCCAATCGAGAATAGTTCGTGGCCCAGGTCATCTTGGGGAAGGTGATGGGGTCGGGCCAGGTGTTCTGTACTATGCTCGCCTCTCCCGCTCGCAGCTTCTCCGGATCGAGTCCGCACGCGTATATCGTCCACATGGGAGCTCCAGATCCACCCGTGAACCTTGACCACACATCTTGGTGGGGATCCATGAACACATAGAAGCCATATTCTTTCGCTATCCGCAGCACTTTGATCGTGTGTTGTATAAAGTGCTCATCGTACTTGCCGGGCCCAGCATGTTCTAATGCTTCCCATGTGAAGATGTAGCGAATGGTGTTGTAACCGATTCTCCGCAGTCGCGAGAAGTGGGTATGTGCTTGGGAGACAGGGAAGGGGCGGTCTACGAAGGACACATTGTCGCCGTCGAAGAATTGTTCGCGGACGTGCGAGGGGACGTCCGGATGAGCAGGCAATTTGGTGTCGCCGGCGATATTGATGCCATGGAGCGTGATCTGGCGATTGTGAGGGTCGCGGAACGAGTCGCCGTCGATTCGCAGGCGATGGGCCGGCATGCTGGCGTGATGATGCGATCGATGACCTCGTGGATCTCTACAAGCAGGATCTACTGCGACTGAGATTGATTGCGGTGAGTAGAGACAGAAGCCAGCAGTTCCCGCTCACGGACGCGTGCGCAATGTCCCGCGTGATGTGATGTGCAGTGGTGTACCGCGTCCACCGCCTCTGTACCACCGGCCCGCGATCCGATCGTTCCACGAGAGATCCAAGCCTCGCTGCTAGTGCTGCCAATCCACGATGCAATCAAGAGCTGGAGGAATACGTCGAAAGTGATATGTGAATGTGGTTACCTCGTCTGCGGCTCTGCGCAATGCTCCATGCGTACTCGGGTGGTGGCTGAGCAACGATGACCGCATGGCATGGCAACTCCGACTGCTTGGCGCGCATGTTCGCCGACTTCATGCCGTCCTCGCTCCTGAAACGAACTGTGACGAGAACACCACCCACCCACGCCACGAGCCGACGCGCTGCTGCTGCTGTTGTGCACAATTGCATATGCACTCCGCCTTCTAGAACCAGCAGACCACGAACTCGCCCATCGTCAGGCGGCCACGCGAACCTCTTCTCGGGTGCTCGCCTGCGCTGCCGAACAATCTATGTGCAGCAACTAGCGCTCGTTGCGGTGGTGCGAGTGGTCCAGCCTGCACTCGCCATATTGCCCGACCAGTCCGTTTGTGTCAAGCCTACTGACCGTTTCAGCACGATGGAGACCGTCAACCTCAACACACTGGCTGTCAGCTAGGAGAATCTGCACGAAGACAGCCACGGCGACTCCAAAGCAGAAACTACTGCAGGAACAATTGCGACGAACTCTGACGCCCCCATCACCACGACCGCATCGCCGACTGATCCTCGTTACCTCGCGGTCGGGACCTGAGAGCTCTCGCGTGCAACCACATACCTGCGGAGCCATGTCTCGTCAAATCGTCGCGACCTTCTGCTCGTGGGGAGTCGCCCGAGCAAAGTCTGTTTTCAGATATGGTAGGTAAATCGTCTGCACTTTGCATGTCCTCCTACTTTCGTTCCCCTCACGCCTTCTTTCGTCAACCACTTGATTATCTTCTCGAAGGATTCCTCGTGGCCGCTGGCGGTTCTCGGGCTGTTCTTCACGTCCCTCCCTCATTTACTGGCCAGCCCTTCACACTCGATCGTCTGAAACGCCCGGCATGTGAGAAATTTTCGCGACATGGAACTCAACCACAGGCAACAACCAGGCATTGACTACATTCACCCCGAGAAGGAACTTTATGCTGGAATCTGGACGCTCTATGCCGGCGCTACAGCTTTTCTCGCTGCGCGTCTGTGGGTGAAGACGACTCGCCGCCATGGGCTATGGTATGATGACTACATCCTCATCGTATGCTGGGTGCGTGCGCTACATCCACTTGCTCTCGCTTCGACCCTTGAGACTGACATTCAGCTCAGATCATTCTTACGGGCAACAACATCATAATCACAGTAGAGTATGCTACCGGATATGTGACTCCGACATGGGACGACCGAATGCGAATCCTGATCATCATTTCGTCCTGCGGTACTCTACTCAATCAAAGTCTCACAAAGACTGCCTTCGCCGTCACCTTGCTCAAATTGACTCGTGGTTTCTCGACCTGGAAGATATGCCATGGCATCCTGTGGTTCTGTATAGTGAGCATGTGTGGCTTCAATTTCGCGAAAGTATGCATCGCATCAAGCTTCATTGATCTCAACTCGGATAAATTGACTAACGCATCCCCAGATCGTTGTCGAATGGGGCCGAGTCTGCAACAACAGCGCCTACGACAAACCTTTCCGTCTCGACTTTTGCCTGAATGCTGGTGATCGCAGCCGATTCAAAGAAGGTGGAAATTGTACGTGGTTCTTCTCTCTCAAACATCGCACAACCTCCTTCTATGCCCCTTCGCCTGCTCACGCTCTACAACAGATTATAATGTTATCATGGACTTCATCTTCGCACTCTTCCCATGGGTCATAACTTGGAACCTCGACATGCAGCGCAAAGAAAAGATCGGCCTCTGTCTCACCATGTCACTCGGCATGGTCGTCGCCATCGAATCCGCGATCCGCAACGAATGGAAATTCCAAGGCAACGCCGAAGACCGCTGGTACTTTTGGCGTAATGCGATGTCCAACATCTGGTACTCTTCAGAAATCACAGGAACAATCATCGTACAGTGCATACCGGTTCTAAGGCCACTGGTACAGGAAGTCAAGGTCAGCTTGAGGAGTAAGAGACTGGGATCTATGACTATGGATGCGGATGAGAGCGGTGGGATGCCTTTGGATCATATGGGCAGTCGAGATTGGTATCGTCCTTCCCAGCCCCATCGTTTTTCTTCTTTTTGGGGCCTGGGTGCTGCTGCTTCTGCTGCGCCTGAGGGTCAAAGATAGAAAGAGGTATACGAATTTGTTTTGTTATGAGATCATTTGAGCTTACGATTTTCTCCTTCTCGAATTGTAGTATGGTTTCCAAGAACGCTGACGGGAGATTCGTTGTTGTGGATCGGGATGAACTACCGGAGGCTAATACGATTGGTCGCGCGGTTTGAAGACTCAATGACCGGAGGAATTACAGGACACCAATCCGGCAAGAAGAGCTGCACGAGGGGTCGGCGAAAAGCGAACGAACGAACGTACGACGAAACGACGAAGTCTGGCTTCTCATGTGAACAAAGTGATAGGACACATTTCTGCGTTTTCTAGTCGAGAGCAAATGTTTATAAGAAACAGATCAAAAGCCCGGATGCAGCAACATTCGCTAGAAGAGCCTGGAGATTGCAAGGGGCGGAGATAATAAAGCCATGCCATACTGGGGTGTTTGCTTGGTGATTTATGGATGGTAAGAAGAGAGTCTCGACGATGCATCCTTGTGAGCGTTGCTCTTCTATCTCGGAGGAGTTTGTAGATGAATGTACACACGGAGCTATGTCTCGTAAGATTAATTTGTACGTACGATGATCGCAGCCTGCGTTTCTCTCTGATGACTGCTGCGCTACTTCGAGCTTTGCGTATGAGGATCACCGTTCCCCTTCTCTCTCTTCTTCTGCCTTTCAGATGCTATTCGTGTAGTCGAAGTGCTCTCGGCTGGATAAGTTGTAAGAGGATGCAATCGTCACCGTATTACCAATTTACTGTGGCGTTCCGACCTGATTAAATCGAGGCTCGGCTGAGAAGTCAAGGTATGGCCAACTTTGTAATGCGTGAGCATAAGCAAGCAATCTCACAGCCGGCTCGCAGTCCCGTACACATCCTTATACGGAAAACTTACCCTTTCGCGATAGTCTCTTGGCTCACGCAACTATACGTTGTAGTGAGAGGGGCTTCCGTCTCGAAGTGCTCCTCAAATGCAACAAGAAGCGGTGCATTGCCCCTTCACCTGTGGAAAAACGTTCTTTAGAAATGAAGACTACACCTGCTGTAGGCTCTTGAGAGTAGCAGTGGACTGGACGCATAGAAGAAGCCCAGGTTGTTCATGAGTTCTGGAGCTTTTAGAATGAGTTCTCCGAGGGTCACGTTGTTATGTGGAATGAACGTGAGGGTGAGAGCGAGGTCAGGAAGAGCTTCTCGGGTTGGTTTGGAGGACATGTTGGAGGGCTAATATTAGAAAGTCTGGGAGAGTGATGGCGAGTGGTATTTGGACCTCGTCGTGCCAGTCTCGATTTTGTCGACCTGGCCGCGTTCGTGAACTCTTGTCTTGTGGTACCACTGTTCTCGACATCGCACTTAAGCGAGATATGACTCCTCAGTTAGAGTACTGCAGACTACTCCACGTGCTCGCAGTGATTGAAGTGAAAGACGTTCGTTGGTGGAGAAGGTTTCGCGTGTGGTTGTCACAAGCGCGCTCATGCATGGACCCTGGAACACATTGCTTCTGGAATGCGCCACGATTGACCAAGTGTCCATTGTAGCATCGTTACTTTTGATCGAACACCTCACCACTCTACCTGTCCGCAAGGACTAGTACCACCGCCCTCACGACACGCAACAACACACTGGTGCCAGGCCGCCGCAATGATTCTCCGGAACCCGCTCGCCGTGCTCGGCGCTTTGTGCTTGTCGACGGTGTGCGTCCACGCCATCTCGCCAGCCGACATCCCCTCGGATGTTCCAGTGTCGCAATTGATCGAGTCGGCCAACTCGTACCTGGCACGTGGAAAGGCACAGGATGCACTCGTCTACTTCGACGCCGCCGTGCACAAGGACCCGAGCAACTACCTCACACTCTTCAAGCGTGGCGCAACGTACCTCTCACTCGGCAAGAACCAGCAGGCGAACAAGGATTTCGATCAAGTGCTTGTTCTAAAGCCCGGCTTCGAAGGTGCCCTCCTCCAGCGAGCCAAGATTCGAAGCAAGAATGCAGATTGGGAAGCTGCCAAGCAGGACTACATCGCTTCTAAGAAGCAAGAGACACAGGAATGGGCTGATTTGCTTGAGGCTGAGGGGGGCGAGAAGATGTCGGCTGACGCGGAGAAGGAGGGCAAGTGGGAAGAGTGTGTGACACAAGCCAGTATCGCTATCATGGTGGCCAGCACCGCGCTCGAGCTGCGGCAGCGGAGAGCACGATGTCGCTTTGAGCAAGGCCAGATCATGGAGGCCATTGCTGATCTCAACCACGTTCTGCAGATCAATCCAGGTAATCCTGAGCCATATCTTCAGATCTCGGCCATGTCCTTCTACTCTCTCGGCGAGACTGAGAAGGGCACAGCGTCCGTGTCTAAGTGCTTGCAGAACGACCCAGACAACAAGGCGTGCTCGAAGCTGCGGAAGAGCGAAAAGGCGATAGAGCGTACGCTCAAGAAGTTCAACACATTGAAGGAGAAGCGTCAATTTGCCTCGGCAGTCAAGTTGCTCATTGCGCAAGGCGAAGATCGTGGTCTTATCCAGGAGGTCAAGGACGATGTCAAGACGTGGCAGGAAGCAGGCTACATTCATCCCAAAGCACCCAACGGTCTCTATGGCTCGCTCGTCGAATCTGCGTGCGAAGCATACACGGAAATGAACAACTTCAAGAAGGCCACGCCGTTCTGTGATGAAGCTCTTACCTACAACGACCGCTCTCTCCCTGCTCTTCTTAACAAAGCCCAACGCCAGATCGACGCGGACGAGTTTGAGCCCGCTCTCGGCACATTGAACCAAGCTCAAGAAGAGCACGGCCGTACCCACAAGATCCAAGAACTCATGCAGAAAGCTCAGCAGCTCCTCAAGCGTTCCAAACAAAAAGACTACTACAAAGTCCTCGGCGTCTCGCGAGATGCCGATGAGCGCGAGATCAAGAAGGCCTTCCGCAAACTCACTGTTCTGCACCATCCGGACAAGGCAGCCAAGAATGGCATCACGCAAGAAGAAGCACAGAAGAAGATGGCTGCGATCAACGAAGCCTACGAAGTCCTGTCTGACCCAGAGCTCAAGGAGCGTTTCGATCGAGGAGAGGATCCAAACGATCCTCATGCGAGCAATGGAGGGAATCCGTTCCAAGGCTCACCTTTCGGACCTGGCCAGCAGTTCTTCTTCCAGCGAGGCGGTGGTGGTGGGCGTACTCAATTCAAGTTTCAAGGAGGAGGTGGTGGTGGGATGCCTATCAATTTTGGGGGATTCCCAGGCGGGTTTCCATTTGGTTGAAAGTGTTTGGAATGTGTCTTCGGCCATGTATCACGGGAGTTCTGGGAAGTACCTACATTCACCTAGCGTGGGCATAAACGGCGGGATTGGGAGTTCATATGGGACCACAGGCGATACCAAGGGGTGCATATGGCTGGCTGGCGTTTAATGCATTGGGGTGTGCATAATGATGCTACTGCCACTTGTTTTTCTAGCTCTATCTGCTTTTCTGGTTGAGTTCTTTTCCTTCCTTTGGCGGGAGGGAATAAATTAGACTAGAAATCACGATTGTATGATTGCTTCACATTGGTGCAGAGAATATGACTTTCACAGGCATCTTCTCATTATGTATCAAATTGTTCAGCCACAGGCCAAGAGAGTCATCACGACTGCAGCACTCCGCCAGAACTCCAAGACACGTAGAAGTCCTGCTGCAATTCGGCACACTGAGCTGCAGAATGGCTGCCACGAGTCCAGATTCAGTTCGCAGCGTGGCTGCATGCTGTGGCTTCGGAGTCGCCGTAACTAAGTCTCTGCTATTGGCTCTCACGTACCAGCGGGCGCACTGTGCCTCTGCATCAGAAGATGAGCGTCGTAGCGATGTCTGCGCACGTGATGAATGTGATAACGTGGCTATGCCCGAATGGCGCAGAGCGCCGCATATGAAGGAGAATTGAGACATGTTGTGATCCTTGTCGGAGGTAGGGCTGAAATTGCTTGCTCGAGGATCATGGCGGGGCAGCACAGGGTGCGCTTCGTCAGCCTCTCGTGGCGTTGACATTGATTCTATTTCGACCACGCGCACCTCTCCTACCACATCGCCGTCACCGCTGCTATACCTACTGGTCATGGCCTCTCCGAAAGCCTAGAGAACATCATAGACACCAGTTGTGTAAGCGCGTCGTCCGTGGTACGGGTACGCGCCTTTTGAATCCTGCGAGAGTCTAAACGACAACCATCCCCACAACGCTGATCGGCGCCGACGTGGGACCATCAGCCATCATCGTCGACAGACCTTGTCACAGGCAGCACCACATCTGACAACTTCGCCACAGGCAGCACTTCGTCAGCAGTCTCGCGCGCCTGCTGCTTGTTGCTCGGCACTTGTCCGACCTTCCCGAAGGTGTCATTTCGAGATCCACCAGCGTCGTGACGCTTCCCTTCTCTCTTGCAAACATTGAACTGCTGCAAGACATACATCATGTCCTTCTTCCCCGGCCAAGGCTACCATAACCAACAAGGTCCGCCGCCTCCACAGTACGGGTACGGTAACAATGGCTACCCGCCGCCGCAACAATATCCGCCGCAGCAATACGGAGCTCCGAGTCCCCAACCGCCGCCGAACTACGGATATGGAGCGCCTCCTCCTCCGCAACAATATAACAATGGACCACCACCACCCCAGGGCCATTACGGTGCGCCTCCACCGCCAGGAAACTATGGCGGGCCTCCGCCGCCCATGCAACAGCAAGGAGGATATGGCAGACCAGTAAGTGGTTGGAGAACTCGCGCATTAGAAAGTGCGAAAGGCTGACGCTTTAGCCTCCACCTCCCCAGCAACAGCAGCAGTTCGGTCACGGCGCGCCGCCTCAGATGACATTCCAATACTCCAACTGTACCGGTCGACGGAAAGCATTACTTATCGGTATCAACTACTTTGGCCAGCGAGGGCAATTGCGAGGATGTATCAACGATGTGAAAAACTTGTCGGGATACCTAAATCAGTTTTTCAATTACAAGAGAGAGGACATGGTCATTTTGACCGACGATCAGCAGAATCCAATGAGTCAGCCTACAAAGCAAAACATTCTCCGCGCGATGCATTGGTTGGTTAAGGATGCGCGGCCTAACGATTCGCTGTTCTTCCACTACTCTGGACACGGAGGTCAGACGAAAGATTTGGATGGTGATGAGGATGATGGATACGATGAGGTGATTTACCCTGTGGACTTCAGGCAGGCGGGACATATTGTAGATGATGAGATGCATCGTATCATGTGAGTGGCATCTGTCTTGCACGAATGAAAGAGGAAGACACTAACAACAGCAGGGTCGCACCGCTTCAGCCAGGAGTGAGACTGACTGCAATCTTCGATTCCTGTCACTCCGGCTCGGCTCTCGATCTGCCATACATTTACTCCACCCAAGGTGTTCTCAAGGAACCAAACTTGGCCAAAGAAGCTGGGCAAGGTCTCCTCGGCATCGTTGGATCCTATGCCAAAGGCGACATTGGTGGTATGCTATCTACGGCGACTGGTCTCTTCAAGAAGGCGACCAAGGGCGACGACGTGTATCAGAAGAACTTGCGAACGAAAACGAGTCCTGCGGATGTCATCATGTGGAGTGGGAGCAAAGACAGTCAGACATCGTACGTTCTCCTGCGTTTTGAACCAACTGATATATGTGCATGTGCTGACACCGATCACAGATCCGACGCGAGCATTGGAGGCCAGGCCACTGGCGCCATGTCTTGGGCCTTTGTCACGGCGCTCAAGAAGAATCCACAGCAAAGTTACGTCCAGTTATTGAACAGCATCCGCGACGAATTGGAAGGAAAATACTCGCAAAAGCCGCAGCTGAGCTGCAGTCACCCTCTTGGTGAGTAATAGCATGTCCTTATTCCATCGCTATCCTTGAAACACTTTGCTGACGAACTGCATAGACACCAATTTGCTCTACGTCATGTAGAAATATCTTCTCACGAGGCCACGATTACGATCACGAAGACGATTGGGATGATGCGCCAGGTCCAAGGTTGGATAGGAAAAATACTGGGAGCTTCCCACTTGGGTACGAAGAGTGAGCCTACAACGCTTGATACCAGGTCAACGAACTTCGTTCTGCACTTGTTGCGCCACTTGTGGGCTTGTTATTATGTTTGGCGTTTGCTGAAAAATTGCGGGTTCTGAGAGTTGTGAATAAGGAAAGGAGAATATCCAGCGTGAATCATTGCTAGCTTTCCTCTAGATCGCGCTTGGAAGAACAGTCCTATCCCTTCTCTTTCAATAGTATGCGCCGTTCGTGCGGGTCTATCGTTTCCACCGTGCGTGGGCCTGAAGGCCTGGGAACGCGCCCTCGGCGATCGACCTAGAACAGATGTGGGAGAGAAAGTATGACTGTAAAGCACCTTCAACACATTCCGGTCGCGAGCGCTGAGCGGAAGCAGAGCGGTACGTGAGAACATGGTATGTGTCCCAGTTGACGAGCTCTTGTGCCGATAGATTATGCCACAGGGACTGAGCAATAACCGTACTGGATCATCAATCGTCCCATCCCTCCGCTGTTGCATGTGGTCCGCTGTCTTCCGCTTGTCTCTTTGCCTGCCATAGCTTCGACTGCTGTCCTTGTCAGAACGAGCCCGCGTGCTTACGGAGTGATGCTGCATTGGCATGGCTGATGAGTGATCCGAGCAAAGCAGGAGGTGCGATCGGTTCGGAATCGGTATGATCGGGGTGCGATAACGTCTTTCCGCATGGCAGCCACGATCGTCAAAGTGCGCTTCCTTCCAACTGAACTTCATCCACTTCTCACGATCTCCAGCGGGGTGGCACTATATCGATCGAAGGCGGGCAGCAAGACATTCTTGAAAACGGAGAAGATGTGCGCTTTAAGGTTGCAGACGGCAATCTTCGCCGCCAAGCGCTATCTTTAGCTTGCCTCTTGGATGAACCGGCCATTTGCGATTCCATGCTGATGACCGACCAGGCTCACCAGGAACACAGCCATTTCGCGACGGGATGCTGAAACATGGTGCGTTGAGAACGACAGCGATGCTAGCATAGCACATGGCAAGAGCCGCAGTCCTGCCAGGAGGAAGATGAGTTCGTGAAGGACGCACGAACCTTGGCGCCATGCTACATGCACCTCCAAGACTAGCAATGGATCTTGTGATACACAACGATCGAGCCAGACCACGAATCTTCACACCATCTGTGCCACCTATCTCGTCAGGATGCGGGTCTCTCCATGTGTACGTATGCATCCTCCATCTCTACAGCCATAGGGAATGGTCTAGAGACGCGCACGGGCAATGACGCGCATCCATTTTCTGCCGAGATCAATCGTGACTCGCTGATCCTCGCTAGGTACGGTCGAAAAGTGCACGAAGCTTGACGAACGTCACTTAGCGTGCGCAAATACGAGCCAGCAAACCTGGGACACCGCGCGGGTTGAGGTCACTCCTGGGCTCAGAAATGAGGCGAAGGTTTCGACCATGTTTCTCACCCTCTCTCTCCCTTCCGCAATGGCACTGCTCATCAACCACGACATTCGTTCTCCATAGGTATGCTGCTTTCGCAGCATTTCGAAACCCCCACACTCGCTTGTACGGCAGAAGCACTGCCACTGTACTGCTGTTAATCCTCCCGACAATCTCGCCTCCGGCGCTGGGCCTGCAATATGAAGTGGAAGTGGGCCGACCTACCGCCAAGTTTGCTACTGGCTGTATTCTCGTATCTGGCGTTTTCCGAGGCGCTTCCGGAGCAGGAAGGACGTACTCCAAACAAGAACAAAACCGACAACACTCCATTCTTCTCTGCCGCCAATGGCACAGGCGTGGCATATGCGAGGTCATGCCAGAGCGCATACTCCGCGTACTCATCGGGATTGTCTTTATGGGATGCGATCCACAATACCGTGCAGACGACAACGGTGTACTATGGGGGCACAGCGATGAGCCAGGTAACATACTACGAAAATGCCACGACCCTTTGCGATGGCCATCCGCGTGTGCTGTACTCGCCAGCAATACCTCTGTCAACGGAGTGGCGGACGACAGTCGAGCCCACTACGGCAACCTCAGTCTATACCGACACCGTAGGAAGAGTGTACTCGGCCCCTTCGCCCTCATGTACGATACGTCCCAAGGACTGCGATCCGCTCTGGAGCGACTACAGTAAATCCGTTGCGGCAGCCGCTACTATTACGCCCGCGCCAGTGATTCAGACACCGCCGTGTATGAATCAATCTGCAGCAGCATCGTGGTCGAGCGTGACGGAGAAAATATACGGATGCGGTCTGTGTACCATCTATGGCGAAGGCGTGGAGCTTGTGTTCTTTCCTGAACCTACTACGGTGTCGCGAGACATGTGCGCGGAAACTCCCACTGCATCGCTGACATCGTACGGCCCTGGTGCCGTGATCACGGCATATGCTGGAAAGAGTTTTGGCGCAAATCTGAGCTCAGTTGCAGGCGCGAAGAAAACCGCCGTGGCTGATGGTCATACCTTTACGACAGGCACGGCTTATATCAGTATCTCCAAGGTGTATGCAGCGAACAGATGTTCGAAGACATTTGGAGTGGTAAGCGACGCGATCCTGGCCATGCCCTCCGAGTCGGTGCTCAGCTTGCGCTATTCGCAAGACCACTTCCAGAGGCTCATGGAGACTGACAAGATTACGGGCTATCCGGTATCTTACGCCGATTTCAACACGCCGATACCTTGGTCAGCATGGAATGGTCAGAATCAGTGCTTGAATCAGCTGGATACCATCACTTGCGGTGTCATATACGAGACTTATTATCGACCGCAACTTGCAATTCCACCGGAGATCACTTCATTAAGTCCAGATTTCGAAGGTTGTCAGATGTGGTACAATGGACTATGGGATCCACCTCTGGCACTGACCGAGGCTGCATCTGCTGAAGCGCCGACGCTTCCCGGTGGGCATAGTATACCGACGAGCACTGCCGCGCAACCAAGCCAGGCCCCGCCTACGACGCAGCCTACTGCTATTCCCAACGAGCTGCCGTCCACATACCAAAACCCAAACGGACCTACTTTACCCAATGCCGGTGGTCCGACAGCATCGGACGCAGGACCCAGCGGTACGAACGGCGGGAAACCAGCTCCTAGTTATGGTGATAATACCTCCGGCGGTCACAAAGGGGGGCAAGAGGGCAACGGCGGGCACGGAACCAACGATAACAACCAAAGTGGAGGGAAAGGCGGGAGTGGAGAGGAAGGCGATCACTCTGGCCATCCTGGACACGAAGGCCAAAGTCCTCGACCACGTCCCAAATATGTGCCCTCCAAGGAGCCGTGGACCAAAGACGTCAAGATTAGAGGTAAAGATTACACGGCCAAGGCCGAAGGCAATAAAGTAACGATTGGGCCGATCACTTGCATTGCGGGCGGCGCTTCCCAAACGCTTCCGGACGGAACAGTTTGCTCATATGGAGAAAATGGGCTGGTCTTTACGACCAAAGAAAAAGTGGTGTTCGACGACCAGACTCCTGACACAGCAACGAGTGGCCAAAACGACGTTCCGAGTACCCAGCCAGGTACGGACTCAGGTGGCGCATCCGCTCCAAGCGCCGGGACGAATTCGAACGATGAAGCGGGCACCGCTGGTCCAGCATCAAACCCTACTCGCACCGGAGATTCTGATACTGTAACCATTACCATCAATGGCGAGAGGGAAACCGCAGTGCAGGAGCAAGACGGAGGACCAGTCGTCATAGAGCAGAGGATCACTTTGCTCCCAGGAGGTCCGCCTGTCGCTTTCCCAGATGGAACTATTGTCAGCGTGCCTCAGAACGGCAGCGAGCTTGTCATTCAGACTAACAGCACACTTGGAGTCGAGCCGACAACGACGGGAGACAGTTCCGTCAGTGGTGCCATACGGAGCGGTCTCGGATATGGTGGGCAGAGCGGTTCTGCATCAACAACCCCTAGCTCGGATCAACCGGCTGAGACCGGCGGAAGTGGAGGAGGCTCTTCGCAGAATGCCGCCGCCCGGTTGTTCTCTTTTGAGGCTCTGAACTTCCTGATTGTCATGGGCACTCTCGTGGTTGTTCTTCTTGGATGAAAATAATGGGAGGATTCGCAAGGAACAATCATTGATCTAAGAGACCTCATATCAGCTGCCGTCGTCTTGACAACGCGACCCATGGAGTTAGGCGCTCCATTGTCATAAGGAGAACACGCCAGGGCGAGGCAGACGTTCGCGACGATACTTCGCGGGGAAATCTGCTGAGCGCAACGAGGAATCAATTATCAGGCCTGGGCTTGGGAAAGCATTCAGCAGAAGCTGGGCACCCGCATTCGCGCTGTTGAGCTGCACCTCATTGTGTGCGCCGCGGACCAAGACACCAGATCTACATCGCAAAAAATCGCTCAACAGACAGACTGGGCAGTGACACTCGCCAAGGGGATCGAAGCAGCCGCGCCAACCTCCGAGATAGGAAGGAGAAAGCAGCAACCAACATACTCCACATGGAGAAGTAATGTAATATGTACGACACACAGATGCCATTGTACACGACATACAATCTCAACGAAAGTTATCGAGCCACATCGAAGAAAGTCCGTAAAGCTGCCTCTTCCTATTCGCCCTCAGCACGTCTACAGTCAGAGTCGTGGTCTCAACTACTGTAATTCCGGCATGCCGATGCCCGGGGTCCGGTACTGATGACCGATGTTGATGACAGGTCTCCACACATGCGACGAAGCACCCTTGTCTGTTTCAATCCACCCCACCAACTCCATACAAGCAGCTTCGCCCCAACATCGACCCCGATACCTACCGAGCGAATATCATACATTCCAGATTTCCCCGTACATATAACGACGACGGGCCAAGAGATTCAGCGCTTTGAGAAACTTTTAGCCAGAAGGTGACGCGCGCGGCTCTAAGCAGAGGTCCACTTCAAACGCAAGAATTGAGACGATTGCAATATGGCCTTCTTCCCGACGCCTTTCTCTCCGATGTGCCAATGCCCTTGGCATTATGACAAGCTTGTACCTTCGGACAATCCAAGCACCTCCAAGGCTGCTGTCAAAAGTTCTTCGCCACTGCCGTGACATGATGGCGGCTCCTGCGTGTGGACTTCTGCACGCACGCCACGTGAGGTAGCAGGCTTTGTCCGGCTTCTTCAGACAAAGTCTAATTGCTCATGGCAAGAGCTAAACTGACAACGCGTGACTAGGACGGGTCAGCTCACAATATAAAATATGAGTGATCGGGGCCACCAGGTGAAGTCTTTCAAAGGCAGGCAGTTCTCGGACAGAGAAACGTGGTGAGAAGGATCGAGGGATTTATGCGAGGCATGATTTTGGAAGAAGCACGTGTACATGCAGCACGTGCAAATAGCATTTGCCGGGCCTCTTGCACGTACCTCCCACGCCATGAACAACTGTTGCAACCTGCGCAGGACCGCGGCCATGGCAGTGACAATTGAGCAGGATTTAAAAGTCTTTTGTCCAAGCCACGACAAGACGGGCGCAAAAGTCCTTGGAGGCTCCGGTATTGTATTGGGAGAAAATCTTCCAGAAGCCTCGAACACTCGCGCAACGACGGAGGCTCACGATGGCAAAAGACATAAGAAAAATAGATTGAAAAGGCGTCTGCGCGTGGATCCAGATGCAGTCGCTACGTTGGTCTCCGAGGCGGAATTGTGGAGCGTGGAGCTCCCTCATGCCTGTGGGCGTGGAGTATTTTGACGAGTAGCAGGGGTGAGATGGGAGTTGGCCGTGCGTGCAGCTAAGCTGGCTGGGAAGCTAGCTGGGCATTCGACGATTGATATATGTATAGTGTGTTGAGGGCCATGTTGGAGAGGAGGGCTCTTCAGGGATTGTGTTGTACTTTTTCGAATACTCGACAGCTCATTGATATTGACCAGCATCGATCATAGAGGGCATCGAAGGGACACAGGACAGTCGTCATTGGAAACGATCAACATTGATCAATTTGATCGATTGGGAACAACAGGAGAGCAAAATAAAAGCATACAATATATCCGAAATGAGGCCATCATCAGCGACCATCCTCGCCCTCCTTCCAGCTCTCGCCAACTCCTGCTTCACGAAACGCGACTCCTCTTCCGAAGACTGGACCTACGACTCTCCCGACCACTGGGCAGACGACAATGCCAGCTACGGCACCTGTCGCAACGGAACCCACCAATCCCCCATCGACCTGACCGACTCTACGATCTCCATCTCCACCCATCATCCAAAATTCTCCTACACCGGAAACTGGACCGGCGGCCTACACAACAACGGCCACGGCCTCAAATTCGACCTCACACATGACGAAGACGACTTAACTTCACTCCCACAATTGACTTACACCAATGCAAACAATGAAGAAGAGACGGTGTATTTGAGTACATTGCACACCCACGCCCCAGCAGAACACATCCCCAACAACGACCGCACAACAGCAGAAATGCACTTTGTTCACGTCGACTCTATGGGTACACCACGCGTGGTTGTAGCATTCCTGCTCGACCCCTCTTATACTCGTCGCGACGCACATTCGGATTTCTTCTCGCAGTTCGGCACATTCCCAAAATCAGTCGACGACGATGAAGTTGAGAAGGAAGATTTCCAGCCTGGATTGGCACTCCCTCAAGTCAATGATTTCAAGAAGTTCTGGACATATAGTGGGAGTTTGACGACGCCGCCTTGTACGGAGGGAATCAGATGGTTTGTGGCGGCGCAGACGATGGTGCTGGGGGATGAGCAATTGCAGGATCTGTTGAGTGTTAGCAAATTTTCTGCCAGGCCGACGAGGCATGTTTGGTTGCATGACGTTGGGTTGTGAGGATGTCGTTCGCATTGTGAACACGATGCTGCGATACCAGGTGGAAGGTGTTTGGAGAGCGTTGGGAAATTGCTGGTTGTTTACTGATCTTGTACAGCGGCACATTATCATGGCGAAGCATTTCGGAGCATGGAAAGCGTAGCATAGTCAAGCGTATACATACAGCATCTTGTGGCATTGCAAGGAGATCGATATACTGTTATCAGGAGTGGGCGTTCATCAGCCCATTTTTTGACTGAGTTCTCCTGCATGTTTATGTGTCTACACAGAGCCACACCATGCAAACGCGATCGTCGAACTGCAGTGCAAGTGGTACAGTACATGTATCTGTTGACTGATCTTTCTTGTTTCATTTTGTACGTTTGCTGGGAACTTGTGGCCAGCCTGGTATTCACAGGCATGATTGGACAGGGTATCCTCACTGCGATACCATCATTGTGTCCGCACCTGACAGCAGTAGTGTTTGCCACTCTGCGAGCGGCAAGAGAGCTCAGCACCTCGGACGGCGTTCTGGGCGAGTGAAGTCGAAATACCATTGTATCTCGACCCCGGTACTCTCCGCCGCCGAGTGCAGCATGTGGAAGTCGAGGCGCACCTCGGCCATGCAGGGTGCACGTGAGGAAGAGATGGAATGGTCTCGTTTTTGCTCGGACAGTGGTCTTCTCCGCAGCGGAGGGTGTGGGAGTTCTGCCAAGGATGTACCAACCGCTACAGCCAAAGCCTCTAGCCCCGGAAAGGTATCCTCAATCGATCATTCTCGTCCGTGCTTTCCGGGGAGCTACGACTCTGCCAATCAGTGTCTGCGATGGGAGCGGAGGAGGCGTTCATCTTCATCCCATTTAGGTCTAGTATGACCGTGGTTTCGCTGTGTCGTCCATCGAATGGCTGCAAAGGCGAGCGCTGTTCAAGCCGAGGCCTTTGAGCGAACGAGAGCAGCGTGGTGCTGGCCACGGCCACGGCTTTGATACTAGTATCACCAGACGGTATGCCAATCGCGTGGACCTCCGTTGCTTTCTTTGTGTCCGTCCTCCATCGCAGCATTTTCCTCACAAAGAGCGCATAGACATCTCGTGCTCGCGACGCTCCCACGCTGCTCTTTGGTAGACTTCGCACCGCAACCATGAAGGCCTCTCTCGCCATCGTCGCCTCCACGGCTGCTCTCGTGGCCGCGCAAGAGTACACCTCGATTGACACCATCATCGACAATGTCAAGAACATCACCAACCAGACCGAACACCTCATCGAGCTTGCCGATGCGCTCAAGCCCACCGACACTCTTCTCGCCGCTCTCCCGCTCAGCGAAGCGTCCAATGGCGTGCAAGCAGCCATCAATGTCTCGATTGCCAACGCCAAAGGCCTCCCCGATCCGCTCCCACCCGCCGACGGCATCAAGCTGATCCCATACATCCAAAGACTGAGCAACGCCTCCGTCGACGCCATCGCAGCCTTCATCAGCCAGCGAAGCTTCTTCCTTCCCAACGGCGCCGGCGAAATTGTCCTGACTTCGCTCGCGCTGCAAAATGCCACATCTTACGAGTTCAACGCGGAGATCGCACGCCGTAACCCAGCGAACTTGCAAGGGCCAAGCGCGGAGCTTGCGCAGCCCATCTTCAATGCTTTGGCGGCTGGCGTGACGGCTTTTGAGGAGAACGGCACGAAGTGCGCGGATGTTGCATCGTGTTATGCTGCGGCGGGCGTCACGATGCCAGGGCAGCAGATGGAGTCTGTGGCGAGCATGAAGAAGCTGATGAGCTATACGACCGTGATGGCGGCGGCTGTTGCATTTGCTGCGTTGATGTAGAGAGTCAGAAGTGGAGGTTGAATTTGATGATGTTTCACGGCAGGTGGGGTGGGATGATGCATGATGATGGCTCTTGCCGTCTTGAGTGCTGACAGCAGTAGCACGATATGCTCTTCGTGGCAACTGCGTGGCAGCTCAGTGCTTCACAGTTCAGGCGAGCGGGCGAGGAGGTCGACAGAACCGAGCACGGGTTGTTCCAGCATGAGGTAAATGGAGTATTCTTGTACAGACATTCTGTAATTACGAAAGCATGAAATGAACTATTTATTGACCAAAGGTCGAAGTCCTTCTCGAGCCCAGTCTTCTCAAGATCGTTGCAATCCGGGTGAGGCTTGGTGATGTGCTGTGTCGAACACATGATGCAGGCCACATGGTCTTCAGCAGTGTCACCTTCTAAAGGCCGCAGGAGATCACGCAGACCGCGCAGCCTCCTACCTTCATAGCAGTGTTACCATGGGGGGATGGTGTCGGCAATTGTCCAGAGGCGGCATGAATGGCGACTCCACTTTCTGTCTGCCCTACCACTTAACTCCAACGAGCACCTAAGCATCTCTTTCTGGCCTGCAGCTCCCCAGCACCGAAATGCGGAGCCTCCAGTGTAAGTGAAGCAAATTTCCCCTGTACCCTTGCATCGTCTTCGAGATCTAGCTCATAAATAACACCACTTTGCGCTGCAGGATCCTCTGTTCAATTCCTAGCATCCTCCATACCATATGCAATTGAGCCAGAATCGTTGGCGGGCAAGAGTGCGACCCGGAGCATTCTATTTGGCAGGAGAGTCAGTTGAGTTCATAGCATGACATGAAAGTGAAGTTGCGGGATTCGACATAGCAGCTAGCACGTAGAAAGATCTCAGACCAAGCCAAATGAATGCGTATGCTGAAACGTAGGTGGCATCGGTAGCATCGATCGGATAGGCGCGATCTCTGGCGTGCGCGTTTATCTGCCAATCATGCTCTCAGTCGACATTACCTATCTCACCTCACGCCGAAACACTGTATACGGGCTAGAGCGTTCGATCAGGTGATATTGCCTTCCTTGCGACAAGGAATACGCGTCCAGCAAGTCGGTGATGGAGTGCTGTAAGCTTCACTAGTGTGTAGCTATTGGACAATGGCTAGGGAGAGCTAACGGCAGACTGCAGGGCAGCTATGTCCTCTGGAGTACCACAACGTGTGGCGCATGCATGAGAGATCAGGTGTTTGTCCTAATGTAGAGTCTGGAGAAAAGGTGGTGTGCGGCGGCTCACGTGCTTGGGCTGGGTTGGCGAGATCCTGGATAACTAGAGGTGGCTAGCTAGCAGACGTCGGAAAGGGATTCGCGTGTTCTTGGAACGCTCCGCTGAATATTCCTATGCAGGGCCGAATTCTTGTAAGGTCGGGAATTTCTAGACATTGGCTGCGTTGACGATGAACGCACTCAACCATGCGGGTCATAGACTTGAGTTCAGTGAGTGCTTGCATAGGAACCTCTTCTCTCCAAGTCTCCGCTTGCTCCTGAAAACCTGAGCAGCGATGAAGTGTTTGCATAACATCAGAAAGTCATGTGGTACAGCAACCTATAGAGCTCCAGGCGGAGGCTTTGTCGTTCGAAAACTTGAATGATCGGAGCCAAGAGTCTCTGGACCGCACCGTGTGCTTTAGTCATCTGAACCGCGGTAACTTGATCTACGCATCCCAGGAGTGGTCTATCGTGGCTCTGAAGGAGAAGCTCAAGAAGCCCCATCATCGATGAGAAAGGTATTTCTTCGCTTGCGGTGTCCGCATTCTTTTCGGAGAGAATCGAGCTTCAAGTCCTGTGGTTGCAGCTGGAGCTTTGTTTGAGCATGAGCAGACACAGCGTGTAGTACCCGTCACAGCGTTTAGCCTTTCCTGTAGTTTATGTCAAACTGCGCCAGAATTTGCGAATGCCTCCGTGCCCATCTTGGTGTTGTCGTATTCGGCTGGTGTGAGCAACGCGTGGGGAGATCTCAGACAGCGCTTGTCCGTCTCCACGAGAGTAGGCATCGGTGACCGTAGCAGCGAGTGGGCCGCTCGTCAACTTACCATTCTCAACGAGCTGGTGTTAGTCAGTTAATGCGTTGTCGCCATTATCAGCATCGCGAGCAATTGCCTGTAAATGCGTCTGGCCTGCGTGCAATGACGACCCTTCAGAAAACTTTCGGAATGAACAGCTTCATACTTAAGCTGCTCCTGAAGCCGGCCCTGGGTGCTTGCTGAGTCTGCTGTACTGAGCATTCCTTGAGTAAGCGGCGCGTCGCAGGTTGCTCGCAACAACTTCAATCGATCGTGATCTATCTTGGGTCTGCCCTCTTGTTGCGTAGAACGTCTTGGTGCGCGGCACGGGAGTCATGGCATCGGCCGACTATGGATGTCGTGCGGGGCTTGCAGTTGATATTCCTGCCCGCTGAGGTTGCAAGCCGATCAAAGTGTCCTGCGTGGACGGGCAGGACTGTGGTGGTATGTGAACAGGATGTTGCGGTCTCGTGGTTGCCCGAAATCCGTCCCCAGCTCGCGATTCGTGCCAAGACGTTGTTCGTCCTCCAACTCAGCTCTTCAATTCCCGTCCGACGACTCTTCTGAGATTCATCTGCCACCACATCCTGAATATTGCAACACCGTGGCCAACATTACCTGAAGGCCAGCTTGCGATAACAACAGCCCGGTCTTGGGGCCGCGTCAAGCTCTGTGAAGTATAAAGGCGATGATGCTGGGGCAGGTAGGGCTCGTTTCTGCGCTGGACGCATTGGGAAGCCCCCGGCTACGCTCGCCTACTTCTACGCCACACCCACTCAGCAAACTCTTTCCTAACCCTACTGTCTCGGAAGTGGATGTGCTTCATCGGCCGATCAACGATGATGAGTGATACAGGCTCGAAGAGCATCTCACATCCGAAATTCCGCGTCTCACCAGCTGATGATCGAACTTCAACCCTAACACAATACAAGTCGGCATCCTTCGGATTGCTGATGAGAGCGTCGAACAGCGTGCGCCATCCACGTGAACACGACTCACTCGGTCCCGGAATTATTGGCCCAAAGGCCTCACACAGTCATATCTTGCCCGTAACCTGGTTCTCTGCTTCCGCCAGATGATGCCACTGACATCTTGAATCTCATTGCCAGATCCGAGCAGGCGCGGATACAACCAGGAGCACTGCTCCAGAGCCCGCACGAAGCAGTGGGTCTTTATACGACTGTGGCTGAAGCAATCACGACAGGACGTCGTCTGTGAGTTTGAAACTATACGTGCATTCTCCACTTTCTTTGGAGGTCTTCACAGTATAATTCGGAGTTGGCCGCGACCATCAACAATGCCCTAACACATGCCTCCCTACTAATCATTGCCTATCAAAGATCCCGTATGCGGGTCAAGCTGCCCTATACTGCTTGCCAAGTAAGTCTTCAATGCTGCTCTAATTAGCTTGTCTGTCAACCCTCCCGGCGGCGTGCAGGACCAGGCTCGCGTGGCTTCTAGGGCCATTCCTTTGGCGAAGAGGGTTTGCCCACTCTTCGCCGCTGCTTCCGAGCACTCTACGTACGAATGCGAAGCTCAAGTTAAGTATGCTTCCCACCTTCTCTTCTGTCGATCACTCCACCTCAACTTGTCTTCGCTTACCGGCCTTGGATACATTTGACACCACACACCGCGAAACATATCAAGTACGAGAATTTGACAGCAAGTCAATACCAAATGTCCACCTCCCTGGACATTCTGCGTCCAGCACCATCTCCGCCAACTCCCCGATCGTCATGCGAATCCGATACGCGAGACCTGGAGCGTTGCGCAACCAAATTCGCAGAGATCATGACAACCAAGAGCTTTGCGGATCCTGCTCTGAAACAACTTGTTGTGCCAGATTTTCGATGTCAGATTGAGCTTGCAGGAGGTCGCGTCGGCGTGGTCAACAGTCGTGATGCTTTCGTCAACCATTACAGCAAGTACAAGTCGACCTCGCTGGTAAATGTTTCGAATCTTACAGCCGAGATCGACGAAGATACAGGACTAGCAAAGGTCATGCTACTTCTGCACATCACAGATTCGCCTCAGACGTCGCCACAGGAAGCTGTCTCAGTGCAATGGTGGAAGAAAGACCGAGACGCATGGAGATGCTATCAGCAGACGGGCATGCGAGGGGGTTCGGGCTATGGCGCGTGCATTTGATTGCAATCTGATTAATGTTCAGCGAAGCGTTGGGGATGTCCTGGATTCGAGCTGTCTGCAATGCAACGTGGAAAAGGATCGAGATGTATTTGCCATGTGCTATCACTACCTCCACTGGATGCACGCCAAAGCCGCAATAATGCTAATGCCACGGCAAAACATCTCTCCGCCAGCTGTGGCATCTGTCCAGCATGAAACTCATCCACAACTGGGCCGGAGTCGTTGAGAGGAATGCTAACGCATGCAGCTCTATCACTTGCGACCTCGACAGTGCGCCCGGCTGAAGCTCGGTATACCAAGCGAGAAGGTGATCATAAACTGACTGCCATGAAAGTCAGGTACGGCCGCTTCACCCTGGCATTGTATATCCGATCGGCATAAAAGTCTTCCGCTCGACGCACAAAGCCGGCCGTCTCGTTACGTCTCACAAGCACTACTCACGCTGCTGCGTTAGTGCTGAATCATATCAGCCTCCTCCACTGAAGGAATAGGGCAGCGCAGCACCACTGAACGTTGGCGCTACGCCGAAGAGGCTCCGGTGGGAGACGTGCACACTAGAAGGAGCATAGCGAAGGGTTCAACGTGTCAGGTCCGGCTCAAGCTGAGCGATACAATCCAGACCTCGGCTTGCAGCAAGTTTGAGGCAAGTTGAAGCTGCAGAAACGGAAGAGGTGCCAATAGGACATTCCAATAGCAGCTTTGCAAGTTCCTACAGTGTGACTCCGCGCTGTCCAGTCTATATCAACCCTGTAATGACATAAAATATGCTCGCTCAATCGCCAATGGAGAACTTCCGCAATGCAATACATACTCCTGGACGTCTATTCTCATCCGCCCCTCCTCCCTAACGCGTCCCTCAAACTACTCATTCGACTCGCCATCGTACTTCCTCCCTGCGCTCTCATATTGCTCAAAAGCGCCTCCTCCAATGCACTTTGCGTCACACTCGTATCATCTAGATCCGAGAACGAACTACCCATGCTCGGCGAGCCTTCGCTGCCATCTTTTCGGCTTCGAGGGCTCAGACTTGCGAGCTGGGCACGGTGCCGTGGCGAGAGAGGGTGCGCAGGGCGGAGAGCCGGCGAGGCTGAATCGTAAGATGCACGACGGAGATTCTGTTGTGAGGGATTGTCCGAGGATGAGGGGGCAGAGGAGAGTTGAGAGGGTTGCCGGGTCATCTTCGATGGAGCCGGGCCTGGGGCGACAGAGGAATGAGTTGAGGATTGAGAGGATTCTGGATTTGTGTTTGACCGGGCTGGTGGCTCTCTGGGAGGTCTTGAACGAGGGTTTGAAGAAGTTGCCGTTGTGGTTGTGGTGGACATGGCAGCAGGTTGTGCTGGTTTGCGTTTTGGAGAACCGATCCGCAGTGTTGCTGCTGGGTCTGGCTTTGATGCCGCAGCGAAGGGTAAGTACCCTCCATTTGAACTTGCATCGTCATCATCATCGTCGTCATCATCTCTGTCGTCGTCGCCTTCAGATGCGAGGTCCGCGAGTGTTGACTTGGCTTTCTTTCCTGGTGGCGGGCGCCGGAACGCTTGACTACGTGCAAGTGCAGAAGGCGGCTCGTCGCCTGAATCAGAGTCCGAACGTCCTTCGTGCTCCAAAGCATCTTCGTAGTGCTCGTGCTTGGATGAGGCAACGATATCAGCAGCCGCTGCTGCCACAGGAGCTTTTCTCGTTGAACCGCTGGACCCTCTCAGGCCTCGTGATCGTGGTTGCTGTTGCCGGGATCCCGTGACTTTGCTTTGTGTCACTGTTGCTGAGGACGGCGTTCTGGAAATTGGAGGCACTCCGGACCTTGGTTCATCTGTGATGGGCGAGGCTGGTACCTCTGAGGATAACGGGAAAGAGGGACTGCCTCGACGGGCGGTGGTAGTCGATCCCGATTGCAACTTTGATTCTAGAATCAGGGTCAGCTTCGCTGCATGATACACGCTTCGGTCGTGGTGAATCATACCTCGACTCGCAGTCCTCTCCATCTTCACGCCACCTGACGAGCTTGCCGTTCCACTTCCAGCTCCTCCCTCTCCAGCTCCACCGCCGCCCACCCTGGTCATTTGCCGCCTCATTCTCTCCATGTGCCGCTCCGACAGCCAAGCCGCTTGCATGAGCAAGAAGTTCAGCTCGACATCAAAGTCTTGGCTCAAGCCCTCCCAATCAAGATCTCCAGAATGCGATTTCGAGATCAGCTTCCATAATTGTCGGTCCTTGGCGGCGGTCCAATTTGTAGGTGCAGGATCGCGAAACCCTCCTCTATTGAACGGAAGTCTGATGAATACAGTATAGTTTGGCGAAGGCACTGATGGGTCTTGAAAAGGCCCGGCTGGTGAACCTGGTCTTGATGATATTCTTGATGGCTTGATTGATGCGTCTGGCACTGGAGTTGCGTTTGACGATCCTCGATTGCGAACGTGACTCGGCATTACTGCCGCCGACGAAGATGGAGACATGGCTGTTTGTCAGCTAACTGCGGACATGGTAAGTGTGATGGATAGTCGATGTTGTGTCGATGTTGTGTTGAGCATCGATGAGTAGAGGTGAGCAGCTGCCAAGAGCGTCGTCACGTGGGCCGTGTAGGATGATGAGAATAGGTTCCCGGAAAAAGTCTAAGAAAAGTGTCTGCAATGGCGTTTCAAACATGTAGTTTTGTTTTGCTCACTATGGAGAACGGCGGAGTCAGCAGACAGTTCCATGACTGCCAAATCTGCTCAACAATGCCTGGAGTATCATTTCGTCCATCCCACCACATGCGCCCAACCAAAAATGCCGAAACTCTCTAGATAGTGGTCTCGTATGCGATAGGAGCAACGTTCTCTGGCTTGTTGTCCTTGGCGCTGACAGTGCGGGCCTCGCGTGGCTGAGCTGGCTGTCTCTTGAGGTGGACGTGCTCGCCAGTCTCCTTAGCTTGCCTCTGCTTTGCGGCGTTGGTCTTGACACGGGCCAAGAACTCGTCACGCGAGCGCGAGTGTCGGACGTGCTCAACGCGAACGTTGATGCGCTTCTCGATGTAGCGGTTGCCAACCTGGCGGTAGAGGATGACACCGACAGCGGACTTGGTGACGTTGTAGACGACACCGGTCTTACCGTGGTAGACCTTGTATGGCTATTGAAATGCGGGCGTTAGCCTCTCACCGCAAGGAGGCGCTTGTAGCGTGTGTCTGGAGAGCCAGAGCACAGAGACTACTAAGCTGAGAAAGTGTGTATCCATTTATCCACCTACCATGCCCTTTTGAACGGCACCGTTGGCCACAACATCGACGATATCTCCGACGCGGTACTGCTTGAGGTAGGTCGAGAGAGGGATCATACCCTTCTTCTTGAAGTCGCGCGAGAAGGCTGTGATCGCAATGTGTTAGTACCTGTTGCCGGCGCAATGTGCGGTCTGCCCGTGATCGCAATGTCGCACATACCATAGCGAGTGCCAGCGCGGAGACCTGCAGCGTGACCCATTTTGACGGTGGTGTGGGAGGTAGATGGACGGGTTCGAGATTGTTCGCTGGGTGTGATCGAGGTCAACTTCTTCGACGCTCTTGCCAAACGATGGAATTCGCGATGTGGCCCCACTAAAATTTCGGCCCGCTGGCTGCGAATGGGGGAAGGCGTGCCAAGACTCCACCGGCTCGCACTTGAGGATTTGCTCTTCACTGCAGCTTTGGACTTCTCTGATCCGACAAGCACGAGTTGCCCGCACGACAATCACCATGGCCCCGTACGTTACTCGATACCTCGTACACAGCGAAGAAGATGCAGGTTGTCTGGAAGTGGTGCACGTGGAAATGCGACGCCGGCGAAAGGTCCTCAATTGCTCGCGTGCGGTCTCAAATCGGTGAAGACGCAACATGCACTCGCCCACTGGCAAGACGCATTGAAATAGAGGAGCATGTGATGGAAGAGGATCTGGCGTCGCATATATCACAAGTCTAGCAGCAACAGAACCTGCATCTTCATGACTGGTACAATTCGACTTGCAGAGGGACACAGACTGACATTCTCCCAGACGCTCGTACTCCAAGACCTACAAGGTCCCACGTCGTCCCTTCGAGGCCGCTCGTCTGTGCGTATAGCCCATGATCAATGAGCCAGCTTCATGCTGCGCTGTACATCTGGTGTCTAATAATGTCTGCACAGTGACTCCGAGTTGAAGATCGTCGGAGAATACGGTCTGCGCAACAAGCGCGAGGTGTGGCGTGTCCAGCTCACCCTCTCCAAGATTCGTCGTGCTGCCCGGTAAATGTTTCGCTGCCATGTTCTGGAACATCGCTTACTGACCGCTCTACAGTCAGCTTCTTACCCTCGATGAGAAGGACCCAAAGCGTCTCTTCGAAGGAAATGCCCTCATTCGTCGTCTGGTCCGTGTCGGTGTGCTCGACGAGTCCCGCATGAAGCTCGATTACGTCTTGGCCCTCAAGGTTGAGGATTTCTTGGAGCGTCGTCTTCAGACTTGCGTCTACAAGCTTGGTCTCGCCAAGTCCATCCACCACGCTCGTGTCCTGATCCGTCAGCGTCACATCCGGTATGCACACCTCCTTTTCTGCCCACCTGACACCACTCACTGACCACTCGTACAGTGTCGGCAAGCAGATTGTCAACGTTCCATCGTTCATCGTCCGTCTCGACTCCCAGAAGCACATCGACTTCTCGCTCACCTCGCCATTCGGTGGTGGCCGCCCAGGTCGTGTCAGGAGAAAGAAGGCCAAGGCTGCTGAGAGCAAGGGCGACGAGGATGCCGGCGAGGAGGAGGAGGAGTAGACTATTCGCTCACCACGCTCGGGTCACCAAAATTTCACGATACCAATGGGAATGCATGGGCAAGGACGGCGTTCATACAGTGCTGGGGCTAAAGCACGCGCGGCACTCAGATAGCTGCGACTGTTCCAATGAAACTGCTCAGTTCACGATTCCCGGCTTAGCTGTCCTTTTCAATCTCACCTTCGCCATTGATCATGACCAACGTGCGTGGCATTGTATTCGAACAGGCATCGGAGAATGCCGCGATCTGTTCAAGACTGATTACATATCCTCAATCTACCACCCCCTCTGGCAGAAATGCGACGTAGTCTACCGGAGCAGGTTCAATCCCACCAGGCTGGCCCACCACTTTTAGGACGTCACCTTTGTTCACCTGCACATTCGCGAATCGTTTCCTCGTTGCAGAATGTCCATCCAAATAGATCGAAGGTGTAGGCCCTACTCTCCCTGTATCTACATCATCGCTTATCCATCTCCCGACCTCACGATCTGCAAGCGTGACAGTAAAGGTGCTATTGCCCGCTGTGAGATCGAAATGCTGGACGATGAGATCGTAACGTCCACTTTCGAACGGGACGCTGACGGATGCCGTTCCTGTTGTAATATTCGAGGATGTGACAATAGCTTTTGTAACCGAAGCGATCTCGAATGGAGAAACGTCGTAGATTTCATACCCGTCTAGTTGCATGTCTTCAGCCTCGATTCTCCAAGGATGGTTTCCAACGCGAGAAGAAGTATCTTCGATGCTGGAGAGATTGTAGATCCAATTGTTGATCGCGTCGCGCCAGACTATGCTGTGGCCTGCTTGGAATTCTTGACGATATAGAACTTCATTGTAGCGTTCGTCATCGATGAGGCCGTGGAGGGATTTCCATAGGGTGACAAAATTCTGGGCTGTTTCTGCGCCTGCGTAGTGCGCATCGTAGAAATGTTGGGCGACGGATTTGCCGGATTTGAGGACATGCGTGTAGGGAACGTGATGGAACCAGAGAAGTAGGTCGTCAGGCGTTGTCGAAACGTTCTCAAAGATCTGGGCGACTTGGGTTGGATATTGCCCGGCGTAGCCAGTGCCGTTCGATACAGTCCTGTCCATTCCGACACCTTCATCATCGGCGCGTGTCCATTGGCCCCAACCGTTGCCGTCTTGTGATTGTGGGTTGGGACCGAAGTGTGTATAGAGGATGTCGGTCAGAGTTTGAATACCGAGATTGCCAGTGTAGTTCTCGTATGCTGGCCATGATTGTATGGACATCTCAGCGATCGTTTCGATGACTTTCTGGTTATGACCGAATGTGAGACGGGTCCAGTCTGTCAATATTTCTTCAGAGTCCAGCGTCCAGTCCCAGGCAAGGCGACCGTATGCATACAGATTTGACATTGCGAGATGGCTGCCCAGCCATGTGCTGTTGGTACCCACATTCACGACAGCAGCTGATCCTCCCAGGGGTCGCTTGTGGTGGTAGCCAGTCATAACATCTCGTAGCAGCGAGGTGTCGTTGTCCATCCTAAGATCGAAGTCCGTTAACGTCTTCCACAGCGGAGGCAAGTAGACGAGATGCATCTGCTGACCAAGATACTCCTGCGTGACTTGCAGCTCAACTGCCATGCTTGTATTTCTCAGATTGGCGAAAAGCGGCGATACTGGCTCCCGGACCTGGAAATCGATCGGGCCATACTTGATCTGCACGACCACGTTGTCCTCGAAATGGTCGTCGAGTGGTCTGAAGTAATCAACAGCAGCATTTGCTCGATCGGCTTTCCAGTCCGTCTGGTTGAGCTGGTCATACACAAAGGCACGAAACATCAGCACGCCTCCATGCGGTTGGAGTGCTCGTGCGAAAAGGTTGGCGCCTTCCGCCAGGGTGCGATTGTAATGGAGCGGTCCTGGCTGGCCTTCGCTGTTGGCCTTCACGAGGTAGCCGGCCATGTCTGGAATGCGGTCGTAGATTTCGTTCGTCTTGTTCGTCCACCAGTCAATCACCTGCTCGTCCAGAGGATCATATGTATCGATATCTGTCAAATTTGCTGGGGATGCAAAGTATAACGATAGCCCTAGCTGGACGCCGTAAGGGCGGAATACATCTGCAATACGGCCCAAGCCATCGATGTTCTCCGGCTGCAATGTGGTGAAATTGGCGTTGACATTGTTCACGACAATGGCGTTGATACGAATCGAGGCTAGTAATCGAGCATACTCTGCTGCTCGTGTAAGATTTGCTTTGATCTTGCCGTTTTCGAAGAATATGGAGTTGCCAGCAAAGCCACGCTCGATGATTCCGTGAGTACCAGATGCGTCCACTACGAATCAAGACACAGTCAGCGCGTGTCCACATGTCAAGGTGTCAATCTGGAATGTCGATGAGTACGTACTGTTGTCCCATTCGTTTGTCCATCTGATTGGCGCTGCGGGATTCGTAAGGTACTCAACATTGGAGAAGTTGCCCTGCGCTAGCATTGACAAGTATTCGAATGTGCCGTAGAGCGTTCCTCGCTCGTTGTGTCCGACGATCTTGACTTCGTCATCCTTGATGCTCAGCCAGAAGCCGTCTTCAATCAGATCGCTCTCAACTGGCGAACCTGGATATGCGGCGTTGTAGGTCTCAACAGTGGCAGTGATCACAGCCGGTTGTGAATCATCATCACAGATCCTTGCATGGTGTCCAAAGATATGTGACAGTCCTTGTTGCAGCTCCTTTCCGGCAGTTTCCAGAGGTCCGCCATGAGTCGCATTTAGCACGACAATCGAAGACGGAAGAGCAGGATGGTGAATATGTCTCGGTAGCGGGGCGTATCGAAGCCAAGCTTGCAACCCGGTTTCCGCCTGGACTAAGCTCGCGAGAAAGAAAAGAAGTAAATGAAGCATTTTGAAGCATGTGAACTTTGAAAGTATGCTTACACATCTTGTCATTTATGTCCCGTCTACTCATCTCAATGATCGTCGCCATTGGGGGTCATACTGATCAGGCATCAAGTGCATTCAGCCTATTTCAGCCTATATTGTGTTAACAGGCTCTGGAGAACGTCACGCGGGGCGCTGCTTGCGGGGAGGCGGAGGCGGGTTGCCATATCCATATTGGCGTCATTTTGGTGGTTCTACTGATGGACAGAGCGCACTCGGCTGATCTTCGATGCCATGTCGTAGTGTAGCATTGGTGGTGTTGGGTCCAAAGGATGGGCCAGCGGCGCGTGAAGTCAGTGAAACACGAGATCGGCCTTGGCATGTGTTCCTTCCGTCCAAAGTCAGACTTCGCGACTCGAGAAAGCACCACGGTCCCATACATGCGTGGATCCTCAAAAGCCATCATGAAGCACTATGCCTTCAGTCGAGAACCGCAGTGGCTCGTCAGCATACCGTCCGACATCTCTTGACTTCATCAACCTTCCAAATCCTATTCAACCTGCTCCTCCGTCGCAAAAGCACCCCTTGAATGGCACTCCCCACCTCGAAAAGGCGCGACTCGATACTGTATCGAATCAAGATCTCTTCCGGCTAGTTCTCGAGCCCTCTGGTAACAGAGCACCGAAAAGGCCCCGTCCTGTAGACAATCCTAACTTAGACTTACCAAAGTTGCCGGTGAGAAATAATGCCAAGCGTCTACGCATTCCCCCTACGCTCTCCGGCCTTCATCAGCCGCCACCTGATGCCGGCCTGCTGCCTTCCATAAGTGTTGACAAGCCTCCAAGTCTTCCTTCGAAAGCATTAGATTCAGAACCACATGCTGAAGCATCCGAGACTGGGCCTGCGCCTGATCGGGCAAGCAGTTCAACAACAAGGTCCGCATCGGCGACGGCGAACGAGTCGAAAAAGCAGCCTAGGAAGCTCGCGAAGCGCAACAAGTGGACGCCGGAAGAGACTGAGGACTTGTTGAAGGGGGTTGCTCGCTTCGGCGTGGGGAATTGGACCAAGATCTGGAACTGTTCAGACTATCAATTCAACAGCCGTACGGCGTTGGACTTGAAAGATCGCTTTCGGGTGTGCTTTCCGGATCATAACAAGAAGTCGAAGAAGTCCAGTGCGCCTATAGGTGAGGCAACATCAACTGACACGGACGATCAAGGAACCGCCTTAAAACGTTCCGCGAAAGGGCCGGCACCAGAGCGAATTGATACGGCGACGCTTGAAAAGCTGGGCATTAACACACCGTTTGTCAGATCAGAACGGCGTTCTCGACATGGCTATAGCGCTACTGAAGACGAAGCCTTGCTCAGAGGTTTCAAGAAGCATGGCAAGGCGTGGACCGCCATCAAACAAGATCCAGATCTCAATCTCTCGTCACGACAAGCGACTGATTTGCGAGACCGCATGCGAACACGGTTTCCTGAGGAATATGCCAAAGCGGGGCTGGCGCCTCGAGTGAAAAAGCAGAGCGGCGATTCGAATGGTCCCACATCTGGCCATAAGGATGAAACTACGAAACAACAGACCGAGGTTCATACCGCTGTCGGTAGCAAGAATAGCGCGCAACAACCTGGTACGCTCCTCCCAAAAATGATCGATATCAAGAAACCACAGCAGCAAGCGCTCTTCAGCCTTGACGACGTATACCTAGGAAGGCTCAGCGAAGATGAGGATGACGACGATGGGCCAATTACACTCGACCGCGGCATCTTGGATTGGGCGACAGATGCTGCTCGACCGGTGCCCGCTGAACGGTCGCGCGCACCTGATCCCAACACTTCTTTATTACCGAAGCCCATACACGCGAGGCATACCCAGGAGCTTCCAATGTCACAGGCCTCTCAGAATAACAATGCTACATCGCTGCCATCGCTAGCGAGCTTGCTGCCCGAGAACAACTCGTCAGAGCACCTGGAGCTGCCGTCATTGACGGAATGGTGGGGCCAGAGCGATGGGCGCGGAGGAACAGCTTCATATCCAAGCTTGGAGGAGATACTCAGTCACGATCTGTAGTCACTGCTGGCGTAGAGTAATGCCATATATGTTGGATTTCAAAGTATATTGGTTGGCATTCCGGCTAGACTTCTTGACTCAAGTCGAAGGAAGTCGCGTGATATCAATCTAGCATGACACTTTTCTACTTCCCATACATTGACTATACAGTGCTTTCGTAGGTCGTTCGCTCAATGTATACATCAGTGTTACACAAGATCACCTGCTGTTCACATCTCGCTGAATTCACGGATGACGGTTCTGACTTGTCAAAACTAGCTCCGGACTCGCCCGCCAAGTGCCAAAGCGCTCGAGAAGCTTTGGCACTTCATCCTCGACATTGTCTCCAGAGCACCTCACGCATCCCGCCGCACGCCTTCTCCTCTCCATTTTTTGCACGCCGCGCAGCTTGTGTGTCGAGCGGACTCGGCATACGCTCGCGCGATCAGCACGTCTGCACTGCGACACGTGCCTGGTCAGCGCTCCCATGCGGCCTCTGTCCTCCCACAAAAAGTTGCCGCCCAACGCCTCCACCTGAATCACCGACTCGCCCTTTCCCATCAAAGCCGCGTCCCCATGTCGTCAAATGCAGGCCGCCGCTGTTAAGACACCACCGACGATCACCGGACAAGCACTGCAGCAGGCAGACCGCATTCAGGTCCGCCGTGCCTCTGCGGAGGCCTCGAGCCACCACTGAACATGAACAACCCGTATCAGCAGGGAGGGCATGCGCCTAATGTGCCGCCGGCTCTCCCTATGCACGCGCAGCGCCGCGACTACAATCCCTATGCGCAGCATGCACCTCACACACCGCTGCCTCCTTACAACGGCTACCAGCACCCGCACGCATACTACCACGCGCCGCCGCGATGGCCGCAGCAGGCTTACCCGCAGCACTACATACCGCAGCAGCAGTGGATGCCACCACAGCACTACGCGCAGCGCTCGCCGATGGTGGTGAGCTCGCAACCTCATGGACAGCCGATGACCCCGGTCACACGACAGCAGCATGCCATTCCGCCCATTCCACAGGCCACCCAGTCGCCGCGACCGGTTCCGCAATATGTCCATCATCAGCTGCCTGTAGTCTCTCCCTCGCCTGCACCGATCCAAGCCCATACTCCGGCTGCCATCACAACGCCAGCTGCTGCACCCACTGCTTCCCCAGCTGTTGTATCCAAGGCAGAGGAGCGTGTCGAGACTCCACCTCCAACAGCGTCCAGAAGATCATCCATTGCTACGAACCCGTTGGCACTTTCTCCGGAGTACAGAGAGCCATTTTGGCCACAGGTAAGCACGCTCCGCCCTTCATGTATCTTATTTTGCTGACGTAATGTAAGCTCCCTTGGTACTCGGTACCTGAAGGTCACACTGCTTTCCCAGCACGTGCCACGCCTCGTCGCCGACGTCGACGGAACATTCGCAATGCTAACTCTGCTGTGGCCTTCCCACCTCTTGCAAGCGCTGTGGAGGAAGCTGCTACACCTGCCGCTGGCCAAAGCCAAGCCACCGGTGAGCCTGAGCCCGAGCAGCAATCGGAAGCCTCGACAATCGCGGCACCGTCCGAGCCAGAGACTCCAGCAACCTCTCAAGCACCTTCTGAAAGCGACTACACGAACGTCTCGACTCCTGCTACGCCCGCCCCAGCGCCCGTTCCCTCGCCGAAGCCGACGCCTACGCAACAGGCACCCCACGCTCGTCGAGACACGCGGACTGCCATAGCAATTCCGTCCATCCCTGGTCTCGCCAAACCAAAAGGAGTCTCGCCACCATCGACTTCCCACAAAGAGGTGCAGTCGCAGGCAGGCGAGGAGATCACGCCAAAGACAGAAGAACAAATCACTTGCGCTGAGGAGAAGAGCGCACCGGTTGAAGAGACTGTCAAGACACCAGAGGCTAAACCAGCGCCCAAGTCGTGGGCTGACCTGGTCAAGCGCAATGCTCCGAAGCCTGCAACTCACACTCCTGGTCTTCAGAAGAGCGAAGTCATGACCAATGGCATTCCTCTTCCAAAGTCAGCTTCATTGGCTGATGCTCTGAGACAATACAGTGTCAATAGCGGGGCTCTCTTGAATTTCCTTGAACCAAGAGGTTTGGTCAATACTGGAAATATGTGCTACATGAACTCGGTGAGTTTAGTCGTTTACTGACGAAGACGATGTACTAATACGCGAACAGATATTGCAAGTCTTGGTTTTCTGCGTGCCTTTCTACAACTTCTTGGATCAGGTACGACAACGAACTGTGCATTCTATGAAGAGCGAGACTCCTTTGATCGACGCCATGATCATGTTCATGCGTGAGTTTAAGATTTTGGCTAGCGCGGAGTCGGCGGACATGCTGCGTTCACGCTTGAAGCAAGAACAGCTTGAGCAGTATGGCGACTCCATCACCCCGCATTATGTCTACGAAGTGATTCGGAAGTTGCCACGCTTTGCAGGTATGAGGCGCGGACATCAGCAAGATGCCGAAGAGTTCCTGGGATTCTTGCTGGAAGGACTTCACGATGAATGCGTGCAAGTCATGCAAGGACAAGCCGAGGAGCAGCCACAGCCCAACGGCGTTTCTTCGCCCGAGACCGTCTTATCTCCAGGATCTGCCGATGGTTGGCTTGAGGTTGGCCCCAAACAGAAAGCTGCCGTTACTCGCACCGCCGGCCAGCAGGATGCTCCGTCTCCTGTCACCAAAATCTTCGGCGGTCACCTACGCTCGGAGCTTCGTGTTCCAGGCCAAAAGGACTCCGTCACTTTGGAGCCGTATAAACCACTTCAGCTTGACATCGGTGCACAGCATGTAAACAACATCGTCGATGCCTTGAAGGGGCTTACCAACACCGAAGCCTTAACTGGCGATTTCGGTGGACGTGGCAATATGGCAAAGAAGCAAGTGTTCATTGACACTTTACCACCGGTGCTTGTACTGCACCTCAAGCGCTTTGAGTATAACAGCAGCTTGAATGGGACCCAGAAGATATGGAAGAAGGTTGGTTATCCGCTTGAGCTGCAGGTCCCGAAGGAGGTCTTCTCCCCAGCAAGGCGCGCTAGCTTGCAAATTTCTGGTCTGCCGAAGTACAGACTGACAAGCGTGGTTTATCATCATGGTAAATCCGCAGCAGGCGGGCACTACACCGTCGATGTTCTGCGACAGGATAGCCGGGAGTGGATCCGCATGGATGATACAATCATTCGCAGGATTCGTGGCGAGGATGTTGCCGAAGGCGGCGCTGAAGAAGATCCCAAAATTCTCGCCAAGGCCTTGGAGCAGCACAAGGCGGATCAAGATATGCAGAAGCAGAGGAACATGTACGGCGGCCTTGACGAGGCCGACAAGGAACCCGAAGAAGAGAAGCCATGGTCTGAAGTCAACGGCAATGTGAGTGGGCACAAGAAGAACTGGAGCGGCATTGCTGCTTCTGTCACCAATGGCACCGCAACGCCTACAAGTACCACGGGCAAGCGTACACCCACAGCGAAGCGAGAAGGAGTGCGGGATAACAAGGTCGCATACATTCTCTTGTATGAGAGGATTCGCGATTGAGGAGGGGAAGGAAAACGGGAAATATGGTGGCATGTGCCACTGCAGATGTGCCGGTAAGTAAAGTCTGATGTTCGCACCATTTTGGAGTAAGGCTGCGCTGGCGACGCACAGTGCAGAGCTTCATCGGACATGGACTAGACTCGCAAGGGCGAAAGGGCATGCAAAAAAGTTCGGCATTAGCGATGGCGTCGACGGACGCTTGTGTGAAACGTGTGCACGCGGAAATGTGTTTTGTTTCCGCGTGCCTCATCTTGGACTAACGACGATACGCTACGGGTGTATTTGTAGTGCACAGAACAGCGAGCGCATCGCACGAAGCTGTTATCATGATGGGAGAGGCCCCGTGGTTGGGCTGTCTTCGGCTTCAGGCTGCAGCTTGCTTCATGTGAGCGGATTGCAAGCGATGTGTTCAAGCTGTGTGTAGATATAGTGAGAGATCTATCAGTAAATGACATCTCTTTCATCCTTTGGGCCCCTCTTGTTGGGACTGATCCTCGCTATCTCAGATGAAGAGCACCTTGATGGCGTCGTGAGACAATTGCCTGTCTGTGCTCTGGTCGCTGTGCTTTGAAGCACCACCGCTGTCGATGCATGGCAAGGTACTCGCATCCTCTCGCCGGCGGATAGCATGCGAGCCTGCCTAAGAGGAATTGCCCGACCCTGGACTTCAAGCTAGCAGTTGATCGCTCGGAGCAGTCGATGGAAAGAGCATGGTTGATCTGCGGGGCGATCCGCTTGTGCCAGACCGTACATTATAGCCAGCATATCTATCCCACTTCGCTCACTCCACCTCTCGCCTGTGAAGTACGATTGCCGGCAACAAACGATGTGCAGCACGTGGGCTGCGGCCAAGCTGTCAATACCACCGTAGCCGGACGCAGGCTAAATAAGTGGTGCTACACTGCTACGCACCTGCCAAATGGGACGGAAGACCCGCGACACGAGGAGCTTGTGGTATGTAACGAGAGGTTGGAGCCAAACAGCATAAAGGTATCGCGAACTCTCGCCGGCGTAGAGACCGAAACCCAGACTCTCTCGATACGCCTGCTCCATTGGACAACATGCTTTTCTCCCAGAAAACCCTACTCGGCCTACTAGCCTCTACGGCTGCCGTTTTTGCGGCGCCTACATCTCTTGAGAAGCGAGCTGTTATCAATCACGATGCTGTAGTGGGCTTCCCGCAGACAGTGCCGAGTGGACTGACTGGACAGCTGTACTTGAAGTACAAGCCCTATCTGAAGGTAGATCACGGATGTGTGCCATTCCCAGCCGTGGATTCGAGTGGAAATACTGGGTATGTATCCGGCCATCACACTGCTGCTATATAAGCTGTGCTCCGTGATGGACACCAGGCATGTCTGGGCTGCAGATGCTGACAAGTGAGCAGGGGCGGTCTCAACCCAACCGGGGGCTCTTCAGAAGGCTGCTCCTCTAGCACCGGCCAAGTCTACGCTCGTGGAGGCACGTACAACGGAAACTATGCCATCATGTATTCTTGGTACATGCCCAAGGACTCTCCATCCACTGGCCTTGGACATCGCCACGATTGGGAGAATGTCGTAGTTTGGCTCTCATCTGCATCCACTTCCGCGACCTTGAGAGGCGTTTCAGCAAGTGCGCATGGCGATTATGGCTCGAACACCAGTCCGAACTTGAGTGGAAATAGCCCATTGATCAGATACTTCTCCATCTTCCCAGTGAATCACCAGCTTGGGTTCACGAGTACGCAAGGTGGACAGCAGCCACTGATCGCTTACGAGAGCTTGACCTCTGCTGCAAGAACGGCGTTGGAGAACACGGATTTTGGTAAGTGAAGCCATGAAGATGAGGCAGCAGGCTGAGACTAACTCCTATACAGGAAGCGCGAACGTGCCGTTCAAGGACGCAAACTTCCAAAACAATTTGGCAAAAGCGGCTCTATAGATCGTTATTGTAGAATGTGAAGTCGGCATTAGGACCGTTTGCTAGCTGCACGAGGCAAAGTCAAGCTGGCAGCACGCATGACAACAAACGATCATGTCATTTCCAAACCTGTTTGAAGTCAACTCATCTCACATTTACACTCATCGTTTACTTTACTGATCATACTCTCAACGACTTCGGCAATTCCAACGCACCAATGCCTCTCTTTCCATCCAAGCCACAGGCCCAGCTCATCAAAGGTCGCCGCTTCAAGCGCGTTGCAACACGAACAAACGCCAGAGACAACGAAGCAATTCCTGTAAGCGACCTGCTCCAGCGTTCGAATAAATTACAGACCGAACTTCGCGCTTCTGATTCGAAAGGACAAGATGAGATGCTGTGGGGTACTACCGACCTCGATCACACGGATGAAGAAGGATTGAGATTCGCAGGCTATCGCGGTCAAGCCTTCTTCGAGCAACTCGATCGCGATACCAGCGGGCGGACGATGGAGATCTGTGTCTGTAAGCACAAAGTCAGCAGCGAAGGCGAAGATGTGGAGGCCGAGGAGTTGATGAGGTGTAGCGTGAGAGATGTAAGTCAACGTCTTCCCCTTTCCTGCCTGATGCTCAGAGAAATCGCATGTCGGACGACTCGCGGCGGTTGAATTGATGTCGGCGGATAGTGCAACCCAGGCTGGTTCCACCATAGCTGCGTGGGTCTGCCGGAACATCCTCCGATGCATCTTGGGTGGATGTGTCCTGACTGTATCTTGTCTCAGAGGATGACTGGCACTGTCAATGGGCTGTGGGACCTCAGGAGAGGAGAAGATGTTACGAGAGCAAGAGAATGGTTGAAGGAGATGAAATTGGAGAGGAGTAGGTCGGATGCAAAAGAGAAGCAGTTTCAATTGGCGAGGGAAAGATTTTGGCGGGAGCTGCATGAGGAGGATTGAGCATTTGGCCTTTGGAGATGTGAGCCCGCAAGTCTTTTGGACTGCAATTTTGCTCATCGATACGACGAGACCTTTCTGTCGCCACCACTGGACAGCAATAACACTTGAGAAGAGCAGGATGAATATGCGACTCGCGATCACCTTTGCCCACTGTAACGCCTGCTCAGGCGCAGCATTTGGGCATGTAAGCCGATCATTACGGAATGGATCTGCCAAAAGCAAGGGCACCCGGCGGTCGATTATACTCACAGCTGTATCAATGGCTCAAACCCAGCGCCCGCGCTTTGTCGACATCAGCCCAATACCTCTCTTTGCTTCTCTCCCTCAACTTTGGCCCGATCTTCACCATCACGAACAACGAAGCGTTCCACACAAAACCAATGACGGCAACCATGATGAACGTGTTGCGATACCCAAGCGCGTTCAGCCAAGGTGTGATACTAGAGTAAAAGTTCAGTATCAGCGACGAGTGTCCAGACCAACTGCACCAAAAGCACAATCCCGAGAAGAGTTGACTCACCCATAATTTACCGCAAAACTCAACGTATTTCTGATCAAGATCAAAGTCGTCACCATGTCCCCACTCAATTCCCTATAGCTACTAATAGCATAACCCAAACCACCAGCCACACAGAGACAATTGCTCACAGCCAAAGCACCCTGCGAAAACACCAGCCCAAACCAATGGATCCGGTATTCAATGCCCAAGCCATACAAAAGCATGCTGAAAGGAACCAATATCATACTCGCCACGAACATATAAAGAGTATCTTCCGGCTCGGAGAGTCCTCCTCTTCGGCGCGCAAGTCGGATTGTCAAGACACGGCCCATCTTGCCACAATAGTAGGCTCCGATAATGGCACCAATGACGCCCGATGAGTAGGCAGCAGCGATGGCGGTAGTGCTGAAATTGTAATATTGCACGTAGACGGTTCCTGTCGTGGCGTTCTGTACTCCGGACCAGACGAGGGCGTTGGCGCCGTACATGAGGCCTGCGTAGACGATCACGGGGTAGGTGAAGCCTTTGAAAGGAGCGAGAAAGATTGATAGCATGCGATTTGGGCGGGGAGTGTCGCTGAGGCGAAGCTTTTGGAGGTAGGTCTTGCGGGGGTACGAGGTTTCGCCTGCTTCAAGGGAGGAGGTGGATGATGAGGAGATTGGTGCTGGAGCTTTCTTTTCTGATTCTGCGGTTTGGACGTCTGGTGATGGATTGATGCTTTCGGTAAGTGGCACTGGTGTTGAGGTGATCACATGCTTTCGATCATAGTTTGTTTCTGATCAAGTCTTCAGTATGCGTGTTCTTGCTGCAATTGGGCATCGCACTCACCTTCCATAAGAAAGAAGCAATACACGAACGCAATCGCAATCCAAATCGCGGTCCACCAGAGAACCCATCTCCAGTCTTGTCCGTCGTTGATGAAGCCAGCCAACATCGGAGCAAGTTTGCCAGTCACACTCAATCCAAAGCCATACCAAGCCAAGTATTTGGGTCTTTCATGTGCGAACCAGATGTCAGTGATGCTAATCTCGCAAAGTGCTTCCACTGGTGCTCCGAAGAAACCCTGTAACACCTTGTTCGCAAGGTACGTGCTTCGGTTTGTGCACCAAGGAGCGCTGGTCATGATGGCAATGGATGCCAGCATAGAGAACAAATAAGCAGGTCGCTTGCCATATTGGAGAGCTAGAGGTTGCCAGATCACGCATGCCCAGCCATATGCGAGGAACATGACGCCAGTACCGGTATTGAGATCATTGAGGGTGAGTCCTGTCGCTTTCTCGATCGGTTTCACTACGGAATATACAGAACCAGAGGGGATGGCGATCATGAGAGTGTACATCAGCACGCAAGATGTGGCCACCATTTTGCGTTTGTACGACCAGTTCCTTCACCGAAATCATGTTAGTGCTGTGGTAGTTGCGATCTCAATCAGCATACATACAATGGATCTCCAGGATCATCAGAGGGTGTTGGGTGAAGGATGATGTCTCGCTCATCGGCAGACCCATTCGCATGTTTCGTGGTGCCGCCGAGCTCATTATTGTGGTCGATGAGGTATAGTGTACCCGGAGGCAAAGTTCTATCGTTTTCCATTATGTCTTGACGCTACTGAAGCATTCAATCAGATCTGTATCAACTGCTGGCATGTAAAGCTATTGAGGTCGGTGTCAAGACGAAGGTTGGGTTCATCAAAGCGTCGCAATGTCAAGCCACTGTGTGTGCCTATCTGCTGCCAAAGGCGAGTCACCTGTCCGGTTTGCTGCTTGCATAGCTATGGAGACCGTTTCTTGAGGCCGTCAGCTGTTGAAGTGGTGATAAGATATAGTTCAGATAGGCCTGGCTGCGTTTGGTCCCGCGTGTGGTTCGGGCAAGCACAAAGTGGGTCGCGGAACGCTCAGCACTCTTTTCCATGATATGCGCTGGTCCGCCACTGACTTCGTGAAGCTGGCCGTATCAGCTGCGCGAAAGCCCGAGTGCCATCGTGAGGAGACGCGCTCGCATGGAGGCAGTCGCGTGGCAGCTTGACTCTGGAGGCGAGTTGGCCGATTTGCTCTAGGAGTCACTCTAACTGCGACGGGCGAAGGCATCAGACGCTCCAATCTTCAATTACGATCTGTGCGATGAGCAGATGGGTCCTGAGGAGAATCATTCTTCGAGCACTGTAGGCATAGGGAATGCCAAGTGCCTAGAGAGTGAGCGGAAGATCAACCCGCAGATGAGTAGGGCAATGAGGGCTGTTACAAGAATGCCTGAGCATTCTGGCGACATCATCCTGTGGCACAGCCAGCAGTGGCACGACTCCCAGGAAAGATCAGACGCATGGGTTCTCGAAAGGGTGACTCGGGCGTTTGCGCCATTGTCGGTGTTGGTGGCGCGTCTCCGCCCTATGTGAGACAACGTTGCTGCGCGATGTAGAGTGAGACCTTCATCTGCCAAACGAGTGTTGTGTGTAACATCCAGGAGAGGTGGTCAATTCGAGAATGATGCTCTTGCTGTGACGATGGCGGGAGGAGAGGATGATGTTCTCCGGCAAGCCCTGGGCACGAGATCGCCCAAGATCTTCCAAGGACACGGCTTCGACCACCTCACCACTCCGCGACACAGATAAGCAATCGAGAAGATGCTTTGCGACATTATGCCTATCGGAAAGCGATGCATACGCGTCCGCGAACGAGAATTTGCAAAGGGCCGTTGATCAGCATTTCGACAGCGAACGGTACTGCGGAAACATGGCTCTTGCGTTGTGACAGCCCCAACGGTCGCGACATGCTTCGATCATCGCCTGTGGAGGAGCAACACCTCGACACCACATCGTCGACATGCACATACACGCGCAGAGACACACGCTACAGTTCGGGACCATAGACCGACGCAGGCAAACTTGTCGTCAACCCTCGCGACCTCCACCACCACCACGTCCCTATGCCCCTGCGCCAAGCACAACCCTCGACCGAGATTTACGGTTCCTGACAACGCGCCAGGATCAGCACGCGGGCTGTATTTCGGGTCTCATTCATTTCCCAGTTAGTGACCAAGTCACCAGTGCCGGTTTCCCACTTGCGCTCGATGCAACTTCGACTTCTTGGGACCGCCCATCCTGCGCCTCTGCCTCGACACGAAAATGCCCCTACAAGAAGGAGTTTCGGCGTCCCGGCACGACTTCCACCACGCCTAGTGTTCTTGGATTCCAACATCATCCCTCTTCCTTACCTTGTTGTTGATCGAGACCAGCGACAGAAATGGCATACTAGTCGACCGACGTTCGCTCGGTGCATTCGTAAAATAAGATTGCCCTAATCTGCCCTGGTCGTTCGTTCTTCGCCTGGCTCTACTTCTGATCTTGTCTCTCCTATTGCATACCTACACACACTCGTTGAATCTGTCTTTCTGGCTCCGGCCGCTCTCTGCTCGGCTTCTTGAGCAAGTTTTTCTATTGTAATCTAATTTTGAAGAGGAAACAGCCGCAAATATGCTCGCAGACTGGACCTCACTTCTATTTCTCTCCTCCACAGTCATCGCCGCTGCTGGAGGACATTCACACAATCATGCCGCTCTCCACGCCAAACGCCAAAACGCAGATGCACAAGACCAGACGGCCGCGAAAGCACGATGGGGCCAATTACAGCAAGAGTACCTCGACAGTTTAAGAGCAAATCTGGAGCCCGAAGGAACCTGTACGTGGGACACGATGACTGTGCGAAGGGAATGGTAAGTCGGATTCCCACTGCCTGCCAAATCAGTGCGTTGCCCGCATGCGGAGGGGTCAGAGTTCAGACCTCCATCTGCCAGCCAGGGTCCTTCCATGCAAACGATCCGTGAAAGCTAATTTTGTCCTTGAACAGGGGCGACATGTCATCGGAAGCGAAGCAAGACTACTTACGGGCAATACACTGCTTGAAGGAACTCCCAGGGAAGACAGACCGCAACGAACAGACTGGAGTTCCTGGTGCGAGGTCGCGATGGGATGATTTCACCGTAGCGCATATGCGCAATGTGAACGACGTGCATCGTTCGCCGTGGCTCGCGGTGTGGCATCGTCACTTCGTCGCAACACTTGAGAAGGCCTTGCAGGATGAGTGCGGGTACAAATATGGTGAGTTGATGTCATCCGTCATCCGTGATGAATAAGCGTCGATGCTGATGCGAAGTACAAGGTCATCCTTACTGGCATTGGTCGAAATATCTCGACCAAGATGTCAACACCTGGCCCATGTTCGACAACTCTCCGGACTCGATATCCGGGAACGGCACACAAACCGGTCCTTTGTGCGCCTGCGTGAACGAAGGCCCTCTTGCCAACTGGACCGTCACTCTTGGCCCATTCCCAGGTAGCTGGGGCTGCTCTGCAAACCCACGCGACGACGGGCTGGGTTACAATCCCCGCTGTATTGATCGTACCTTCCAACCTTCCAATCTTAGGAGCAACGAGTACTCCGACGTCGTCTTCGTGATCGATAACTCCACTGATGCTGATTCCTTCGCAAGGCATGTCGAAATGGAACAGCCTTCTGTGCACAATTATCCTCACATCTTCATGGGTGGCACGCAGATCGATGTGACGTTTTCCAGCCAGGATCCTTGGTTCTTTTTCCATCACTGCATGCTCGAGTACGTCTTCAACATCTGGCAAAGCCGGGACTGGGATGGCAGGACGACTTCCCTGCCGAATGCGGATACGTTCACCGAATACAGACGGACAACTGGGTGGGCGCTGCCAGTGCCGGCGCCGACTTTAGACAGTACACTGTGGCTCCAGGAAGTGTTCGAGAACATCACGGTCCGGGAGGCCATGTGGCCCAACAAGAACCAGTACTGTTACAGATACGAGTAGAGGCTGAGATTATGCGAAAGACAGGCCGAATTAGGACCAATGCCAGATTAAACGCACCGCGCGCAGGGTTGATCAGAGAAGGGCGCCGACCTAGAGCTGGAAGTTGGGCGAGTCTGGTCGATATTCGGTGTCCGCCATCTTGCCATTACGCAGCCCAGACTTGATATACTTTATGCTGCCGCTACTCGCCAAGTTGAGAGGGTTCGGCGATGTATCCAGTGCCACAGCTGCGCTGCCGGCGACTAGGTCGCTGGCTCATTGGCTCAGGCACTGCTCAATCCAGTGCTTCGAGATCTTCGGGTTCCTCCACATCTCCAATCAGTTCCAAGGCCGCCTCCACGTCTCCTTCTTCGTCCTCTGCCTCGTCGGCCAACATTTGCACGAATTGAAGCATGTCTTCTCGAAGCAAAGTCTGATAGTCACGATTCTGGCTTTCCGAATTCCCCGTTGCCGCTCCTAATATAGTGTCTTCGTTATTGCCAGCCGTATCCGGTGCCAGGCTCAGTATACGTATCACCTTCGTTGGCAAGACTCCTCTTCGATTTTGTGCCAACTGGAAGATGGATCTGTCGCGGTGCCGCAAAGTTGTGTAGGTCGTCATGATGCAATCGTCGTATAATGACATGAAGCTGACTGGGACAGCTAATTGCGAAGATAAGCAGGAAGCCAAGGTGAAGGATGGTCTCGATGACTTGTCATCACCGGGAATAACGCAGTTTTCGTCGTCCAAAGAGACCACATAGACGCGATCTTGAATCTCAAACATGACTCGCCGATCACGAACTGATAGCCAGCCGCCAAGATCAAATGTCGAGCCATCCGAGTCGCATTCGATCATGAAAGTGTTTGCGGCGAAAGATGTTGACCCCTCGAGTGCTTTGCGCCAGTTCGAACAGATGAAAACTCTACCTCCTCGTGAGACACCAGCGAAGAGATCGCCATCAAACATTCCAGCACCCCATTCATCCTCTGCTAGTGGAATGAACTCTCCATCGACTACTGGCATAGGTCCCGCATTGATCGAGACCTCGCTCGTGCGGTTTTGGCGTGGGTTTTGTGGAGGGAAGATACTTGCAACACCGGCAAAACTTCCTTCGCCAAGCCGAAAGTCTGGACCTCCTTCGCTGTGATGTATGTGGAAGAAGCGGTCTGTGTTCCCTCCTGCAGCACAGAACGCTGGTTGTAAGACTCCGAGGCACCGCCCAGAGGTCTTGTCGTAGAAGTGATAGCCTTTTGTTCCCTGGGACCAGGCTACGGCATCTATGCATTGGTGGAGATGGCCAGTGGCTCCTTCTTCGATTGTCATTTGCGTCATGACTCGCGGTTCGCCGGCAAGCATGTTGTCGTAGACAAAGCCTTGACCATCGCAGGATACGACACAGAGCATGCTGTAGGATAGTTGGAAGCCACGTGTGGTTCTCTCGTGTGGAAGAACTGTAATTCGTCTGAGTACGCCACGCGATCCTGCACTGTCATCGATGCGCCAGACTTCGACAGCGTTGCCCTCGCGATCAAAAACAGCTGTGCCGTCCTCGTATTCCACTATGCGTAATGTCAGTGAGCACTCTAACGGCTTCGACGCAGTCCGGAGCGTGCTTTCATAAGCTATGGTCATCAAGGCAGGGGGTAAGTGCTGAGCTTCAGATGCTGTACTCACGATGCGCAAATGGTCGAACGGCGTCGCGAAGCATATGAAAGAGGAGCTCTCCAGTGTCCATATCAGTCACGCTCAGTCCTCCTGCTTGCGATGTGGAGAGTATGATACGGCGCTTGAAATCAGGCTTGAATCGCCATACTGGGTCATTGCCCACTTGGATAATGGACTCCCTAGTCGTTGGGCGACGACTAGTCCAATTCCGGGTTAAGAGCGTTTGCCTTTTGCAGAGCTCTTTCCAGGTTTGCACGCCAGAATAGTACTTGGCGAAGCTCTGAGTCTGCTCGAGGAAGGCAAAGTCCCTGGCTCCATGTGGACGGGACGTCTTGGCAGTGTAGATGGCATCTTGATGATCTTGGTCGATGAACGAGTGCCAGGATCGATTGAGACAGGTCAGAGCTGCCAGGGTAGGCGGAGGAGTGAAGTCCAGTATGCGCAGCACAACTTCGGACGGCAAGAGATGCAGAGGATCTGCCGTGTGTGCCATGGTTTGGTGACTATGAATGGAGATGTTAGCGCCGCTGCCCAAATTTGGACGTTGAAATAGAGTCTTCAGTGATGATGTCAGCCCGTGAAGCATTTGTGGGCATGCGCAAGGTATATGTCAGTCTGCAGTGCGCACTCAGCCAGGCATCCCACCTACAGACTGAGCCTTTGCCGCTGACATTCGGTTGTGAAGGCATCAGATGCTGGTTTCAATCCGGTGCATACGGTGTCGGAAATGCGATGGCTACGGAGTTCTTCCACATTTATGCTGATTTGTAGAGCCTTGCCTTGGTCATGAAGGTTTCGGAACCTTGTCCCTGCTCACGGTGACCTCCTCCACCTCCGCCTGATCCCCTCCCGCTCGCTGGCCTTATCTTGTCGCGCCCGTCGCTAACAGCGCCAGAGACCAAGACACAATGACTCCGAACGGCGAAAGGGCGGCGCTGCCGCTCAACACAGTGGACCTCCTCAAGCACTACGAAGAATATGGGGTCATCATCTGCAAGCCATGCGCTTTTGCGATTCAGCCCTCCGCGTTGGCGAGCCACCTGCTCAAACACCAGATATATCGGAGCGAGCGCCGTCGCCTGATGGCTCAGCTGGCGCATCTCAAGCTGAAAGACCCAGCAGACGTCGTGGACCCTTCGCCATTGTCGCCGCCGATACCCGAGCTGCAAGTCTATAAGGGAATTCGTTGCTTACACAAGGAATGCCAACATATCTGCGCAAGCGAGAAGCGCATGTCCCAACACTGGTCCGATGTCCACGGCGAACGCGAATCAAAGAATGTCGTGACACGGCCAGCCTGGCTGCAGACATTCTTCCGCGGCAACAAGATCCGATACTTTGAAATTTCTGGACCTCTCGGCAGTAGATCGGGAAGTCTTAGCACTGTGAGCAGCCCTTCGAGCAATGGCCCTTCGACAATTTCACATAGCGAAATCGAATCATGTCCAGCTTCGGCCGAGGCCCATGCCCTAGATATGGATTCTCTACGCTATCTTTTGCATTACACAGAACATACCAGTCGGACACTGCCGAGAACTGAATCCGAATCTACCAAATTTTGGAGCTCTAGCATTCCACAGGAGGCTTTGAAGCACCCATTCCTCATGAATGGCCTCCTAGGACTCAGTGCCTTTCATCTTGCCAGGCTGACACAGGATCATGATCCAGCGCAGGCGACCTACCATCATCAAGCGTTTGTCCGTTACCAAGCGGCCAGCCTGACAGATTTTCGGGAGCTCACACGGCGCCCAGATGTGTCAAACGCCATAGCACTGATTGCATACTCCCGAATCTTGAGTATTCAGAGATGCACGAGAGACGTCCATGATGAATACAAAATGAATTGGCCCACACAGTTCATGTACCTTGTGCGCGGGACCGTCGAGTGTCTGATCTCACTTCAACCATTTCTACCGGATGGCTGCGACTTCAAATTTACACTTGAGGACTATGAAGGTCTTGCGAGGTTGGACGATGAAGCTGCCATCAGCAAAGATTCGAAAAGCATCGCCAACATTCCACCAGCTATGTTGCAAAGACTGGATCAGCTGCCCGAACGAGTTGCCATGGTATCAGATCCTGCGCATACATGGGATATGGACAATGCGGAAGCATGTTGTTCGGCATGCACAGCTTTGATAGCAGCGTATGCGCGAGCATACTCTGTCAACCAATCCAGTGTCTCACTGGCCGTTGGCAGTTCAGACAAAGATGCGATTCGAGCCATTTGGAGCGGCTTTGAAGCGTGGACTCGAACTGTCAGTGATCGCTACATCAACATGTTGGAGCAGAACAGTGGACCGGCGCTCATTGTCCTCGCCCACTTTTGCGTGCTTGTAAAGCGGTTTGAGGAGCGATACTGGTATATCAAAGGCATGCCAGATCGGATCATTGGCCTCATCGAGGACATGTTGGAAGATCGCTACAAGCCTTTTGTGTCCGATTTGTATCACATTCGGGATTGATGAGATCTGGCAGGACATTTGCTTACAAACTGGTCTTGTCGTCAATACTGCATCTCAGGAGCAGTCACCGGCTTAACATGACGATCCACGATTAGCGGACCCGGTACCATGCAGCAAGGTCGAGAAAGCTGTGTTGTCTCTCAGTCCACGGAAGACGGAAGAAAAGAAAGCTTCTCTGTCAACATCACGACACAGTGAATGTAGCCATCCCCCGGACACGATCTAGCCGCGTCGCGTTTGGCTCGCAAGGTGGAAAGCAAACAAGCGATAGCAAACAGTTAATGCCTATAACGGCAGAAAGTGGACGTGGAACATGCACGACAACACCAAAGCTCCTTCTGAACCCAGGAAAAGTATGTCACCAGCCATGGACCTGGAGAACTACGAAATCGTGTTCCTGGTTGTCATGCTATGCATGTTTGCCTTCAGTCTGTGGTTTCTGCTCACCACACCCCTCGATGATCCTCATGTTGTCGCGCACGATCACGATATTTTCGAGCAGGTGGCGTCCAAAGTCGACCCGAATCACCTGATGTACACACCAGGCACTATCGCGTACAGGCGAAGAACGAGAATGGCACTGGCTGAGGCAATGAGTGAGGAGACTGGGAGGATCGATGAAGCACCGATGGACGCTTCAGAAGATAATGCATCGACGGAAGACGAGGAAGAAATTGAGAAGTCGCCGTACATCACTCCCGAGGAGAGGGCGCTGGGTATTCTCTGAGTGATATCGAGATGTCGCCAGGCACAAGCTCTGCTTCGAGGAGAACGGAAAAAAGAACCGCAGTAACCTGGCTGTTCATGCCCATTCCTGAATAGCAGAACTGATCGCTGCAATCTGGACAAGTCTGCTGTGCCATCTGGATAAGTCTGCTGTGCCATCTGCTTGTCTTTTGTGCAATCAAAGCCTCCACTTTGTGCTTACTTTATGCACGCTCACCAACTGACCGATGAGTCGTCACCACGTGACATCGCCTGCACTTCGTGTTGGCGTTTGGTTAAATGACTTGGCAGGGTTCGCATCCACGTCACGCCACCGTGAACATCAGCACCAACTTGCCCACTCCTCATTCTCCTTTGACACATTCGGAGCAACCATGGGCATCGACACGGACTACAGCGCAAATGCCTCATCGTCTATGTATCCGCACTCCGCCAGCGGTCCCTCGTACCAGTCTCCGTATCCTGCTTATTCGGGTCCCGTTCAGGGAAGCTTCCACGCGCCCATAGACCTCACTGAAGAGTCCGAGACTGGCAAGAAGCATGCATCTGGCAAAGGCAAGGCCGTAGGATATCATAGCAATGCCTGCCCTGCCAAGCCTTCGCGCAAACGCAAAGCAGGCGCCGTGGAAGAGGACGAGGGATCGCCACCAAAGAAGAAAGCCGCAAAGACCAAAGATGGCGAAAAACGTCTTCGCGTCTTCCGAAAACGAGCACCTCAAGCATATGGTGAGATTCGGCATCGCGCTCTCACACAACGCATGATCATTATCGATCGTGAACGAACTTCCCCGCCCGCCGATATCGACCCCACTTCGCCCGACAACCACCCTACAGAGACCGTCTCGCTCGCCGGAACGACAGGAAACATCTACCGAATTACCATCTCACGCGTGCCTTCCTGCGATTGCCCTCACGCAGGGAAAGGCAACCAATGCAAGCACGTCATTTACGTCCTCCATCGCGTCCTCCGCGTCCGTGAAGATCTCGAATATCAGCTCGCGTTCCTATCCTCCGAACTTCGAGAAATCTTCTCCAAGGCACCGCCTCTGCCCTCCGAAGTCGCAAAGAAAGACAACGATGATGGCGAAATGGACGGCAATCGCAAAACTCTCGAAGGGGAAGACTGTCCGGTATGCATGGAGGAATTCGAGATCGATGGACAAGGGAAGCCCAAACGTGGAGAAGATGTGGTATACTGCAAAGCGGCCTGCGGAAACAATATACACAAGGAGTGCTTCAAGCAGTGGGCTGTAGCGAAGAAGGGGCAGGGGCATGTGACGTGTCCGTTTTGTCGGAGTCCATGGCAGGATGACGAAGAGACGAGGAGTATGGATTTGAAGAGTCTTGCAAAGGCTGGACGAGTCAACGAGGAAGGCTATGTCAATGTTGCGAGGCAATTGGGACTTTCGGGCCGGAGGGACTATTCCACCTATAATGAGTTCTGGATGAGGAATAGGATGGGAGATGATTGGTAGGATGCTTGTGTGGTTTTGGAGTTGTGATGGTATGGAGCTGGGAGCAATGCTTGATTTGTTGAGATACCCTGGGAAGACCTTTTTTTGCGACTCTGATCTCTAGCAGTATAGTGCACATGCTCTAGTTTTCAAGCTTCTCGAGATCTGATTCGAGCACGACGCAAGTGCGCAATGTGAGCGATGTTGTATTTCGAGCAGACGACACCCTTCCCGGCGGGTACGTTTTGCTCTGCAAGTTCCGATGATATCATTCAATCAATGCGAACAAGCTTGACTGACACAGGCGCAGATCGGTGAGGTATATCTCGAGACACTTTCTCTTTGTCCCAGACAACAATAGGCTTATATACAGCCCACGTCCGCAGATAACGGACGTCGTTCGCCTTTCATGCCATTACCTTTCTTTTGCGCATCTTGTGCCTGGCCAGAACCTATTTTCACTCGATATACACAATGTCTATGTTTTTTATACACCTAAAAGAGAGAGAGAGAGAGTGTGTGTGTGTGTGTGTGTGTATGTGCGTGCGGCCCTCAACAATGGCATTGTACAGATTCCAGTCAACATGGCAATTGAAGAAGTCAAAAACATCACGCAGATCTGCAAGCCGTCGTCTTCCTCTCCCAAGATCCCCAAAACAGTCAAGATGGTTCGCCAACATCATTTCCTCGCTGTTCCCAGCGCAGTGATACGAAAGCAGATCAAATGGCTCGCGGGCGAGCAAGCGCGAGTCGAAGGCAAAGCAAGTCCCCATCACGATACTAGGCGCCCATCCGTTGACTATACCAAGAATGCACCTACCCCAGAGAAGGCAAAGAGACAATACAATGCGTTGCATTTTCACGCGGTGGAGCGAGCGGACTTACTGCTTGAACAGCATTTGCCCCATGAGGTGGTGCACCACAATGGCTCTCTTCAAGAGGGCAAGCTGACATTCGAGCTCCCGACCGGAACGCTCAACATTGAAGTCGACTCTTGCTTGAAGCGCATAAAGATGTGCCGACTTGTAAGTGAGATGTTCATCTCGCGAAATATTGACGTACCGCCAGAACTGACAACAGCTCACAGTACCAACGAGCTGGCGATGCATGTGCTTCAGCTGGTCGAAAAGAACATTGCCTCACCGCACGCAGAGCTCCACAAGCACGTGCAGGCACGTGGAAGCTCACTGCCAGCGAAGACGTTGAAGTCCATCGCCAGTCCGAGAGACATCTGCCGAGCTGCTAATCTGACGCAATATGGCTGGAAGTTCCTCAAAGCGACAAGCATTCGGGTTCAAAAGCTTCAGGAGCGACTTGAGCAGCGCATTGCCTCTATGCGGGAAGAGCTGGATGCCCTGCCGATCGCTACATTGGCGTTGAGTGTCCCTACCAATCTGAGGCTCAAGTCGAAAGTCCGCATGATTGACTACATGTTGACGCCACGACATGCGTTCCACGGTACCAACAGCGCAATCCTCGACAGCATCGCCAAGTGGGGTCTTTTGGGTCCCGGAGACACCAACCCCATGACCGGACTCGCGATCCCAAAGAGGCTGGGAAGCACATACGGACCTGGAATCTATGTCACAACTGAGGTGCATCTCGCAAACACGTACTCCAACTGGGACAAAAAAGAACTCTTATTCCTCGATCCCGCGGAACGTGCACCTGGAAAGATCCGAAAGCGGGTAGTGATATGTGCTGTCGTTTTGGGTCGTGCTGCACGAGTTACCTTAGCAGATGGATTCCGTGAGAAGCTGAGCCTATTTCCCGGTGCTCACAGTCACGTTGCAAATAACGGACAGGAATATGTGCTCCCCAAGGAACAAGTCTTGCCGTTGTACATTGCTGACTTTGACTGGGTTCCTGAGAGCGTGCAGCAAAAGAAGGCCTACGTCGAATATGCGGAGAGCTTGGTTTGCCCACCTGCTGAAGGCGACGTTGACAGATTGGGTCGATGGTGGCGTCCCGATTGAGGAAGTGAAGTCAAAGAAGTAGAATGTGTGGTAGAAAGTATGTAGATGTAGAACAAGCTGCTACAAAAGGCATAGGATTGTTTGCAGTGACGCGAGGACATGTGATTTCGTAATAAACAGGCTTGGCGCGTCTCCATCGCCAGGATATCACCTTCGGTTGTTGACAACATCGTCAACAACCATCTTGACACCATATGAGCGATCCATTTCCCCGCGCAAGTCGCTTCATCCGAATTCCCGCAGATCTAGTACAAGGGTAGATGCTCTCCACAGCCTTTGATCACTGCTTGAGCGAAGGCCGCAAACACGGCTTAGCAATGGCACCGTGAGCAGATCCATCTCGCGAGGACAACGCGTTCCACTGGCGCAGCGATCCGAGATACAACGTCGACACCGATGCGTCCAGAGTGCTGAGACACAAGCAGAAAGACCCTTCAAGACATCAGCTTGGTTCACGCGTCCTGCCCTGCTGAAAAGCTGTGCCATCTCCATCTGAGTAGTACATGGCCTGCGGTTCCCATTCGGAGACGTCCATTCGTGAGGATGACATGGGAATCCTTACATCTTCTCCTGAGTATCATGGATTTGCATAAAATAGGTCACTGACGACCCAAGCAATTGTGCAATCTAACCTCGGTACGTATGTAGTCAGCCCCACAACTTCGACAATATTCGTCACGAGCCATTGGCTTCTACCGGATTTACCATTCCTATGCAGCTTGTTGCTCTACAATGCCGCCGGCAATTTTAGGATTGACTCGTTGCCCATGTGGTCGGGCATGGCCCATAATGTTCACAACGAGCTCTGGCAAAGTGCCATAAGCTGCCAAAAATACCATACTGTCAACATCTTACGATCATCTCGATCTACGATTGTGCTTATAACTGACTTCATATAATACGAACAAAAGTCAACATGGCGTACCCAAGGCCCTCACGGACCGACGACTTGCCTACTGAGAATGTACGTCTCATGCGCAGACTGTTCCAAGCCAGCATGAAATATCCCAACCTGATAGTCTCACGCTTCTCGTCCAAAGCACGCGGAAAGCTGACCCGGCAACGACTGCAGAATGAATCTCTAACATCATCCCGCGCCATCGTGGCTTTAGAACCCCTAGACGGTCAACGTGCCGGCGAGAATTGGGCCGTACAAGACATTCAGGTTCCATCCACGCTCAAAGAAGGCGAAATCCTGGTCGAGATGGTAGCAAGTGGAATCTGCCACACAGATCTTGCACTCACCGTTCCCGAAAAGGGCCAGACATTTCCCATTGTACCTGGCCACGAAGGAGCCGGTTACGTGCGCGCAGTAGGCCCAGGCGTTAAGAAACCTGTCAAACCTGGCGATGCTGTGCTATTGTCGTTCGACTCCTGTACACTATGTCCCAATTGCCGAGCGCAACGTCTGGCCTACTGCGATGTTTTTGCTCCATTAAACCTCTTTGGCGAGTCCGACGTCTTTCAGGCTAGTGGCGCTGATGTATCGAAAGACGGCGTAGGCGGCAAGTTCTTTGGACAGTCGAGTTTTGCGAAACTGAGTGTTGTAAAAGAGACAACAGTCCTGCCTGCGAATGATCTCATCGAGGACGAGGATGAGTTGAAGCTGTTTGCGCCACTGGGATGTGGTATCCAGACTGGCGTAGGAGCAATCACCAACCTTGTCAAGGCGAGCCCAAACGATATTGTGCTGGTCACTGGTCTCGGCGGCGTCGGGTTGAGTGCGGTCATGGTCCGTACTTGCATTCAAGTCTTCCGTCAATTGACGCACGCTAATGTACATGCAGGGCGCCCATATCTCTGGCTGTAGAACCATCGTTGCTGTCGACAAGGTACAGTCGCGAATTGATCTGGCCAGAGAAGTCTTCGGCGCGACACATGGTTTCAACACGACAGATGTTACTGATCTTGCAGCCGCATTGAAAGAGGCATGTGGTGGCCGAGGCGCGTCAGTCGTGGTCGAGACCACCGGGGTACCACCTCTCATCGAAGCAGCGTTCGATGCCGTCGATATCAAAGGGACGTTCGTCCAAGTCGCTGGGCCCATAGATCCAAAATATCGAATGCCCGTGGATCCCGTCAGCGTGATTTTCCGGGGGATCAAAATGCTCGGTTGTGTCGAAGGAGACAGCGTTCCTGGAGAATTCATTCCGCAATTAATCAAGCATTATCGCGAGGGGAAATTACCAGTGGATAAGATGGTGGAGTTCTATCCCGCTGAGGATTTCAAGACGGCGTTACATGTAAGTTGTTTTCGCACATCGGACTTCGGCCCGATCGCACAGTCGACGTGTCTTTGAGCTAACATGTTTGTTCACAGGATATGCATTCTGGCAAGACGATCAAACCAGTATTGACATGGTAGTCAACGGCGAAAGACGGACCGCTCGTCATCGCACTGGTGTGCGGCTGAGCACCTGCAAGAGGCTGTAAAGAGTCTAGCTTGGCTTCGGCAAAGAAGTTCGAGTTCAGCTACAACATCCTTCAGTTGGAGGATCTCTCGCCTTTCTCACACATTCACTAAAAACACCGTTTCCTTTCGCTGTCTTCTTTTCCATCTTAACTCGTCCCAATGGAGCACTCTGCTAACTACAATATCTCCTCCCAAATCTACTCCTCTCTCGACTCCTCCAAACAAGAACACCGACTCCTCCGCTTCGTAGGAGGTAAACGCTCTCTCGCCTGGGAACTCGGCACCTTCTCCCTCCTACCAGACCGCCAACATGAGCATCCTCCCATGATTGCTCTATCCTATTGCTGGGGCCGCGCTGCAGCCGACAAAGCCATCACATTAAATGGACATGAATTCCTTGTCCGACAAAATCTCTACGATTTCTTGGTACAAATGGCCAGCGAGAATCGACGAGATTGGTTTTTCGTTGATGCGATTTGTATCAATCAGGACGATATTCCGGAACGATCGGTTCAGGTTACGTATATGGGACAGATTTATCGGATTGCGGAGGAGGTGATTGCTTGGATTTATTTTGAGGATACGGATGATCCGAAGGTGATGAAGCAGGGTGATATTCAGGCGCATGTGAGGGAGTAAGTCTTCTTGACCTTTCTATCGGGTTGTGTGGTTCACTTTTGGCTGATGGCTATGATCTCTTCGCACAGATACCAACTCCGCGAAAAGGAAAAGCAGCAATCGGGTCAAGATCTCTCACCAGAAGAGCGTCACCTCCTCGATAGCTTGCAACAAATGGCATGGCAGCTTGCTGCTTCCAGCTCGTACTGGTCTAGGCTCTGGATCGTTCAGGAACTTCTTCTAGCACCAACTCTCACCATTCGCTGGAGCAGTCTCACGTTCCACTGGAAAGATATTATGTCTTTACGCATTCGAGACGTCGACCTTCCATCCATTGAACTAGATCCCATGACCGGTCGTCCACTTCGCCCGCACCAATTGACCACAATGCGAAAAGCAGGACTGTTCACTTACGAGCATCTACCCAACAGCGCAGAGAACTCGATCATGTGCAAGCAACTCTGGCATTGGAAAGATAGTGCAGGGCAAGACCTGCAGAAGGGCGAGTTGTTGAAGTTTCATGAAGCTGTCGCGTTCTTTTCGATTCAGCAGTGTGGTGTGATGCACGATAATGTCTATGCCTTGCTAGGTATAGCCGAATGTGCGATCGAACCAGATTACGACATGCCTTTGTTGGACCTCTATACAGCTGCACTGTATAATTATCTGCTGTCGTTATGGTCTGTTCAGAGGTCTGGACACGACGGCAAGACTGCTATTGGGACGAGAGATTGGGACACTCTGATCGATCTTGGACTGGATTACAACAAACTCCTGGCACCGGGGGAAACGTTCTTACACGCATTTCAACTGGATCCATTCCATGATCTGGTGTTCCTGATGACATATGAAGTCTGCAAGCGTTTTTCGGAGGATGCGGCATTGCTTGCTACGCAAGGACTTGCCGCTAATTGGCTGTTTCATACGGAGTATACGAAGCTTGAGGTTGGAGCGGCAGATGATTTGGTGAAGAGGAAGTGGTATGAGTCGGAAGATCGAGCGCTGAAGAGATTTAATAAGGATTTGATGGCAAGAGTGGAAAAGGCAAAGGAGAGACTGGAGAAGCTGAAGAGGAAGGATGGAGCTTTGGAGGCACCGCATTGGGGTGCGCCGATCAAGGCGCCAGCAAGTGACGGGCGGACCAAGACTTGCTCGGAGTGGGTTTCTGGGGTAAGATCTCTTTGCGACAACGTACGGAAGCGATGGAGCGGTGACCAGCAAGGCTCGACGAATTGAAATATGTCGCGAAGACGGTGCTCCGAGCAGAAGCATTGTTGCCATGTCTTCTAGCCCACAGGTCGGATTCTTCCGGTCTAGCAGTCCGTGCCTAGTTCCGTGTGGGCGCCAGACATTCCACCTATCCAAAACAATCATCAGAGGGCGTACTTTTCTTCGAGAAGTCCAAAACAACTGTTCCATGGCTTGTTCCCGGGAAAAGATGCCGCTCAAACCCCGATCGAGTGAGAAGTACCTTACGCCGAGGCCTTTGACTTAGTCATTAACATCACCCTCAAGCCTTGAGAGTGAACATATAATTGCCTATCCCTGCGAAGCGACCATTCGACGGCTCGTCCCAGATTCCTGTTGGCATAAAGTCTTGAATCGACGCCTCATTCGCAAACAAATCAACCTGCACCACAGTTTCCTGGTCCACTGCACTCAACCCCACGAAGGTCACGGGCGTGTCCGGCTGCAGCCACGCAGGCATGGGCCAAAGACCTCTAACACAATGCCGCATTGCAAAGACAGTGTCGATGACAACAGAATGAAGAGTGTTGGCGTAGCGAAACCAGTCTTCCCATTCCTTCGTTTGCTGCCGGGTTTCGTTGTTCACGAGTTGTTTCTCAGGCTTGTGAGGGGTTAAGGAGCGCGAAAGCTCAACGATGTCGAAGGTCACGCGCCGCACGCTCGGCAGCAAATCGTCCAGGCTATATGATGCGTATTTTGCCAATGCTGGAAAGAGCAGAGCGCGCCACACTTTGGAAGGTTTCCCGATTTCGTCTTCGCGTTGGCCGGTGGAAGAAAAGGGAATTTGAATGGTGAAGCTGTCGATTTGCGGTTTGACTTGAGCCACGAAACGTTTCAGCTTCGAAGGCCGGGAGAAGATGTAGGCTCGACAACGAAGGCGTGGACGAGCTTCATGGAATACTCGGCGGCATATGCAAGGTAAGGCTGGGTAATGCTTCATTAAAGAACAGAACAGAACAGCAGGCGGCAGGCGGCAGGCGGCAGGGCGGCAGTGGCCGGCGCGACAAGATTGCAGGGACCAAGCTCCATATCGTGTTTCTCGAGGTTGTGTTGCAATTGGACGACGACAAGGGCAATTCACGGCGTGCAAGGCCCTGTAGTATGCAACGAGCGTGTGGAATCGTCTTGAAAATGAAAGGACATGTTGTAGAGTGGTAGAAACAAGCCTCGCGTCGATCGGTCTCGGCAGGCATCACATGCAGCGGCTTCGCGTGTCAAACGTGTCAAGATCAACGAGGGGTCTCCGAGAAATGTAGGCGACCCTGGTGGACACTGCGACTGCTGCTACTTCGTGTTGGAACTGATCCATGGACGACGGCCATGCCAACAACACACCATCATCATCGCAACGGCCCCCACTTTCCTTGATCGCCACCGCTGCTGCCTCGACGCTGCCCGCTCCCGTCGTTCCCATTCATCATCACCAACATCACCAGTATCATCGTTCAACATCTCTCGAGGCCGGGTCTCACGAATTGCAATCATTGAGCAGCCAGCATCGCCCAGAAGCTTCATCTTCCAGACTCCTCTCCCAGGACGACGACGACCACGCCGAATACCACTCTTCCGATTCTGACCCTCACTCTCCATCGATGCCCTCGCGAAAGTCCAAATCACCCAACCCACGCAGCGGGTCTCTCCGCCACAAATCTAGCGATTCCTCCTCGCTCAACGGTAAAACCACCAACACCGACATGAACGGCGGGCAATTCCTCGAACGCCGCAAGAATGCCCACCTCGAGCCCCTATCCTACGCCGACGATGACGACGACACCGCTTCCGCCCGCGACCGATTGATGGGGAGAAGCAACTTCTCTCTTGATGACAATCCGCACGAGAAAGCAGACGGATCACAAGGAGGAGAGAGCAAAGGTTTCTTCGAGCTTCCCATGCAAGACCGTCGAAATTTCCTTCTTCTCGTCCTGTTGTACTTCCTGCAAGGCATTCCAATGGGTCTCGCAGGTGGAAGCATTCCTTTCCTACTCAAATCCCATTTGAGCTACAGCCAAATCGGAGTCTACTCTCTCGCTTCCTATCCATACAGCTTAAAACTGCTCTGGTCACCCATTGTCGATGCCATCTGGTCCGCGCGAGTGGGAAGGAGAAAAAGTTGGATTTTGCCTATACAAACGCTCTCTGGCTTCGGCATGCTGTATCTGGGAAGTACTGCGACACAGATGATGGAAACTGCGGGAGCAGATGGCGGCGCGGGAATCTGGGGCTTCACGGGTTGGTGGTTCAGTTTGGTCTTCATGTGCGCAACGCAGGACATCGCTGTGGACGGATGGGCTTTGACACTGCTCTCGCAATCCAATTTGAGCTACGCGAGTACGGCGCAAACAGTCGGGTTGACAGGAGGACAATTTTTGAGCTACACTGTCTTTCTGGCATTGAACTCGCCCGACTTTGCGAACAAATGGTTCCGTGCGCAGCCTCTGGACGTTGGATTGGTCACATTAGACGGATACCTGACATTCTTTGGATGGTTCTATCTGCTCGTCACGTTGGGTCTTGCGGTCCTGAAGACGGAAGAACGAACAAAAGAGAACGAGAGTGTCTGGGGCGTGTACAAAACCATGGGAGGCATCATGAAGTTGAAGAACATTCAGACCTTCATCATCATTCATTTGATCGCCAAGATCGGCTTTCAGGCCAACGATGCTGTCACAAACCTCAAATTGATCGATAAGGGATTCAGCCAAGAAGATCTGGCTCTTGTCGTTCTCATCGATTTTCCCTTTGAAATGGGACTGGGATACTATGCCGGCAAATGGTCAGAACAATACCAGCCCGTACGTGTCTGGTGCTGGGCCTTCGTAGGGCGGCTGGTTGCAGCAGTCTTTGCGCAGTTGACTGTCATGTTCTTCCCGACTGGCGGGATGACAACGTCCTATCTGCTCGTCATTATAGTCGAGCATGTTTTTTCCACCTTCATGTCCACGGTAATGTTCGTGGCGATTTCAGCTTTCCATGCCAAGATCAGTGATCCGGCCATTGGAGGTACCTACATGACTTTGTTGGCGACGTGAGAATTTCCCTTTCTTCCCCTTCAAAGCATTTGCTAACGAATTCCTGCTCTAGTGTCTCCAACCTCGGCGGCACATTCCCTCGCTTCTTTATCCTCAAAGCTGTCGATGCTTTCACTCAAGCTACCTGCATACCTTCAACTGGTAAACATCCTGGAGAACTCAAAGGCCAGCTCGTTACACAGTCTTTCAATTGCGTGGCTGAGGCAGAAAAGCATCGTTGCATAGACGGAGGTGGAGTATGCCAAATCGGTCGGGACGGATACTACATTGTAAACATTCTGTGTGTTCTGTTCGGAATCTTGACGTTCTGGGGATACATCAAGCCGCGAGCGCTTGGGTTACAGGCGTTACCCATGAGGGCTTGGAGGTTGGCAGGATGATACGATTGCATGTAGAATTGTTACGTGTATATTAGTAGATGAGAAGATGAGAAAAGTTGTATACTACGTGACCTGGACACTTTTTTGTTACTCCGAGCTATAAAACGGTATCATTGTCGAATGCTTCCAAACCTTTACCACCGATCAGCGACATGCAAAACTATAGTAGACCATTCGGCCACGACACCTCCCTCAACCCCTCTGCAAAATTATCTCTCAAACCATCCCAATACTTCACCTTCGTCTCACTCAAATCTACCCCTCCCTGCGGCTTATCAACCGTCGCCAAATTAATCATGAAAGCATCGACTCGTTTCCCTTAAAACATGTAATACCCTTGCATCCAGACATGTACGCCGCAGATTTTGCAGAAATATCTCGCCGCGGTCTTGACTGTTGGGGCGTGGTTTTCCCAGTTGGACGTCGTTTTTGGAGGCTGAACTGAGTAGTGTGAAAGGTGTCTTCTTGCCGTCGTCGTCGGAGGAGGAGCAGAAGATGTCGTGGTTTGTGCTGGAGCATTTGGTGCAGTAGGTGCAGTTGCAGCGGGTGCCGGTTAGGGGGAGGGAGGTTTGGGGTGTTGAGAAGGTGTATTTTATGAAGCTTTTTTGGTGTTGTGAGTGAGGGTGGGAGTCCGATGTTGGTGGTCTGTTGGCTTTACCCGCAGTGCCAGCTGCCTTTGATTGTTTTGGGTTGGAGAGTGCTGCGCGTGGTTTTGTCAGGGTATGAGGTTTGAATGGCTGGGGATCTATCTACATTCGTGAACTGACCTTTGCGCACTTGCGCCGGATTCGCGCTGTAATGACATTTTGAAATTTAGGTGTCAACCGTTGGATTACGTGCTCATTGCAGAGCGTCTGCTTGCAGGGACATGAGTTCAAAGGATCAAGAGCAGTGCAGCATACGCGAGCAGGGTATGGTTTGCACTCAAGCTTGGCTCATGATCTGTAAGTGCAACTTCCTGAGCTTCATCCGGGTAACAGCTTGTGGTACTTCCTCGCATTCAAGGAAAGCGAGGTCCTGATCGGCGCAATCCTGTACTTGCCTAAAAGCAGCAACACGCCTCGCAGTTATAGCACCAAGATCGGCGTTTCCTGGGAGATGGCCCGACATGAGTACACCACTTGCCAGGATGGAATAGTCGTGTATTCATCTCAATGGTGGTCCCATTGACCCGCGACTGGCGGAACTTTTCTACGGGCTAGTTGATGTATAGCGGATTAAGGGCAAGCTGCGAGATAGTGCTTTCAAATCTGTCGCCCCAGGAAACTAGAGGCTGATGTTGTTGAACTTGTGGAAGGGTGTTGACGTGAGCTGTGGTGAAGTACGGCAAGAAACGATAAGAACGAAGAAGTGGGTGCGAATGTGACCATTTAATTTCTGAGACAGGGAAGAACAACTGAGTCCTATAGCTTCGCCTTGGGTTTCTTGTCATTGGAAAGATGTTGTTCTTTCAACTGCTCTCCCGCAATATCGAATGGTTTGCATGGCACGGCGCAAGCGACGAACCTCGCTGGCTTGTCTGTGGGGTTGCTCCACTGATGCATCGTCCCACGTTGCACGATGTGGTCCTACAAGTCAGGAGAAAACATCAAATCAGCGCTTACCTTTGTGCTAGACCAAAAAGAAGACAATGGGTAGGAAAACGGGGGAGGAGAAAAATGGCAACCTACTCCTGGGTACAATCTCACTGTTTCACCACCATCGAGTTTATGGTCAATCTCCCCAATTACGCAAATGGAGAAATCGATGGATACGGTGCGGTGCATGAGACTGGATTGTCCTGGAGCCAAGTCTACGACGACAAGATAGGCTCCGGGAGCAGGAGGTACTATGCCTGGAGCACGATGACTGGCGGCACCTGTGCCAGCCTTGTACGCTTCAATGTCGACCTCATTCTCCAAGACAGCGGGAACGGAAGCAACGGAGTAAGATCGTGTGAGACCAGATTTCTTGGAGATGAGTTCGGGGGATGTGGTGTGATAGACGCTTTTGCCGGTGCTATCGTGCGTAGTGATGTAGCGTTTGCATGGCCTGAGCCCGGGAATGGTGGGGTTGGAGTCGTGAGGTGCCATGGCTAAACGTGCTTGTGCCGTGGGTAAGAGGATTTAGTAAGTAAATACTTACGCAGCCACGGCGGGAGAGTCTGCCTTGCTGCGTGCTTGTAGTAAAATGTTTTCCGGGGGTTGCCGTGTGGTCTTGGTTCTAGGCTCGTGTTATGCAGGATCTGGTGAGCGCGTGTGGATGGGAAGGCGGCGGCTGAGGCGTGCGAATGATGTGGCACGATTGATGCTTCGTACGGAAGAGCTGAGCGAGCGGGGGCTCTTCACCTGCTTGGAACGGTCGGCCTAAGCTGGGGTCGTCCTGGATCAGATCGTACAAGAGCTGCTGCTGGGCGATGAAAGGGGCACCCTTCGCATCGGTCAGTCGGAATGACTATGTATATAGCGATCCGAAGGCAGTACTGGGGTCGGAGTGTAGAAACGGTGGATATCGATAGCCGAGAGCAGCCGAACGGACGACGACAAGTCGACGCGTGGGACTTGGCGGTGGCCTGACCCTAGTTAGCGAGCTTGCAGAGGGACAGACGAAAGGGGAGCTCGCTTGAGTCGAGCAGGGCTGTGGTGGTGGGCAGAAATCATCGTCTGGGCAGAGCAGACACGAAGCTGATAAATGCGAGGCCTCCGCGGACTCCGCACGGGCAGGTGCTGTTCTGATCATCGTTCAATGTGCACCTTCACGAGGCTGGAGTGAAAAGAGTCGTGCAGCAGCCTCGAACAGAGATTATTATTGATCCGAACGACGTCCCGATCTGCGCTCCAGAACGCTACCCTGCTGTACTCCGGTCCTCCCCCGCGATTGTAGACGAGCGGGCGTTTTGAGGGTGTGGGAATCTGCGCATGCCACATGGGGACGGTGACGCCTCAGCTCCACCCATCAATCGCCCACCCGCATCCACTTCCAGGCGACACTCGTCTTGCGACTCTCTTCGCACCTCCGCCCACTCCCCGCAGCGCACACACTCCCCCTCCACCATGCGACGAAACAGCGAGGCCGCGAGCTCATGCCGCATCGAGCGAAAGCGCGCTCACGACCGAGAAGCACAACGCGCCAGCCGCGCGAAGACAAAACAATATATTGCCCACCTCGAGAAGACAGTCGCAGACCTGACGGAGAGCAGTGGGGACAGCCGAGCCAATTACTTGGCCCAGCATGCATCGCAACAGTCCCAAGAAATCGACAAGCTGCAAAGTCTCGTCCACAAGATCCGGACCCTCGTGCAAGATGCCTCCAAGTCGGAAGACGCTTCGCCCACCGCTGGCGGTGTCAAGGGCGAAGGCAGCACCACCACCAACGCGACCGATGGCTTCCCCACAGAAGCCTTCTCCGCTCTCAATTGGGACACAGCGAGCGAGGATCAGTGGATGATGGAGATCGTGAAGCCCACAGAGATGCATGTGCCGCAGCAACCACCACCCGCCATGCCAATGCGTCAGATCACGCAGACCTCGCGGAATCTCGTGGTGCTGGGAATCAACCTATTCTGCGAGAACAACGACGACACGACCTACTTCCAGCGCTTAAATGAGTTGATCGAGAAGATCGAGAAGACACCCGACACCCTCTCCACGCTGGAGGAAGACATGGACATTCTGATCCGGGCCATGGTATCCGGCTGGGATGCCGCCGAACGCGTGCACCATTTCGACATCGTCTGGCGCTTCCTCCGCGCCTTCGACGAGGGTCTGTGGTATCGTGCACCGCCCGTCGAACGCTTCGCGCATTTCTGGAACATGCGCTCAACCATGCTTCACAAGATCAATCCCAAGAACCAGCCACGACGCAAGATGGCCTCGTTCATGTCTCCTACCATTGGTCAGCGTTCGGCGAATCACCCCTCTGTCGTAGACTACTTCGGCTGGCCGCTGGTGCGGAATCACTTGCTCACGAATGGCATCACCAACTGCTCCGGCCGCTCTGCCATTGCATTTGCTGAGAGTTTCCGTTTCGATTGGCCTTGGGAAGCAAGAGATGTGTACAAGATCAACCGATCCACAGGAGTGTATTCCTTCTCGGAAGAGTTCATGAAGGCTTTCGATGATATCACTTCGTTCCAGCTACTCGCGAATCAGCTCATCCCATTTGAGATTCACACCTCGCCAAAGACAGCAGCTCAGACTGATTTCGTGCATGGAGATGATCACAGCTCGGTGGACGATGAATTCCCATATCAAACACCAGGCTTTGAAAGTGTGAGTTCACATGGTCAAGGCATGCCGCAGCAGCATGTGGATACGAGTGCAGAGGATTGGATGAATACCTTGGCGGCAATGCATGAGGCCGGCAGGCATGCAATGCACAATGCAATTCCGTCTTTTACGGTTGCGCATGAGGCCAGCTTGGCGCAGTGGCCAGCAGTCTGAGGAGAGCCACGACAACAGAAGACGGGTAAAGAGGACGACGAGCAGAGCTCGCGAAGCAGTTCGGACTTCATTCTGCGCAGCTTATGGCGAATGCTGCCGAGTCACGATGGAAGTGAGTGCTGGCATTGCTTTGCACAACGCACTACCGGATGCTTAGCTCCGATGCAGCGACGGCCTCAGCCCCCGAACGGTGGCCCAGAACAAGAGCAGCAAGCCGCGAAGATCACTGATCACTGCACGCAGACGGATGGCTCGACCTTAGAGCGAATCGGGACCGAGCTCCTGGCGGCTTCGAGACGTGTATATCGCATTGACGACACTGCGCATGCTACTCACTCAATTCTACCTGGAGAACATGTTGGAAGCACCCTTGAAAGGACGCTCTGACGCATCATACATAAACGAGAGGCGCCAGAAGTGTGGGCTTGACTCCCAGAGCCACGTGCTGTTCTTATTCCCGAGCTGAGCTGCCTACCTCCCGCCGCCCGGCCATAGGGTTAATCGCACAAATCATGAACCGATGGAATGCGACGCGAGGCGCGCTAGTCTTCCAACACGCGCGGTCATTCTCAATCTTGGGTAGACACGCGCATTGGTGCAGGATCCAATCCAGACCCTCCCCACCTCTTCAGCTCACCCCCGCACCAAGCAGTGGCCAAGAGCAGCCACAACACTTCCATCTCGAGTCGAAAGCCGAGGGTGCAGCAGAGCAAAGCTTCTAGCTGCTGTGATCAGCTCTGCTAGATCGCTGGAGCTGGAGCTGGTCCCAAATAATGAACCTCATGAAACCCTATGATCCCCATGACACGTTGCCTATTGCCTATTACCTATAGACACAACGAATCTTATATGACCCTTTTTGTTTCATCAAGGTCCTGCTGTTTCTGAATCTGACAACGAGAATTCCCCGATCCAGTAATTTGGTACTCCACCTTTGCAACCAATCAATTCATTGAGCAATCTTTCTCGACAACATGGGAGATACGCAGCCATCGGAGGAGATCCCCAAGACCTGCATAGCAGGCGTTGTTGTATGTTCAGATCTTCTCTCTCTGCTTTCTGGGTATTTTGATCGAATTCGTTCGAAATTGATGCTCCATCGTCATGCCCTCGACTCGACTTTCGAACACGACCTCAGAACGCTACAAGACAGAAAAAGGACTCCTTTACTCCTTCATTCTTTCAATTTCAACTCTGAAACCTGGCTCCAACAACTAATCTATTCCCTCTTTATCCACACAGGTCAACGAAGGCCCCAACTTCCACATCGAAGTCGTCAAAGACGCTCCCGTACCCACACCAGGCCCCAACCAACTTCTCCTCCGCCTCAATGTCACCGGCCTCTGCGCCTCCGACATCCACTTCTGCAGCAATGATCTCGACTTCGGAATCGGAATGAAAGATTTCAATGTGAGATCTCCTGGCCATGAAGGTGCCGGAGTCGTGGTCGCCATTGGAGCCGGAGTTGAGAATTGGAAGGTTGGAGATCGTGCGGGGATGAGGCCTATGTGGGATACTTGTCATCAGTGTGATCAGTGTTTTGGCAAAGAGGAACAGTATTGTCCTAAGGTTGTGCATTGTGGGTTGATGGTTAGTGGGAGTTATCAGCAGTGAGTATCGTTCGCGTTCTGAGAGGTTGTGTGGGTGGACACGATGGATGTGGTTGTGCTGATCTTTTCTGTGATAGGTATGTTCTCACGCCAGCGAACTACACCAGTCGCATTCCCGATGGAGTGCCGGATGAGATTGCTGGGCCGATTATGTGCAGTGCTAGCACGATGCATTGTGCTTTGAGAGAAGGTGGTTTCAAGAGTGCAGACTGGATTGTCTTCCCTGGAGGTGGTGGTGGCGTCGGTATTCAGGGTGTACAGTTGGCAAAGTGAGTACTTTCTAGTTGCTGATTCAGAAGCTGGATTTGAAGTCGTTAAGATAGGCTTGCTGACACGGTTCAATAACAGGGCAATGGGCATGCGTCCAATCGTCATTGACAGCGGCGATGCCAAAAAGGAACTCGCTCAACGCTGCGGAGCTGAAATCTTCCTTGATTTCAAGGAGGAGAAAGATCTCCCTGCAAAGGTCAAGGAAGTCACAGGTGGAGTCGGTGCTCATGGCGTGGTAGTCACCGCATGGCAATCCTACAAAGGTATGCCGTCCATCCCCTCCTCACAACACTCTTCTCTGACACTATTCACAGACTCCCTCTCCTACCTCGGCAGCCGCGTCGGCGGCAAAGTCGTCTGCATCGGTCTCCCACCCGCGGAAGCACAAGTCGTGATTGGAACTTCTCCAACACAATTCATCATGTTCAAGCAGTCTGTCACGGGAGCTGTGGTGGGTACGATGCAGGACACATCGATGGCATTGGAATATGCGCAACGTGGACTACTGAAGCCTATTTGTGAAGTTAGGGGAATTAGCAGATGGGCAGAGAGCGTGGAGCAGTTGAGAAAGGGACAGGTTGCCGGAAGAATTGTGATTGCTTTTGACAAGGAGTAAGGCAATATCAGCGTGAGAGCATGAACAGGTCAAGACAAGCGTGGTTGTGGCAGAGTGAGAAGTACCGTTTCAGTCAGATCAAACCCCGTGTTCCATTGCTTTTGAAAGTTAAGCCCAAGGGCGACTTTTGCGGTGTTCTCGTGATGTATTCCAACGACGAACCACAATTGCGGCGAGGGTTCGACCAAATGTGTGTGCCCGTGGACAACAAACGCAAACGAACCAGGTCCCCCAAGTCATTGGGGATGATAGAAGCAAAGTAGGCATCAATCAGAAGTGTCAAATATGAGTATCAATCCATTATGCATACGCTAGAACAAGCTGCAATGATAACCACACCTGCGACATACAAACGAAACCCACATCTTCATCTCATCTGTCGAATGATTAGGCAGCACATAAAGCTAACTCAAAAGAAACAAATCGTCCGAATCTCACAACTCTCCCTCGTGATAGCATCCGGCTTCGTCGTAGGATCATCAAAAGCCGTATGTCCCACAAACTGCGCCTTCCCTGTATCCGAATCATAAGTCTTCAACAAAATACACTTCTCCTTCTCCATCATAGGGAAATAATACCACTTATGCGCCTCATTATACCTCATAACATAATTCTCCCCGGTACGGTCTTTATACCGCAAATACAATTTAAAGAAATCCTCTTGCGGCGCAGACTTGACATCACACATGGCGAGGGGATTCTCTTCGACGCGCGTGAGAGGTTTCCACACGTTGATGAACGCCACGCGACGAGTGAGGAGGGAAGAAGCTTCTTCGGGGAGGAGTTGTTTTACGCGTAAAGGAGCGGATTCGGCGGTATAATCACAATGTACGAGGCGAACGGGAGCGCGCTGTGAAGTATTTTTTTGGTCGGTGAGGGGTTTTTCATTGTTCTTTTTTGTGCGGATCGTGTGGTCGAAGACTAGTACTCTTTTGGCGCCCAACTCCTTTTTCAAGAATTCTACCACTTCGGGGTAGAAGTCTTTGGCGACTGTTTCGCTGTCTTCCCATGAGCCGTTGTAGGCGGGGGTGAAGTCTTTGAGGCTGAAACCATTGACGTCTACGTCCCAGTCTCGCCCCCAGCCGGAGTGCACGGTCATGGTTTGGAGGTCGTCGCCCGGTGCATGGATGTCTACTGACTTGGGGTCTTCGTAGAAGTAGATTTCGGTAAGCTTATCTTCGATGCTGACATCTTTGGTGTAATTGAACTCGGCACGTACCTCTCCCTTCTTCTTGTTGGGAAGGAGGGCATCGTCGACGGCGGCTTGGGTCTTTTGCCACGCGGGGATCTTTTCAACGTCGCTGATCCAGCGTTTCAAGTTGGGGTGTTGATCGATAGGAAGGTTTTGGGCCTCGTGAAGATGTACGGCTGAGGCGATGGAGATGTCGACGATGCTCGGCTTGTCCCCTGGAAGGATCCATTTACCTGTCTCACCGAGGCGGGTGTTGAGGATGCCGGCGGCTTTGTGCCACTTGGGGGCCTCGTTGTCGATGATGGACTGGTCGGGCTGAGCACCCATGAGAGGCTTCACCACATACTCCACCAGATAAACATAGTTGGTGGCAAACCAGACAGAAGATTCCCAAAGAAGCCAGCGGTTGGCGTCTGCGCGCAGCTTGAGGTCTTTGGGATAAGCAGAGTCGTCCTTGCCCAAATCTGCGGCGTACATGAGAATGGCGTTGGATTCGGTCAAGACCAGGTCTCCATCTTTCGCGGAAGGGACAGTTTGCATGGGGTTGATCTTGGTGTAGCTGTCACTTTTCTGTTCGCCCTTGAAGAAACTAATAAAGTTGTAATCGTAGGGAATCTCCATCATGTCCAGTCCTGCAAGCACTTTTCTGCTATTGACCGTGCAAGGGTCGAGGTATACTTCGAGCTTCGGCATGATTTTCGCCTGTCGTTGGTGTCAGTGGGAAGGGTCGTGTAGGTGATGGGTGACGAATCAGGCGTGGAGAGCTGTGACAACTGTATATATCTACTATTGAGTTTCATCATGGTGCAGACGCTGGCCGCGATGCCTTACCCCGCCTTGTCGTCGAGAAAACCCCACGATGATCGGCTTGGTCGAGGTCTGCACCGTTCCGTGTCGCCGGGCGGAAACTTTACTGTCATTGGGGGCCATGACCATGTCTTGACTTCCAAAAGGGATGTAGCCGAAGCTTGGATGTCGCGGAAATGCACCGTCGACTCCATTGTTCCAGATCGAGGCTGGAGCTGTCCAGCTGCTGCACGCAACAGAAGTAATGCGGTCTGCTGCGCATGTACCGGAGACGTGTCTGCCCACGCCGCAGTAGGCATGCCGGAACGAGCCCCACCGTTCCGACTTCTGCGCTGGAGGAGGACTTCACAAATGATGTGCACTTCTCTTGCGCAGTTATACACGGCTTTCACCTAGAAGCGATGAATGTTCTTCTTCTCCATGCCTAACTCGGCGAGCACGCCACCTTTTGCAGTCAGGGCGTTTTCCATTGTCGGCGGCCCGCACAAGAAGACCTTGGTGCCCTTCGCGTCCCCCAAGTTGTGTGTCCTCGCGAGCGCTTCTTGCAGCGCACTTTTGTTCACATATCCCTTCTTGTACTTCTTCTCATCACCTAAGCTGGGAGAGTCTGGTTTGCCCTCTGGTCCAGACACGCAGTACGTCACCTGTAATCTGCCAGGGTGCTGTTTTTCTAGTTGTTCCAGCTCATCCTTGAGCACAATATCTCGCGTGCCATTGACGCCCCATAGAAGCTGGATGCGCGTTTTATCGTTGGCGTCTGCGAGAATACCCTGGGCGAGGCTGTAGATGGGTGTAATGCCTGCTCCTCCTGCCACAAAGATCAGGTCTCGAGGGTTGTCGGACGGGGTGTAGCTATAGCCTGGAATCGGCCCTCGTATTTGTAGTGTTTGTCCAGGAGCAAGAGAGTGCATGTGCGTAGAAGCGCGGCCATTCGGATATTGTTTGATTATGAACTGCACCTCTCCTCGCGCGTTCGATTCGGAGACGGGAGTATATGGTCGTAGAACGGGGAACCAGGCTCCGGAGGGCGTGTGTTGGGTCAGAACAGCAGCTGGCAAGAGACGTTAGATGGGCTCCCTCAACGAGGCAGACATAGCACTTACACCCTGCTGGCACGCCGCTCACTTCATTCTTTCCGCCTGGCAGCTTGAAGGTGATGCGCTTCGTATCGTGGTTGATCTGCTCGGAGCGGGCAACGGTCAGAGTTTGGCTGAAGAGCATTGTCTTGGGGAAGGCGAGCGTTGTGAAGGGAGGACTGCTGGACGAGTCGAGCAGTATCGGTCGTCGTGTAGTGTAGTATACTGTGCCCGCCGCGCCCAAGGCTGCTGCTCCAGCTGCGTAGGGCAGTGCTCGCGAGGATCTGGAGAAGATGGAGGCCATGTTTGTGCTGTGCTGTGCTGTCAATGGGAGTAGCAGAGGCCAAAAGAAGGAACAGCAGAGGAGAGAGAGGGCAGTAGAGGGAGTGAAGGATGATACAGAAGCTGGGTGTTGTGTATATAGCAACCCGGACTATATCTGTACCGGAGGCTGAAGAGCCGCCGTCGTGATCCTTCTGCGGTGCCTCAGACGACACCCACCGACGGACCCGAGGGTCCACGCGAATGAATGTGCATTGCGCTACACGTTGATCGGGCGCGTGTGAATGAGTGAGCAGCCGGCCGTGGCGCAACGCTTCTCTTTGGGTGAGGAGGGAGAAGTTGTCCGTCCGGACTCCGGAAAGCCCGCTGGCGTCTCCAGCCTGATGACGACCGCCTCCTCTCCGCACCCACTCGTCTATCGCTCCTCGACATAGACATGGATATCAACACGCATATTCAGTGTGCTCTTGATACGGTCGGCACGTGATGAGCGAGTCGCCACGATGCCGTTCAAGCCGCTCTTCTCTTCTGGAACGAGGGGCATTGTACTAATCTACCCTGCGTACACCTTCCGCTGACAGCACAGATCGAGTACACTTGAAAGGAGGACCGTCTCGCATTGCCATGCCATCATCAGACATAATGACTGAAGTCTGGGAAGAGTATCGCGACCGTATCGCAGGTGGCTGGCAGATCGTGGAAGTCGAGCAACGCGACTCGTCTACAGGCTCAGTCGTTTCGAAGCCTGAATTGACTGGAAAGCTGCACATTTCCCCTCAAGGATGGCTGTCTGCCCTCATCGCGGACCCGGTGGCCAAAGTTCCGCTACCTTCAGGTCAGCAATTCAGATCGGCATCAGATGCTGAAGTGGCCCGCATAGCTCGAGGTTTCCAAGCCTATTGCGGCTACATGAAGCTGTTCAAGGATGAAGGTGGACAGCTGTACTGGCAGACCGAGTCCGAAATCGCCTCTGACCTCAATCAATTGGGAGGCCTCCAAGAAAGGCTCGTTTTCTTGTCCACGGAAAATGGCAAAGAATACATGACGCTGATACCCAAGGCGCAGCGAGTCGCGGCGGTACGATTGGAGTCCAAAGCTAGATTGTGCTTCGGCTTTGCAGCTAACATTCTCCCACATGACGGAAGGAAGGTGCAAGCTGTTCTCAAGTGGAAGCGATTCGAGCAAGCAGCTAGAGCGAGCCTCTGATGAACAAGCGTTTGTACATGGACGAGTGAGATGCTAGACGCAGCATGTACACCTGTCATCTGAACATCACTTGCTAGGCCTGGCGGCGGTGTGTCCGATTTCTCTCAGCTGCCCGTGCCCGGTCAGTAGCAATAAACCAGGTCCCAAAAGGTTGGACAGCCAAACTGTTATGGTTCAAATACGAGCGACACGACCATCGACGCCTAACATACGTCTTCGTGGCCAATAGTATAATAAGAGCACTCCGGAAAATTTCGACTGGCCACTCATATCTAGTGTGACCTCACCTCAGATTGCGACTCTCGAACTCAATGGCCTGTCCTCTCAGCCTTCGCAGAACAACCCCAGCTCAGCGTTCCGCATTTGGGCAAAAACGCGGCAAATCAAAACTCCCACTCCCGATGCATTTCGATCAATAGTAGAAAGCTTTCCGAAAGTGCGGCTTCCGAGGCATCTGACCTGCACTGCTGATGTCTGCACGCGCACTCAGATCGCGTTTGCTGCGTTAGCAGTAGCTTTGCGAGAACGCGGCCTCCGGGTAACTATGCTAGCGAAGCTTTCTTCCGGCGCACCTAGATGGCATAGCCGAGATGCGTTGACAGCTTCAACAGCTCCATTCGAGCTCCCCACATTCTGAACGCCTTGGACGCCTTTGCTGACTACTAGCTCCTGACCCTGCAGCATCCTGCACAGCAGCACCGAATACTTTCTCGCTCCTGCAAGCCGCCGTCGAAGGCTGTTCAGGGCTGGAAATAATGAGAAGAGGTATAAAGGTCCACAAGATTCCGCACAAGCGCTAGTCTGCGAACACTCTCCACGCTGCTGTGTCGCGATATTCGAGTCGAACTCTTGTTTGTTCACACACTGTCAAGCTCAATTGATAAGCCTCCCTCAGTCCTTCGGTACTTCCATCGTCGAAGAGATTGCCCTTAGAAACACCTCTCGCCTACACTCCATATCCTCAAAGCAACACCATATAAATCATGCCAGGTGAATACTCCAAGTCCTGGCTGCAATGGGAAGAGGCCTCCGGTGGCCGCGCCATCCTCCATGGTAGCCCAGCAGAAATCAAGGGCATGTACGATGCACTCGTTCAGGCTCTGCTGCCCTTGCTACCGGCTCCTTCGGAGAATGTTGCAGTTCAAGAGGGAGATGTCGATGGTATCAAATACAGAGTCTACACACCAAAGAGCTCCAAGGGTGGATTGCCAATTGGTGTCAAGTAAGTGTTTAGCGAGGTGCTATTTGTGAGAGGACAGTGTGGAGGTGTATCTGTGATGAGCAAATGACTGATCCAATCTGTCACAGTACCCATGGAGGAGGCTTCATGACCGGCGATCTGAACTCGGATGCCTTGCTTTGCATGGTGAGCTATTCACGAAGTAGGACGTTGTGCCTATGCTGATCAGTTCATGTTCTAGGCCATTTCCGAATACACGAACACTGCCATCGTCGATGTCGATTACCGTCTCACTCCCGACTTCAAATGGCCAGTGCAACTGGAAGACTCCTTGAAGGTCTACAAATGGGTAAGTCCCACGACATCTGCTCCTTTTGGAGCATAACAGACCACTAACACCGCGAAATACAGGCTCACGACAACGCCTCTTCCTTCGGGGGGGACGCCACCAAGATGTTTACCATGGGCGGCTCCGCTGGTGGCGCCCTTGCCCTTCAGATCGCCAACCAGATCGTGAAAGATTCGAAATATAAGTCGTCGCTCAAGGGAGTTGCTGCCCAGGTTCCTTGCACCACGCACTGGGACAACGTTCCAGAGAAGTACAAGTCGAAGTACAACTCCTACACCGAGAACGCCAAGGGCACTCCTATCATCGACAAAGAGAGCATGGAGACATTTTATACGTGAGTCTTCCCCATTACCCTTCCTATAACCCAATAAAGATGAACATGCTGCTGACTTTTCACCAGTCATGTCAACGCCGACCCCAAAGACCCCGACACCTTCACCATTCTGGCTACCGACAATCACGCCAACTACCCACCGGTGTACTTCACTGCATGTGAATTCGACCCTCTTCGCGATGATGCGTACATCATGAAAGATGCATTGGAGGCGGCGGGCGTGAAGACAAAGTTGGACTACTACGAGGGTATGCCGCATTACTTTTGGATTTTCCCACCTGTGCCGGAGAGTAAGACTTATATGCAGAATCTCGTGGCGGGTGTGGAGTGGTTGAAGGGACAGATGTGAGCGGCCAGAAAGGGAACTAGGAAATTGTTGGCGTTGCGATATAGTTGTGCTGATATCGCTTGCTTGGTGTGGGTGCTAGTCCTAGCTCGTTCAGCTCCGCTCAGATTAGAGGGCAAATGCAACTTGCGGCTCCATTCCCCTTCCCTTCCTGTTCTTTGGCCGCGAGCACGGGGAATCGTAAGTGCCTCAAAGAACGAGTGGGCGCAGCAGAACAGCCACCTGCAAGGCTGCACGCTAAACTTGATCAGGTAGCGGGCAGGGTCAGCCACCATTCGACGTGGCACATTGGAAGTGGCGATGAACGCAAAGGAAACCTCTTGACACCTACATAGCACGAAAATCATGACAGCTCCTTCTGTTGTGCCTATCCTCCTACTACACCATTGGCTTGAGCTAATCTACGTCTCAAGCGATTTGGGCTACACACGAGCTCTCGCCGCCTTTACTAACTCCTTGCGAAGCGGAGAACGAACAAGCTGTCTGCACCATGGATTCTTATTGTCTTGAGCTTGAGCTCGAGGTACCGGTGCCCGCTAAGAGGAAACCAGGCCCAGGACTTCGAGGATTCGAGACAGCACCATGTGGAACTTGTGCCAACTTGGACCGAGAGCACATCAAGTTCCTTGATGGCCTCCACCCGGGCCTCAGTGTGATGCGACATCAAACACAGAACACAGTGACTATCCGGTCGACCATGCAAGAGCTCGCTGAGGATGCAAATAGCGACTGTCCTTCGTGCAAGCTCCTGCTGACCTCTTGTTTGAGGCTCGGCAAAGGCCAATTTGATGTGGAGTCAGAAGTCGACATCGAACTCATATTTAAAGAGGGCATTGCCCTGATAATGAGGGTATATATCTCGGACACCAACCCACTTATTTTGGAGCTGTTCACCACTACAGGTCTGCTGTGATTCCCAGCAGAATATCATGTGTGTGCTTTAAGCTGATATTTACATGACAGATAGCTCCTGCCCGTGGGCGATGATAGGTAGCATGCTTGAAGAGCCAGTCAATGCAGGTTGCCCATACACAGGAGGCACTGCTTGTGTCGTACCCATCGATGCGACTTCACAAAGCTGTATGGATACGCTCAGGTCTTGGATCCAACGATGCGACGATACACATCCCTTTTGCCGGATTGATAAAAGTGCCCCGACGGAAGAGAATGTGGAGTCATCTTATCCTCGCCTTTTGATCCGCCTCGGCAATACTGCAGAAGATCTCTGTATCCAGCAGAGCGGCCCGGATCACAAGAGATACGGCGCATTGAGCTATTGCTGGGGCCGCTCTGAGAGCCTCAAGCTGCTACGTGAGAATTACGATCGCCTGAACAAGCGCCTCCCATGGTCAGATCTCGCGAAAACACATCAGGATGCCATTCATGTCTCGCGTGAGTTAGGCTTGGAGTATCTGTGGATCGATGCGCTGTGCATCATACAGGACGAGCCCGCACAGCAAGCAGCGGAGATCACGAACATGGCCACGATCTATGCAAACGCTTATGTGACAATCGCAGCCTCGAGCAGCGCCGGCGGGGAAGCCGGCTTTCTACGAGCACGTGAACCCACGCTCACTGTAGCAGTCACGTTGAAGGACGGTAATCGCTTCGACGTCTTTGCGCGAGAAGTCGTGTCCCACGCAACTTTCGACTACGGATGGGATGCTATGACGCCTGCGATGGCAAAGATGCACCAGGAATGGCTGAACGCCGAGACCATTAGATTTCCGCTGTTCGGGCGCGGATGGGCTTGGCAGGAACGCTTACTGAGCCCCCGTATCTTGCACTTCACGGACACAGAGGTGATTTGGGAGTGTCTCGACTCAATCAGCTGTGAGTGTGGTACACTAGAGACCTTCGTAGGGAACCGCGTCCTCGCACAGCGGCGATATGTACTAGATGTGCCACGAGACATTGACATGCAGCCTGAGCAGCTCGCACGCGGCCGAGCACTAGCTCAAAAATACGACATGCTCAAACTCCCTACGGTGGACCCCGAGAGCTCTTTCCCCGGTTTCTTCAACAATGGACTCAAAGCTATGCATATGAACGACTACTCCTTTTTGTTCGCCTGCCTGGGTCGGCCACCCGACGAATACTTCGAGCAACGAGATTCTGACCATTATGATCGCTGGAGAGATGTTATTAGTCAATTCTCGAGGAGGCAATTGACTTTTGAACAAGATGTCTTCGCAGCCGTGTCTGGTCTGGCCTCCATGTGGCATGACAAGAGGAAAAGTGAAGGACGCTACCTCGCGGGGCTGTGGGAAGCCGATCTGTTGAGGGGCCTCCTCTGGGTTTGCAACGACACATTCAACGGCATGGAGGTTCTGCGCCCAAAACGCTACATCGCGCCCAGTTGGAGCTGGGCAAGCATTCACCGACCTGTGGACTGGTTTTCGTCAGCGCGTGAAAGGCAAGTCCATCATGCGTCGATTCTCGATGTTGTTTGCGTGCCTACAAGGAGGGACACCTACGGCGAAGTCTCAAGTGGAAGTTTCATCGAGGTTATCGGCCCGGCCTTGAAAGCCACCATCGCGAGCTGCAGAGAGAAATCTTCCGATGGATTTTTGGTTTTTGATAACGAAAGCCACATCGATAACAACAGCCATGCCTTCGCAACTGACTGTCATCCGGAGGTCCGGGCGCTCATCGGCCAAGAAGTTCTCTGTCTCCTTTGGGCTACACACAACATCGATGCAAGAACAGGCTTGGGCCTGGATCGGTGTCTGGTTCTGAAAGCCTGTGATACGACTTCGAACATTTTCACGCGCATAGGCATCACGTCAAGTCTTCCTAGGGGGTCCCACTTGTTTACGTCGACTGAAAAGGTCAACATCAGGATCGTCTGATCTGCGTATTTTGGTACACTCTCTTGAAAAGCGCAGCGACAACGCCGTCATCAGTTCTACAAGAATGGACGTACAAGACCTCATCTATCCCAACCGTGACCGACACCACCAGAACGCCAGACACATTCCGCGTGAAATGATAATACCACATCTAATCGACACTTTCTGTTCAACCAACCACACTGCCCCTTCCCTCCACGGGCAAATAAGCGTATGACGAGGCATTCGTCCACACCAAATCCTTTCTTTTCCTCTCCTCTGCATCTGCCGTACATGTTCCATTCTGTTGTCTCCAAGGCGGCATAGCAGCGTTGAGCTTTGGAGCCACTATCGTAGTCTTGGGACGAGAGGCGAGGTCCGCCGGTGAGCAAGAAGTTGAGGATGTGGACGAAGCTGAGGTAAAGTCTGTGCACATAGCAATCACCAATTCCATCAATTTCAAAGAGTCCACGTAGCCTCTACGGAGGTGCATGTCGGTGTACAACCGAGAGAGCAGAGTGTCGAATAGTGTCGACACTGCGGGTGGAGGTGGAGGACAGCCGAAAGCATCTTGTTGCTGCTGCTGATTGGCAACATTGGTATCGGCAGTGGCGGGGTGAGCTGGCTCTGGAATCTTGGCGACGGAGGTAGTGGGCGACGCAGAGGACGCATGCGAAGCATCAACCTGATCATCGTTGTCTTCGGCGATCTCGCCCTCTTCGGACAGGATCGAAGATGAGACGGAATATGTTCTTCTAGAAAATAGTGTCGACGTGCTGCTGTCGCTGAGTGTGTGAGAGTGCGAGAGCGATGGCGTAGTTGGGGATCCTGTTGTCGACGACGGAGAAGAGGAGTACGCGGAAGGGGTGTAATAGCCGCAGTGAGACTCTGCCCAGTCGTGAGTGGCTGTCGTTGCAGAAGTGTAGTCCATTGGCACGGCAGTCATCGCGGCTGAGGAGGCAGGAGACGAGTAGCCGTCCTCCTGTTCTTGCTGTTGTCCTTGCTGCAGTCTGTGCGCTTCTTCACTCATCGACGCGGCCTTCTCCCAGATGTCCACAACAATGTCGTAAACCTCTCTCGGCACCAACACGTTGGCAAAGTTGGAGGGAACTTTGACATTGTCACTGCCCGCAGGTAGACTTCCCATAACTGCTCCGACACTTTCGTGCACGCCATTCAGGATCAGTAATTCTTCCCAATGGTTCTTGGCATCAAGGTCTCTTGCTCGGTCGCGACGATGGAGTTCTTGCACAATCAGATTTGCATCGTAGATTGTATTCTCTGGTGGGATGGCATCAAGATCGATGATGTGAACCACAATCTCCGCACAGCCCTTCTTCTGAAGGTATCGAGCCCATCGCAGAGCTCGGGTCCAAGATCTCCAGACGCTCACAAATGGTCCTGCAAGGCGGGACTTCCAGAGAAGATGGTGATGTGCCAAGGACAAGGTGGGTGGGTTACGAGCAGTATCCTCACCGTAAAGACGAGGGTACAAACCATTGGTGTATTTGGTTCCTGTCCCGCAGGCTGAGTGGTCGACGCGAAACCCAATCCGGCCTCCAGTGCTGGATGGTTTGCTGCTGAGAAATCCCGGGCCAGCAGGTTGCGATGGAAGATTGTAGATGCAGGACGGGGGTATCGGAGAGTCATTCACGGCCTGTTGAGTGTACGCCGAGTACGCCATAATTCAAGTGAAGGCAACGTTGGATGTGTGGAGCGGTCCGGCCGGTGTCTGTGTGGATGTGCATGGGCTTGACAGAGGCCGATGCATGATATACTATGTGAGTGATTGAGTTCTTTGCGGGACAGCACCATCTGACGCTGGGCGGGAACTCGGCTGGTCGATTGTGTGAGATTTCTGTCGATGATCTCGGTAGGCCAAGGGTATGTGGTTGTATCCCACCACCCTTCTACGCTCCTGTTTAGAACTTTAATCGTGGATACCTCTGATCGCAACTACCTCTGAGTGCAAACGCAGGTCGCTAAGCCAATCAGCAAAGCTTTTCATGGACCGAGAGCCAATCTAGTTAGGCGCTTGCACTCAGAGGTCATTGCATTCAGAGATATCCACGGTTAGGCTTGAGTAAGTGTGATCGGACTACAAAGTGCAGTCTGCGTGAGATGATCGATGAGCTCTGGAACTCTACGGCTGTCCAGGGCCACTGTGACAGCTCGCCAGCTTTGCATGACCTGTGTGCCATTATTGTCAGACTTTGGTGGGTTTCGGGTTTGACTTCAAGGAAGGACCCCTCCGTGGTTTCGTGAGCGCACATCGGTGACGCAAGTCCGGTTCTCTACGGTGATGAAAGGACACTACCCTTGAGACACATTGATCGAACATCGCACACAGGCAGAGCTTCGGGCTGAAATTTAGAATGTCATGAGTATTGCCGCGCTGAAACTCTCTTTGAAAATTGCACTGTAGCTTTGCCATGCTCGTCACTGCCGTACTTATGCACAGCCGTCAGTTCCTGGTGTTTTCTGTGCACTGCCATCAAGTCTCGGACTGCGTTCTGAAGTTTCACGATGTGCGCAGAATTCATCAGTCTCGAATTATTGAGATCCCCACTGCGTTTTTTCTGTCCATGAGCTGTAGCTATTGAGCATTAGGTTTTTGCACTAGAGCATTATCGCCAAATCCTTCGCTCTGAGACCAAGTGGCCAATTGTTGCTCCAACTAGTGGCCTCTTGATGATGGCCGTGTGCAAACACCTGTTCGTCAGTGTCTTCTACAACCATCACCTCGATCGAAGATCGGTTGGTCCCGGCATTGTTGTCGACCGGACTTCGATAAGCAGGATGTGTCTTCCACTGATCATGATGTTTCTCCCCAGCAACTGCTGCATCGGGGCTGCAGTCAATAACACTTGAGTCGCGCGAGAGCTGTTCGTGATCTGCAGATACAGACTCAGGTTTGGTGGTCCAATGATCATGGAGATGGCCATTCATGCTTGCCTTGTCAGTGTACTGTCTTTCATGCCAGTTTGTAGCATTCAACGTTGTTAAGACTTCCGTCAGAGCCTGGTCCTGAGTGTCTGGCTTCTGGACATATTGAACATCAATATTGCATAGACCCAAGCCAGAACGTCCATCTGAGCCAGACTGCGACGGCAGAGGGATTTCTTCAACGTGCGGTTCGAGCTCTACATCTCCCTCCAACTCCGCGAATTGACTTGCCTGTGGAGGCTCTGGAGATGGGTAGCATGTCAAATGGCTTAGTTCTGCGGCCACGTCGAGTAAAGGATCAGATCCTAGTGGAAACTCCGGCAACGGCTTGAATGCTGTAGAATGAGGTGAACACGCACTTTCGACCTTTGTGCCGTGATCCGAATGCTTTAGACTAGAGCAGCTCGCTGGACTGGAGCTTCTCAGAACTTCGAGTGGGACATCTTCGGGCTCCCATTGTCGAGCGACAACGATTGAGAATTTACGTTCGGCCTGAACGCGTCTCAGGTACACCTCCTGAGGTATAAGTCCGCCTCGCTGAGCCGGCGGCGGAGAATCGGTGAGCTCAAGACGAGCGAGCAGTCCTCGCTCAGCAAAGTATCCTACATTCCACTCCCGGATGATAGATCCCAGACTTGCCGGCGCCTTAGAAACGAGCCCCTCTTTCACTTTGTCCTTCAATATTTGCTGGCTCTTGTTGCGCGCAACGAGGTAATTGTCCGGTGTATCGACCGCAGCTGCTGTGCTGACAGCCCACACCTTCGCACGCTCTGCCGAAGATAATTTCATGCTGTCTACAATCTGACTTGTGAACTTCTCCCACATGATGCGATGAATCCTCATATCGGAGAGACCAGGATGATAGGGAAACCCGGAGGTCAGCAGCGCGCCTTTGGTATGCACGCGCAGCGAGCGCGTCGTGGACGGATGAGCACCAATCGAGGAGCCATTCGTGCTCAAGCTGCTCCTGTTCGAATATAGTTCTGGCCCTCCCGTCCCGTCGAAGCAGAGCGGGCTTTGGCTGTCATTCCTGCTGCCGTGCAAGAGGGAGCTGCAGCGCGGAGAGGCATATCCAAAGCTCTTTCGGTACGAATGTCGCGGGTTATGGTCTTTCTGCAGCTTTCGCGGGCTGGCAGCTGCGCCCGTTACAGTGACAGGTTGCAGCATCTTGTCTCTGGAGTCAGTCTGGAGTGGTTAGCTCTTCCAAGGGAAGATGGAGCAAGAGGTGTGCATGAAGGTAAGACTTGAAGCATTGGTCGCAGGCATCTTCGATCGCGCTGTGGTGCATCGAACATGACCGTACCAAGCTTGACAGCTCGATGGGCATCGCGTCCATCGAAAGCATCGCGTCCGTCGAAAGCATCGCGCCGATGTGAGTGTACTGTCGCTGGGGGTGAAACGCGAATGGAGGGTGGTGTGTGTTTCACGTCAAAGCATCACGATCTGCTTGGCGGTGACGTGTGGGCCCCAAGGCAGTGGAACGCGTCGCGCCTGAGATCTGACTGCACTTCCTTCCTCCTCTCCCTCCTTGTCTTCACCTGCTTGGATCAAGCGATTCTGGCAAGGCGGTGGCAGTGGCCAAGTTCTGTCAGATAGAGGTTCACCTCTCCATCTTCTGCGCAATGGTCTTACGCCATCTAGAACACGCTTGTCATCCTGGTCGAAGTGTAATTACCCCTTTCTCAAGCGCACGTCTTCTCTATTCTTCTCTCATGCACTTGAGGTCTGAACCTTTCGACCTCGGTTCCACAGAGAGGTCAATAGAGATTGTGACAAGTTCGACTAGATATGCGGCGATTCAGCAGACGAAACGTGCGAGGTAGAGGATGGGGCAGGAAAGGCTACCGCCAGAACGGCGAGCTATTCTTCCAGCTCAAGCGATCCTTCGCTGCTTACTCCAGACAGCAGACGGTGAACGAGTATAACTCTATCACCGATTTGCTTCGTGGAATGGAACGTAAGTGATTTGGGCCAGCAATGTGTCAACCGGAAGTTTACCTTGACCTAGAGACTGTGCGTGGTGAAGATCCTGGTTGGCTGCCAGAAGGTCTTCACTACGAGTTTCGCTTCAGGCGGCAGCCCATCGAGCTGTCGGACGAGATGGTGATAACAATACTAGATGGAGGCGAAACTGTGTATGCTAAGGTGAGTTATGCTGGGAGAGGGGATGCAAAGCGTGTTAACATTGTAGGTCTTCGATGTGGATGGATACGAATATGACTGGGACGGCCGCTCGCAGTGGTATGGCAAGCCAAAGAACAACCCAACGCCTCGAATGCTAGTTCGTGATGACGATGGTCACCTATATTGGATACAAGCGAGGCGGTAGCTGCGAAAGAGGCATTGACGCCCAAGTCCTGCTGCCGTAGCTCTGAGTTCTTCGTCTGCTCTGAATGGCCACAAAGTTCCTGCGATTCCTCGGAGTACTTATTATACTGAACGTGAATTTAATAGCAGGCCCTGGAGAACTTTCATCGACGCAAGCCGACTTACCCGATTGGGCAGTCCATCGATCGATCGCTCGACGGACCGCCTGCAACTAATATGAGGCGTCGAACCCTTTTCCAAGGTATGATGAGCTCTCATGAGTCATTGTCCAGGACCAGTCCCAGAATGCGTCGTTTGTGATTACTACCACCACCGTGCAAAGAGTGCCCATCCAGCTGCCAAGAGTCCAATGGCCATCGGAAATATCACCAAAACTTGCCCTGGCCCCCAATTGAAAGGCAGAGACACCATAACATCCATCTTTTCAGTGACTCAAGTCGGGAAATCACGATATCTTCCACACTTGGTCAAGACTATCAACAATGCGTTTAGGCAGGCACACGCCTCGAAGCCTGAGCTTGGTATGACAACTCAAGGAGAGAGACTTGGCTCGACGGAAGAGTTTCTTGCCAATTTGAGCAGCGATCCAGAGTCTTTCATTCTTGTCATCAGCTCTCCCGATAGCGATAATGTCATTGCCACCGCGAGCTATCGAAGGTATCATGGTCCATTGAAAGACAGGCCTGTGGATCGCAACACTCCCTGGTTCCGCACTTCTGATGTTTCTCCCGACACCGAGGAGTGGGAAATGAAGCTGATGGCGACGAGTCTGGATTTCCAAGGCTATGGCCTTGCAGCATATATGATTAAAACCGGCGAGACTGAAATCGTCAATAGGTTTCATCAGAAGCATATAATTGCTCAAGGGAATGGAACAGCTGTGCCTTCCAAGTTGAAACTGGTTATCTGCACACCTCTAGAGTTGACTGCACAATTTTATCTCCGGCGTGGATTTACAATGGACTATCAGGTCTGGAGAGGCGAAGGCTATAACTTTCACATTGCCTTCATGCACAGGATCATCGAACACAATTCAAGCTAGCTTCTCGACTTTCTACCTACGCCTCTGGTCTGACTTGGGCGCCATCCATATCGTTACTAAGGATATTGCTCCGATCGGAATTTACGGCATCATTGCTAGCACAGCATGCCGCAACTGAACTTGGACTTCTAATATGTCTTCTTAGACCTTATTGTTTTATGATCAACGATCTCCAATTTGTGTACACACAATTTGCTATGTCGGAAGAACTTTTCACAGCATAGGCGAAGGGGATATCTCCTTAACACTTTCGCACTCCTTCTCGCGACTACCAATGGAATGAGTGTCGGAGATGACCACTCCTTGCTTTCAAGGCATTTTCGGCGCGTCGGTCCATTGACGGACCTGTTGAGACTCTTGGAACGCACTGTGAATGCAACAATGGCTCAGCCCATGGCTCAAGCAGTTCTCGTTCAAGCAAACGGGAGAACCTGCTCTCGGTAAGGCATCTATGACTACCCGGAAAAACCAGGGCCCCTGGTCGTCAATGACTTTCTCGGATGCCAACCACGTCGATACATCTTCACCTGTAGCCCGATCTGCAGCGCCTTGAAAAGCTTGTTGCCCAAGAAGCCCCAGGTGATACCAGCCAAGCAAGATGCCAGTGCATAGGGCTGTTGAGTACTCAATGATAATTTTTGTCAATAATAACGAGACGAGACACCAGTATCGTGCCGATTTACTTCTGGTGAACTTGTAGGCTTCGACGCCCATTGGTGACCTGATTGTTGCTCCCTGCACTGCCATTCACTCCGAGCGAAACGGTGGTGGCAACACCACAAACAAGTGAGTTGCGTGGCCTCGCAGGAGCAAAACCCTTCAGAACCCGATTGAGGCCACTTGCACGAATTGGGTGCCACCTCCGCCAAGCACTGCATCTGCCGAAAGGCGCTCGGATGAGAGACCACCGTTTGCCGAGGGTCTCATTTCGTCTACACCAGACATGAGATCAACTCCCCGTCTGCAGCACCTTGAAGAAAGTCCCGTGGGGTCTACCGACATACCCTAAGTCGATGAGACTAGGCCGCAAACGTCGGCGCAAGTGGTGCTAGCATGGGTTCACTCCACATCCGCGGAGGAATCCCCACAAAAGCCACGACGTCCTTCCGACTAGGTGGCTAGCGTATGCAACTTTTCATGCTGATCACTCATAGGCATCGCTTCGTGGAAGATGGTATCTCCACCGGGAGTAATAAGTAACGTGCCGCAAGTACTGCTTGCGTGGTCGACTTGTGAGTTGTCCAATTTTCTCGACGATTATCAGCGAACATGGCCAAGAAACACAGGAGTCTCGCAACTGGGCTGGCACTCACATCTCTGGCAGGTGCACAGCAGGTGCTCAATGATCCGAAATCGGCTTGCTCGAACATTGCTTCCACGTTCACTTATCCAAACGTGACGGTCAATTTTTCCGAGCATGTCGCTGCTGGAACAAACCTCACTTTTGATCAATCAACACCCGAGCTGCGAACATGCGGAAGAGCATCTCAAGTCGTTCCAGTCGATCTTTGCAGAGTGGCATTCTACGTTGCGACCAGCAATCGATCTGGCATTACCGCTGAAGCTTGGCTGCCTTCGAATTGGACAGGCAGATACATGTCGACTGGCAATGGAGGCTTGAATGGCTGCATCTCATACGAAGACATAGCCTACGGCACGGAATTCGGCTTTGCAGCCGTTGGCAACAACAATGGCCACAATGGCACCGGTGGCACTTCGTTCTATCAGAATGCCGACGTGGTACAGGATTTTGCGTGGCGGTCGATCTACACTGAGACAAAAGTCGGCAAAGAGCTTACCAAAGCATTCTACGGCGAAGACCTCTCCAAAAGCTACTACCTTGGCTGCTCGACAGGAGGGCGACAGGGCTTCAAGATGGCTCAAGATCATCCTGATCTCTTTGATGGCATTCTTGCTGGAGCGCCTGCCCTTGCATTTAACAACCTTTCCTCTTGGTCTGGCCACTTCCTGCCTATCATCGGATCGAACACTTCAGAAACATATTTGTCACCCGCAAAGTGGAATCTGGTGCATCAGGATATCCTGAAGCAGTGCGACTCGCTCGACGGAGCCGAAGATGGTGTTATCGAAGATCCCAGTCTATGTCACTATAAGCCGGTTGCATTGCAGTGCGCCTCCAACGCCACAAACACGACCGATTGTCTCACTGCTCCACAGGTCAAGACGGTTACAGGCGTCTTCGCACCATACTATGGCGAGAATGGTGACTTGATCTATCCGCGCATGCAACCGGGCTCAGAGTCCGTCGCATCGCGTCTTTACTACAATGGCCAGCCATTCCCCTACACGACCGACTGGTATCGTTACGCCATCTTGCAGGATCCCAACTGGGACCCTAGCACTCTCAACGCATCTCTTGCCGCCTATGCAGCTTCACTGAACCCTTTCAACATCGAAACTTGGTCTGGGGATCTGAGCGCTTTCCAGAAGCGAGGCGGTAAACTCCTCACTTACCATGGCCTGATGGACGGAATCATCAGTAGTGCGAACTCTCCACGTTATTATGAGCATGTGGCCACTACCATGGGGCTCTCTCCAGCCGAGCTAGATTCATTCTATCGGTTCTTCCGCATCTCAGGACTAGCGCACTGCTCAGGCGGAGACGGTGCTTGGCACATCGGACAGGAAACTGAAGGCGAGTCTGGAGCGGATAGGAATGTGCTGCAGAGGATCATCGATTGGGTCGAGAAGGGAGATGCTCCAGTGACTGTCACCGGTGTTCGATACGTCAATGACACGAAGAGCGAGGGCATTGACTATGAGAGGAAGCATTGCAAGTATCCATTGAGGAACAAGTATGTTGGGCCGGGTAGCTGGAAGGAGGCGGATGCTTGGACGTGTGTTGAGTAAGCCGATGTCCAGACCCGAGCTTAGCAATGAAATCAATCTACTTCAAACGATTCGTAGATTCCGCCTTTGATCTACGATGTAGTGGTGCTCGATGCTTCCAGCTGTGCTCCAGGTTCCATCTCGATGCTCTCATTCGCTTCGATCCAAGAGACTCGAAATCGACCAGCCGACTCACGATCCAGCATAAAATCCCACTGAGGTGTGAAACCAGTCTTTGCAGCTACCTCGTGTCCTCGCAAAAGATTCCTGTACAGCTTGGAGAAAGGTCCAAGTACAACGTACACCTCGCCATGGTGTCGCAGCATAGCTGCCGAGCGTCTTTCTGGTTTGAGCCAATCAGTCACAGTGAATTGAACGAAAAAGATGCCCTCTGTTGGTGCCGCTGGCTTGTATGTCACGAGTGCGCATAGCGAGGCTCGATCGCTGCTGATTGTGCGAGATCGTACGAAGAAGATGAATTGTAAAGCATCGAATGCTAATCGCGATATGTCGATCAGGCGAGTTTTCCATGCGGACTGAACCCACCACTTGTGACATCGGTCCTGTCTTTCGAAAACGTTCTCAAAGATGTCCCAGGAGCACCCGAATCCAAAATCTGAGAAGATGGCGCCGGATCTGGAGTTCACATCATCCGTCGTGAGTGATGTTGTGGGCAGGTAGTACGCGTCTTGATCTCCGTTGTTGATGCACAGCAATGTTCCTTTATAGAGACTCGCATCATTTCCCAGCGAGAGCAACACTGCAACTTCCAAGTCAACAAATTCTGTGTGAGTCGTAGAGTGTTTGATTTGCAGAGGGTCGATATAGGCGAAATCCATGATCTGCAGATTTTCGAAGGCAGCACAATCTGCGAACACGCTTGACAGTGCATCAACCACAACTTCAATACATTTTGCAGACTCTTCTTCTCGTGATACCTGTACATATGGGCACACGATTGTACGATATTCGTCGTGTAGGAGGGTGAAGAGCTGCAGTGAGTTGCCGATCCAAATGTAGAAAATCAAAGTGAGATTCTCGAAGTGAAAAGAAGACTTGCACCCCTTGGGCTTGAACATCGGACTTCTTCCGCATGTCTCCAAAACGTTGGATGGAGTGCCTTGGAGCCAATGCAGGCCCAAGAAACGTTGGTGAGGGGAGTCTAGAATGTTCATGGTTGTGTTTAGCGCCCTCGATCTGAGAAACAAGCTCACATGTAGAAGTATTGCGAGCTGTTTGCTTACTAGGAAATCGTTTCTATGTCTACACTGAATAGACAAAAGCTTTCGCTTTAGTCAATAGCTTCCTTCAACAATCGCGAAGCATATAGTCAACGCCATCATGGGTCAGATAACAACCGTGTCGACGCTCGGCATTCTCAAATAAGTCCTATTTCTATGCTCGAGCACACACTTCAGGCACATCACATATGATCTCGAATCCCTGTAGCAAACGACATGTCAGCTCGCTAAGATCCTTCGCCAATCGAACAGAGGACGCAACAAACACTCACCAAATCCTTGCCAGGAGTCTTGCTGCAATCACCCTCGATCGGAGCAAACCTATACAAAGCTTCAAGCGTCGTATTGGGTGAGCGATTGAAGATGATTGGAGCATTGGGTTCCTCATCCTTGAGCAGATTCACGATCTCTGTGAACTCCACAGTAACGTCTTGACGATTTGAACCACGTGCTCCAAAACCTACACCGGTGACTTCCCAATTGGTGCCCTTCATGCGGTCTCGGAGCGTCTTGGGAGGTGTCTCGGGGCCGCGGAGGATAGCTGAGATTTTTGTTAGATGTGACGCTGACTGATTTGTTGGCCCGGACATCGATACTTCTGAGATTGTAGCCAGCTTTGCGAATGTTCTCGGCGTCAAGTCTGAGAGCTGCTTCTACTCTGGCAGGGTCAAAGCCTTGAGCGATCACAAGTGGGTGGTAAGGTGGGAAGCCACTGTGTTTCTTTTTAGTGATGACGCTCTTTTCCAGAACGTAGAAAGACTTACGTGAAGAAGACATCAGTCTTGCCGCAGCGGTTCTTGCTGGTTCTTGCTTCGAGAGCAGCTGCTAGAGCTACACTCAGGTAGCAGAACGAAGAGACGAGTGTGCTGAGGTTGACCATTTTGCAGACTGCGAAGGGTAATGGGCTCAATAGTCGTTCGAGGTTGGATTGAAGTGCCTCGCCCACATGCTGCGAGAGCTGACATCTAGTCTTTGTAGGTGTCTTCGGTACCGGACGTCTTCCTCGTTGCCCGCCAAGTATGCATGCAAGGAGTGCCATGCCATATCGTCGAAACTTTGTTCTTGAACACGATCCATTACTGTGCACAAGCTCTCAGCCCTACTGAACAAGCGACCCTATAAGCCCTTACAGTCAATGCATCGTTAATTTCGGGGCTGTTTGCTGTTTGTCCAGAGCATGAGCATATACCCGGCATATGGAAATTTATGTATCGGTCTCGACACCCTGTGAGTGTCAAAGACTCCGGATTATCCGTCTCGCCGACCGCTCGCCATGTTTAACTTACTTTGTGTATGTCGACTCGTGCGTTTGCAGCAGCTCGGAACCACAACTTCGTTTGAAGCCACGAAGTCTAAGTAGCGAGAGGGGTCCTCGCGTGGCAGACTCGTGGCTGGCTGTGCCAAGGAGCTCCAGGCCTGAAGCTCGCCAATACCATTGCTAACGTGGCGTTGGACAGTCATCATTGGTGCATATGCCTCAATCGGACATATTGGTTGCTGCAAGCGGGACACTCTCGGCCTCCATGCATCGCCACGCGTTGACGTGGCAATGGATCTCGAATGCATTAGTTGTATCTTGGGTCAACGAATTCAGAGCCACAACGAGCTTGCTTCAGGAGTTTCGTATTGCATGCAGGATGGCCGCGATGGATAGAGGTCGCTGCTGATACCAGCTCAGAAGCGCAACTACTTCGTCGAATCTCGACTCGCTATTCGCGTGTGAAGCCTGACAAAGCTGCTTTGGATGTGGCATCGTTGAAAGAGCAATGCGATCAGGTGACCGCGTTGCAGTCGTCTATTCGTGATCTCGTCTATCATCTATATCTCATGTCAGCATCATTGTTGATACATTGGTGAGTGATCTAAAATGGCACGTCCATGTCTTCGACGCTTTCCTCTTTCTTTGCCGGTCCATTTGCAGTAGCGGCATTTCCTTCCGCGATCTCCCTGATGAATGCAATTAAGGGCGCGATGCTGGCCTTCTGTGTCGGCAAGAAGTGTCCGCCAGGATGAATCACCACTCTCGACACACCACCGTCCTTTCCCCTCCCATCCACACAACTATCAACCAACTGCATAGCTCGCTCCTCGCTCACAACTGTGTCCACACTCCCGATGAAATGCTGCATCGGTGTGGTGATCTTCGGCTCATAGAATGCTCTGTACATCGGATGGCGACTGGCTCCAAATCCCGAATAACTCACAGCGAATTTCAACTGCGGATGCACCACACTGTCTGCACCTTCCTCTCCCACGAAATATTTTGGAAAACTCATTCCTCCTTTCGCTTCTAACGCCTCAAAAGCTTCCCTTCTCCCAGGCTCTAATAGGGCAGCCAACATCCCCGCCGCACTTCCTCCTTGCGAGAATCCGACGACCCCATCAAACGGCCCTTCCTCTCGTAAGATCTGCGCTATAGCTTCGAGCCCCTCCTCTAACCCATCATACAGATACGGTTCCGAGTCACCTTTTCGTTTCCACCAGCCATAAGCTTCGTCTCTGAGGTCTTCGGGCTCGGCAACTCCGCCGGGTATGTCGGTGTATGAGAGTTTCATGGGAGCTGTTGGATACACGAATTCGAGGCCGCCCGGATAGGATTTGAGATGGCCGGGCTTAGGAGCAGCAGGGAAGGCCTTGTCGAGAGACTTCTTGAGGGCTTTGGTCTTGATCTCGAAGAGGGGACCGGACTGCGTGAAGCCATGGAGCATGAGAATGCGAAGGGTCTGAGGTTGAGGCGACATAGTCTCGTTTGCAATGTGAGAACTCTGGCTTCTGGTCTTGAGCTTTCTGGAATCGATATCGGCTGAGTAGTGGCGAGAATAACTTGTTATATGAGAAATTTGCTTGCGAGATCGGAGCGCTGTCCGATATGCTGGTAGACAGCCTTTCATGCGTATGCACAGTCTGCCATTGGAATGGAGTGGGGTGGAGTGAAGAATGTGGTCTTTCGTGAATGCATGAACGATGGAATTGCATTTGTGACACAGAAGTGGCGCTAAGTAGTGGAGTGGACCCCTGCCCGGTTCGGCCAAGTGAGGCAAGATTCCGCTGCAAGCTGTCCTCCGCGCTGGCATTTCGAGAACACGGACACTGCACCTCCCTTCCACCACCCACCACTCCACAACATCCGCCGCACACCACCACCTCGAATCCCACGCCGACGAGACTTTCACCGCCTTCTGTCGAACAGTCGTCGCTGTAAACCCCACGCTCACATCACAATGGACCAAGCAAAGGAGCTTCTGGAAATGCCTCGCGAGTTCGTCAAGGACGGCCGCCAATTCATCACGAGATGCAGCAAGCGTACGTGTAAATTATGCATGGACGTCACATGCGAATGCGCGGAACACGGACACTGACAAGTGCATGCAGCCGACAAGCGCGAGTTCCTCCGCATCTCACAAGCAGTCGGGATGGGCTTCTTGATCATGGGCGTGATCGGATATATCGTTAAGCTGAGTAAGTGACACCTTGTATTCGTCCGGTCTACTGGAACTGGACCGGAACTGATCGGATACTCTTTAGTCCACATTCCTGTGAACAACATCTTGGTCGGCGGCGCATAGACGAAGAAAGGCACGGTCGGACGGTACGAACAGAGGAGCTTGGGCACGAGCGTTGATTGAAGCCTCGAGCGCCTACAATGGCGTCGTGGCTCACGCGCATGGATTAGTTGTCGAAATTCAGATTTCAAGGCTATGTCCTGAGGATACCAGCATAGCAAGGCGTTGGGGCAGGAAGAAGAGATACCATGGGCAGGACCGATTTGTCTTGTACAGGGAATGTCCCGCAGAGATCTTAACAACAGTACGTCCAGCGGGACGCCGCAAAATGTATTTGGTACAGTTGTGTCGCAGGAAGCAATCAACAATCGTCAAGACACGTTTCATATCTCTGCATCGACTCTGGCCGAGCGATACTGGTGTCAAAGAGAACAACGTAATAACCATTAGAATGCTGGCCTAGCCATATCAAATTGCCATCATTGAAGCGGGCCGTTTTTTGAGAGAGGTTGGAGAGTCGTAGTCAGAGGCACCGCTGTACTCTCCAGTGAAAGTGGTAAAGAAAGCAGCAGCCAGTCTAGTCCTTGTACAAGGCCACTATGCCTTTCAAAATGTGCTCGTACACGACAGCATTCCGTCTGGTTGGGATTCTCGCATATCTGATTGGCAACAGTCGTGCAAAGGCTTCTTTCGTCTCCCAAATCCCCGGAGGCTCTGGGCTGGCTAGCTGGGCCTTAGGCCAGAAAATTGTCTAAGACACCAGTACCTTCCGCCGACGACTGTGCTTTCTCGTTGGCTGAGTTGGTATTCTCGTCGGCTGACATCTTGCTTGCTCGCACCGCCGATGGTCAACCCGACCGAGGATGATCCAGTAGCGACTTATTCTCCCTTTTCTGTTTCTAGATCACCCCTGATAGAAACTAATGACAAGTTCGGTATCACTTCGAGCGGGATTGGCATGCGCGTGGAAAGTGAATGGGTAACGCGCTCGTTGCAATTCGAGCGAGGGCGCGGAGGCCTGGGCAAGTGAAGTCGCTCGGACTTCCTGTTTGCTAGAACGTTGCCTCGCGAGCTGCAGTAATGCGCCACATGCAGCAGCAACTTCAATGTTCACTGACTTGACTTATTACCCACCTCCTGCGAACATCGTCGGCGGCAATCATCTCGGCGACAAACAACATATTCCAGCGCAACGGCCGGTGCTTCAAGATGGCATCTGGAGCCATGTATGCTCAAGCGCCGCCACTTGCTCGTCGATGCTCGTTGCTGACATGGACTCCAGCTCTGATTTCGCCGAAGTGGTGCCCCTCCAGTCCGGGGATGGTATGACACGCATGCTCGTGCATAAGGATATTATCGCCAAGACGTCGCTGCGCCTTCAGCGAGAGCTGGTCAGCCAAGACCTATATCGTCTAGGTGACTGGCCTGCGACCACAAATCTCACCGACTCCCTCGATGCGCTGAAGCTATACGTTACATGGTGCTACACCGGATCGGTCAGCGAAGACATCACACGGAGGGATCCTTCTGGCGACTGGCTGATTGCTTTTGCGGAATACAAGTGCGGACTGTGGCTCCTTGATGGCCAATATGCCAACGCAATCATGGACAAGTTGATGGAGCAGGACTTCGATGCTAAGACCTTGATTGACCACTGCTGCGAAATGGTTCAACATGGTCTGGAGCGCTTGAAGATCTGGCAGTGGTACATCCACCGTCTCGCGGCGAAGATATCGACTGAGGATCTGGTCCGGAGTGGCAAAGAACAAAAGTATGGTGAGCCCGAGGGTCTGCCTCGAGTGCTTCTGGAAGATGTCCTGTTTGAGATGACGAAGTGCCGCGAGCATTGTGAGGTCTCCACTGGTCCCATATCAGCAGATCGCGGGAAGTATCACATGAGCGAGGAGACAGTGGAGGGATTTTGGCAAACTTGGCTCACGAACGGGGAAGTCGATCGACACTGATCCACAAAGGAGATTTCATCCTGAAGCGGATGCGCTTGCGAATCCTGTCAAGATATGCGTGACCTGGGCCGCTTTAATCAGTTCGATGCATTACACGCATGCTGCGGGGAGCTGAGATTTCGAAGTTGGACCTGCAAGGCGTCGGTCAGCACGAGATGCACCAGAGCACAGAGCACTCACTTTGGCGTTCCCAGAGCAGAGTCGTTCACCCCAGCTGCCATATTTGTACACTATTTGATACATTATGCTCCGTGCTATACAGAATCGCTTCCTCACGACGAATCAATCTTCCCCTTCCAGTCCGCGATATGGTCATTGATGACCTTCGCTGCAGCATCCACAGTGAAATTCCTGCCAATAGCCTCCACAAAGTCACCTTCAGGATCTGCAACACAAAATCAGTCAGTCACTCCATCCACACCCAAAAACATCATCACCTCACTCACCCATCAAATAAAAGTAAATCGAATGATCCACCAAATAATCCTGCCCAGGCTTCACATCCGGCGGCGTAGAAAAATACACCCTGTACGCCTTACAAACAGCCTTAACCTCCTCCCACGTCCCGACAAGCCCCAAAATATCCTCATGAAACTCCTTCAAATACCTCCTCAAAACCTCGGGCGTATCTCTCGCAGGATCGCAAGAAATGAAGACACTCCTCATCTTATCCCCATGCTTCTCCTTCACCCGATCAATCATCCCCGCCATCTTATCCAATTCCTCCGGACAAATATCCGGACAATGCGTGAAACCGAAATATACGAGACTGTATTTCCCTTTCATATTCTCTTCTGTGTACTCGTTGCCGTGGTGATCGATAAGATGGAAAGGTCCGCCGACGAGGGGTTTTCCAATGCCTTTGTTGGCTTCGGCGATGCGAGCGCGGGACATGCGGGCTTTTTCGTAGCGGAAGTAGAGGGTTAGACCTCCGCCTGCGACGAGGAAGAGGAGGCCGGCTTGCCAGGAGAAAGGTCCGAGACGGTAGCGTGATTTGGCTTCTTGGACGGTCTTTTGGCGTGCGCGAGGAATGGACGAGGTGAAGGGGCGCGAAGAGATGGTCGTTGTCGGTCGTGAGCGGAGTTCATGTTTGAGAGTGTTGGATGTGCTGGTGAAGAGCGTTCTCGATTTTGATGCTGCGGCGCATTGTCTGCATATGCTCGCTTGCGCGAAACGTATTGAATTGAGAAGCGGTGCTGCCATGGTGGATGGCAATGTCAATAATGTTGAAAGTGTGGATGGATTGATCGATGATCAGGCGATGTGACTCTGGGTGCCTCAGGCCAGACGGAGATGCCAAGACTGTGACCAACTACAACTGCAACCACAGTGGCAGGTTACGATCACATTGGATGCAAAGAGGCACGAGGCAGATCGCAATCCTGTTATGGTACTAATTCGTTCCCCGTGGATTGCTGCAAGGCAACAATATATGTGTGCTATAGAGTGTGTTGTGTGTGCGCAAGTTCAATGTCAGAGAATCTGCATAACATTCTCGCATTGATCTTTTCCTCGACGTTCGTCTTTGCTCTCCGGCATCGTCAACGTTGCGCAGATATATCATCGTGAGCAGATATGATTACAATCTGGCGACACTCATTGGGCACATGGCAATAAGGAAAGTCCGTGGACCTCCTTCCTACAGGGCAAGATTGTTAAAAGACCTTTAGCCGGCAGCCCGTTTTGGAACGAGCACGTCGACACGCCCAGAGACTTTGAAGCAGGCATCAGGCCCAATGCGCCCGCCATGGAACTCACAGCCTGGGCAAAGTGGACTATGATAGTATGAAATCTGAGCAGAGCAAAAGACAGCAGCGCCAAGCGTGCAGAGTGCCTGGAAACTGTACTCCTAGTGAACACTGCGAATGGCCAGGCATGCAATGTCTTCGCAGATTCATGGAAAGAACCCTGCGTGGCAGTGATCATCTCATCGGAGTGCAAACCTGCTGCAGAGATGCCTTTGTTGCTTGATGACGAGTATTTGGGCTGCGGAATTTGTATGGACCAGAGCTCAGGTGAAGTGGGTGTTCAAGCATGATAACGGGATGCCGTATACTATCGGCAGAGCATTGATATCGAGTCCGAAGCCGACGGCGAAGGCAATTTATCTATGAGCTCGGCCCGAGTTGTATTCGGTGAGTGACCATCGGGATCCTCGGCATGGTGGTGAGACCGGCTTCGCACCGTGGACGTGATTTCACGTGCGATGATGGATCAACTTCTGGTGGCCATCAGCAGATTCGAGCGCTGTGCAAGATGACCGTGGCCTTGATGACGACTGGATGCTGGGTCTATCTGGACTTTGTAGGGAATGAGCCAGAAGATTGAAGCAACGGGAACAAGCCGAGTTGTACATGACGCAACACGTGCTCATATGGCACGAACGGGGAAGGCGATAGGATATGGATACCACATTGCGATGCCATGGGCGTAGTAAGGCGCTGCCACGTTGTATTTTGTGCTCCCGGGAGTACAGAATGTCGGGTGTTCAGTCCGCTTCCGATGTGATATCGCTTCTTCTTGCCCTTGGAGCCTCGTCCATTGGTGTTGGGCGCCACCAATATGACATCAAGCGAGGCATGTTGAGGGAGTCTGCGGATTTGCACGGTCACCTCGACGCAGGTATCTCGATACATGCATGCAGCGGCTCACGAATCCGCTCGATGCCAAGGCATTGATTCCGCGTGCTCCTGATGGCTCGATTCTGCGGCCAGTGCTGATGCGACCTGCCCGTCTAGGTCAAGTATGTTTCGCGTGAGAGTGAAGCCGTCTGTTTGCAGGGTGATATTTCTGGAAGGCGTGGAAGTGGATGCGGTGGTGTGAAGAAGGCTTTCCAATTGAGGCATGCAGGGCACAAACCTTATGCAGTGACGGGTGTGGAGTCACGGCGGCGCGAGGTTCGTGGCCGGGGCGGAGGGGAATGTAATGTGCAGGCGACGGAGATGCGCAGCGCGGTGGCGAGGGGGCGCAGAACCTGGTTCACGGGAGCGCGATGTGTATTGGAGCTGCTGCTGCTGCTGCTGTGTGCAAAGCGAGCAGGAACGGCAATGGCAAATGACGCTTCGGCTGGAAGGCGAGCAGCACGCCAAGCCCACTCGTCGTCTCTCGACCGTCTGCTGTTCGCTTTCTCGGCCTCCACCACAACGCCTCCAGCACGCAATGGAGCGGCACTTCAGGAATGGCTGCATCGACCCAGCGAATTGCAGTGGTGCAGACGTGCGCAGGTGCATCGTGGTGGATGCGCGGATGTCGCGCCGGAGAAGGTGCAAAACAGACTTCCCACGTTTAGTTACCGTTAGCCTCCCATCGTACCGTCGTCATCCAGCAGCGTCTGGCTACATGTCGAACCAGACCCCTCGTCACATGGATATCTATTCCTCGAGCCGCCTACATCTCGTGCATCGCACATCGCCCTTCCCCTTCTCACCACTCGCCACACCCTTGCCGAGGCCTTTCGTGGAAGCGTGCATATATGAAGGCGTAGAGCTTGCGTGGGGCGCATTCAAACTCGCACTCGTTTGAACATCCACTCGTCGCGCCAGCACCGACACGCATCATGCAATCGCAGCGTCCTTTGGCCGCCGACGCCAGTAGTCTCGCAGCCACCGCTGGTAAGGACCCTTCACACGTGTCACGTGCACTCTTTCAATGGTCATGTTCATGGCCACGGCATTGGTCACCGAGTCTTCCCCAGCCCAGCCCAGCGCAGCCCAGCGCGATCAGAGTCGCAACAGTCCTGCTTCTCATCAAGCTTATGACGCACAGGTGCCAGCGAACATGACACAGCCATGCAGTCTTCGGCCGTGCCTTCCTCTATGCCGCAACGAAAAAAGAAACCAGGCCCCAAACGTGATTCAAAACCTGCTCCCAATGAGAAATTGGAGCGAAATAGACAGGCGCAAAGGTAACGCAGACTGTTCAGCCAGAGACCCATCGTGAACTCATCTCTCTCAGAACACATCGGGAGCGGAAAGAGCAATACACCAAGGACCTCGAACTCGAGGTAATGCGCCTGAAGGAGCTCTTTGTACAGACGACGCGCGAGCGAGACGACGCTATCCAATCACGAGATGCCGCCATGCTCGAGAGAGATCGACTCCGGGAGGAGAACTTGCGACTACGAGAGCACGTGCAACCCGCCGCCGCCACTTCTTCAGCTGGCACTGATTCTGGGTATGAAAGCATGTCCTGGACTTGCGATGCAACCAGGACAAATAGCTTCTCCGACACCTCTGGCTTTCCTAGTATGACTGCTAATGCGCCGCTCCAGGAGGTAGCGGACCGAGCTCCTCTGGCCAGCACGCACCGACTCAGCATCTGGGACAGCGAAGAGACCCGGGGATTCGCGTCTGATGGCCCAATGCTGCATCTTCCCACCACCCAGACCATAATGGCGTGTCAGCGCTCCTCGAATTCGACAGGACCCATGACTGTGAAGTTGGCCCAAGAGCTGCCGGCAGTGGAGCTCGATTATGATGAGCTTGGTCTGGACTTCATTCTGACGTACGTCACTGCCTTTCTCGTGCACTACATCCTACTAACACATATATAGACTGGAAAGACCATGTATGGGGCACATACATTACTTGCACGTGCGAGCGCACAATTATCAGGCGTCCGAGGACGGCGGTATGGCTGGGCAACCCATGGAAGTCCCTGACGACGGAGAAAACCAGCACATATCTGGCCACGCCATGATGGCTACGGCACCACTCTACACGGACATCATCGAACGTCCTGGCTCGCGATATCCATGTCAAATGCCGCAGTTGAAGAGGAAAGACTTGATAAATCTGCTCAATCTAAGTGCCGCGTTAGAGATATCAGAGCCGGAGATACCTCCTGTTCGCGCATGGATCAAATTGATGCAGGATTCAAGGACGAGAGGTTTCAGTGCGCACGATTTTGAAGTGCTGAAGGCCTCGCTATTACACAAGATACATTGTTATAGGTATGCAGGGCGAGCCATGAACGGAAACATTGTGCTGACACTAATCCCAGATTCGGCGCTGTTATCGATGAACACGACATTGACGATGCGCTTATGCAGGTCTGTCAGGTCAAGGAAGCAGCCGCCGTAGCTGCAGCTTCTCCTCGAGCGAACACACGAAAACTCGAGCCATGAGCGGCTGAGACAATATCCCGCATGTCGTCCGCTCACAGATCACATGGCTCTGAATGCGATGCGCATCATTGACAGAACGATTCCAGAAGACTGGGTTGACAAGTGATGCGCAGCATGTATGTCAAAAGCACATCGTACACACACACACACACACACTGGTTGTATCCTTTCATGGTCATGATACAGGTAGGCGTCGGACCTTCGAACGCCATGTGTATTATCTATTGTACATGCAAGCTGGGACTCTTGCCTTGCTTTGTTTTATTGTTACGGTACTCACGAGAACTTGAAAAGGTAGGAGCTGTCCCACGTGGACAGCTGCTCGAACGCATTTCGGTCTACAGATAGTAGGATTGACGAGTTGGATTCCATCACATCTCGCTCGCAGATTGAGCACGCTGATTGTGCCTCCATTGCTTGCAGGGCATTGATCTGGCCGCACAGCCGAAAAGACACATCGCTGCCTCACGCACGATTCCTGACCTTCCAAATAAGGCCTCCCAGCTGTTCAGCCGTACAATCTGCACGATCCTGCTGCACCCGAACTTCGAATCCTTCAGCGCATACCAAGGGCATGAGGGCTAGACGGCCCTCTCTGGAGGAGTCGCCGTCCTCTCTTCACTGCGGTGTATATATTCTGCCGTCCTCCACTCTGCACGACTGCCTCGCCTGCCCATCTTCATCATTCCATTCACAAGACACAATTTTGACTCTCAAAGCATCATGGCCTCATCCTCGACGCTAACGAAGAATGTGGACGCAGCAAGTAAGCCGACACAGGTCCTCCTATGGTCGCAAGGCCGAACAGCCTGCCATCTGCTTGAGAGGATGCTCTTCTCTAAACAACCGAATTCCAAAATGCTCTGGCATCCGTTCATACAAGGTCGGAGAACACAGGTCCCGCTTTTCACAGAAGACTCCATCGCCAAAGGGATCCCAGAGGAGACAAGAGGAGAATATCACGATGCGATCGACAACGGAATCAAAGAATGGGAAAAAGCGCTCGAAGAGGCAGAAAAAGAGGTGAAACCCATCACATCCCTCACAAAACGCAACTCCAACCCCACTAACACGAAAAGCAATCGCAGCACAAAACCCTCCTCTTCCACGAACACCCCCAATTCGCCCTCGACCCACAACAAGCCCTAACCTACATCGACTCCAACAAATTCCCACCTCCGACTTCCTCCCCGACAAACCCGACCCTCATCCCCTCCCACCTCCTCCTCCACCACAAAACCCTCCCCATCCTCACCTTCCGCCACCCAGCCTACATCATTCCCTCAGCCTTCAAATTCCTCGTCTACAACACCTCCAATTCCATCCACACCTCATCCTCCAAAGACGCCGAAAAATCCTACACGGGAATCTCTCTCGTCACGAATCTTCGCTGGCAACGCACCCTCTACGAATTCTACAAATTCCACAACATTACACCCCTCGTCGTGGAATCCTCATCATATCAAAGGTCTCCGACTTTTGTCCGGAAAATCTGTGGATTAGCGGGTTTGAATCCTGAAGCGGCGGTGTTTGAATGGCATGCTATGCCGCAAGAGGAACAGGAGAAATTGGATCCGCAGGTGAGGTATTTGATGAAGACGTTGAATGATTCGACGGGGTTGAGGGTGGAGTTGGCGAAGAGGGGTGGGGAAGAAGAAGAAGAGGGGGAAGTAGATTTGGAGGTGTTGGAAGGGGAGTGGAAGAAGGAATTTGGGGAGGAGGCTGCGGGGTTTATTAGGAAGGAAGTAGAAGCGGGGTTGGAGGATTATAAATTTTTGAGGGAGAGGAGGGTGAGGGAGGATTAGTGGAAAGTCGACAAAGTTGAGGAAAATTAGGATTTGTGAATGAAGTCGTTGTTGTCGCATTTTCGTTTTCTTCGTAGCGCAAGCAATCATGTCATCAGCGAGTCTTCGCAGACAGAACTCGCTCCTTCATTCCTCTAGAGGCTGATCTTCGAAGAATACTGCACATCTCACCTCCAGACTATGCCTGTCCGGTCCATAATCGCTCTCTGCTTCAAAACTTGAATGAAACGCCCTGTTCGCCACTCCTTTCTTACTATCACAGATTTTCAACAGCAGTGCCTCATTGGGCTTCATCTCAGAAGCATAATACCACTTGTGCTGATTTGGCGTCTGAGGAGCAGCGCACTGTAAAGCCTCTGAAGTGACCATCTCCGGGCCATGAGCATATGGATCGCGTTCTCCGTTCTTGAGTAGTTCACTTGGAATATTGCAATTTTCATCGTTGACAAGAACGCTATCCCTTCTGGTTGGGAACTGGATTGTGATGGTTCGGATTTCATCTTCGCGAATGCTGGCATAGTCGGCAAAGCAAAGCGCGTCTCGCGTGGCAGGATAGTCAAAGGGCCTCCAGACATTGATGTAGGCCCAACGACAGTGGTCGAGCTTTTCGGAGTCTTCGGGAAACACCTGTTTAATGCGTTCACTGGAGCCGTTGAAGGATTGGTCTGGAAGAGAAGTTGTCAGGAGCAACATCGAGACAAGTCACTGGTTGCGCCATATATCGACATACCGCAGTGCACAAATCTTGCATTGCTGGGTCCAACAGAGCGAGCGTCGTCTGGCAGGTCTTTCTCGGCGTCGTATGCGTCTTTCCACGACAATCGACGAACCACGTGACCAAAAGGTTTGACCAAGGTAGCACCAGTGACCTTTTTGATCAATTCCGCGCATTCGTCGTAGTAGAGGGTTTGGATGCGCTGTTCATCGTCGAAGGTCTTCTCTGCGGTGTCGCTTTTCACTAGCTGGAAGCCATGCTTATCGAGAACGAAGCTGTCTTCTTGACCACGAACGTCATTGATTTGCACCTGGACCTGTTTGTACTTGCGACGTTTTTCGCCAGCAGTGCCAGCCCTGTACAGCTTGTCGCCACCATTCTCGGGTTCCAGAAAGTAGTTGAGTGTGGCAGTAACAAATCCAGAAGGGGTCGCAGCCATGTTGGAGGGTCTAGAGGTCAGTAGCTGCTGCAGCTTGTCGGACGATGTGAGCTGCCAATTATACTTCAATCATCCTAGACACAATGTCGGCGTCGGCGCCTTGAGCATCGCGATCAGCGGATATCTGCATACAAGGTCAGATCACGCGTGACCAGACACAGCTCGCTGCTCTGGGTGATCGAAGACCGAACAGAAAGTGTTGTTTCTTTGACCGCGACCAATGATGAAGACATCTGTATCGATGCATTCGGCTGTTGCGGCAACTCTGCACTCCCAACTGTTGTAAACAGTATGATCGGCCCCATGCAGCTGACGTGACGAGATTTGGGAGCGCGAACTCTGATGGCATAGTGCTGCCTGTGGAGAGAGAGGGAGCAGAGGTCGCAGCAGTGATCTGTTCCTCGCGGGGTTGCTTTCTAGAAGGTTACAAGATGGCAGGAAGAATGCGCTGACAGGTGATGGAGAGGCGGGATGGTCGGAAGTGCGGACAGGGTGTTTGAGTTGTGAGCACCAACAAGCAGAAGCCGAACTCAGAAGAGCTGAGAGCCTCGGAGAGAAGAGCGAGCGACAAGGAAGCTGACGCGTTTGTCGAGCTTGGAAAGCAAGAAGTGCTGTGTGAGGTTCCGGAAGCTAAAGTGAACTTTGGAGAAGCTTACCTTGCTTACTTCCTACCACAATATGCTTGTCATCACACAACGTCTGCGCTGCATAGCTCGAATGGCTGTACTTTCTACACAATGAAAAGTACTCAGCGAATGAAGCATTGCTTCGAGTAGACGCAAGCCACCTTGGGCTGCCTGTAGTCGACATCTGTCCGGGATCGAAGGTGACTGAGTTCAGCATGTGGCCGAGGTCATGCCCAGGCGCGAGCTGCGAAGTCTAGTGACGGCAAGGTTGAACATGGTCCGCCCTCGGCTCGCTCGTCCCGAGTATGTACATGCTTTGCTGCAATGATGCGCGAGTGTGCCGTAATGGGTGTGTCCTACAGAGCAATTCGCACATCGAGAAAGCTCGACAGCATTCGAGGCACTGACCGGTATCGGAAAGCTTACGATGATGCCAGGTGACATATGAACACCATATGACCGGCGATTGCAGAAGTTCTCCCAGATTATGACTTCCGGACCACACTTTCCAAGGAACTCACAGAAGACCAAATTGCCGACGACGGGACATAATAGCTAGAGGAGCTAGTGTTATAGAACTGGTAATCAGTGAGCAACATCTTTCAATAGACCACCGGCGGTTTCCAATGGGTAGCACTCATAACGCCGAGCTTCCATGAGTTGAGGCATACAGCGCATCGCTCCTCTGACGGCATGCCAAAGATAGCAGTAACGCCGCCAGGACAACCGGTGCTAACTGCGCGGCGTTGAGCAGGCGCGTTCAGAAGGTCGTGTAACGTCGAGGTCCAATATGCGGCGACCAGAGTACGACCACCATTTGCTCATATTGTGTGTGCAACGGGTCCCGAACCTCTGCGGAAGAAATGAAGTGTCGCCATAGCATGGTGTCAAGTTGCAAAAGCCGATGGAGATAATAATTCCACAACGACGTGCCGTTGTTGAGCAGGTAGAGATGTTGGGCGTAGTCCAGAAGGCTTCCATGCAGTGGCCAAGATGACGGGTTGACCAGTTTGGTCGCGCCGTTGATCCAGATTTGTCTAGCTGTCGGTAAATCGCTGGTGTGCCGCTGCGTGCGTTGTCTTCATCTCAAGGATTGATTGCCATCACGATCCGCTCGTGTTTGTCATGATAGTCGACGCAGTGAAGAGCAATATTCGTCCCGCGGAGGCAATAGCGGCGACGTGCCGACTAGAGCAGGAGGAAGAGGCAAGGAGGCCTTCATTAATGCGGTGACCAGTCGCGGTCAGGTTCCGGAAGTCCGGCACGTGTGCTGAGATTGTTTCAAGCTCGCGCTGCATGTGAACGACGGGCGGGCGGGCAGAGCGCGGGCTCAACGTCGGGGGAGAGGACGACTCAAGGAGAGCTGGAGCGAGATGAGGCGCATCCTGCGGCTATTGCCAGCATGAGATTGATGTCGATATTCATGAGGGCGATGAGCAATACGAAGGTGGCAGCCGGTGCGGCTCTGCGAGAAGCATCTGAGAGTTCGAGACTGGCCGTGGTTGAGGTCGGCTAATGGCCAAATCGTGGTGGGCGGCGGGAGCGGGACTCCTTGGCCGAGCACTCGCTGCGACATTTCATTGGCCAGTGATCGCGTACCTGCGCTAGAGGGCGCGTACCTTGCAGTGTGCAGCAGCAGCAGCGGCGGAGTCGGACGCTTCTCGTGCTGCAGCCGAATGTCGCAAGTGAAGAATAGGAGGCCGGCGTTTGTTGAGAGGATCGCCGCAGGCAAGCAAGCACAGCAGCAGCGCCTTCCAGACACCGGGCCTTCCGCTGCCACCGCCGCGCTGCTGATGGGGAACAGCGTCGCGCGACACCAGACCAGTTCATTCGCCGGCGCCACCGCCATCACAGCATTTTGGATGGCAGCCAATAGAGTTTGGTGAAGCCTCTCGTTATCAAACGCGCGTCATGCCCAGCGCGAGAGTTTATGTATGGATTGGGACGTCTCCTGGCTAATCACCAGGATGCGCGGTGGCCCGCCCACGCGCTGACTCGGACTTGGCTGGACTAGGGTGCGCTGAAACCGCCACGCCACACGTTATTGGAGGCAAATAGAGACAAAGGCCAACCAAGCAACGGCGGTCTGCGATGGCGCTCGTATTGCCCGTCCGCCATGTGGAGCTTTGGCATCGCAAGCTCGCCGTTCGGAGATCACTCTGGATCGTGGGGATAATCCATTCGGGATAAGGAGACGAGCGCGGCGGCGCCTACGCGAGCTGTTGTGTCGTGCTGCGACATGGCGGTGCGCGTAGCATTGCGGCAGTCATATCGCCCCGGTCAACAATAGCAACACCGCTCTGCACAGCAAGCTCTGCACAGTACACATCCTGGAGTGCATTCACGGGCTCGCGCCGCGGTAGCGCTCACCCACATGCGCGCGAGTGGAACGGCGAGCCCGGCGTTTTCAGTGGCCAAGATCGGTGTAATAACGGCTTCGAGGGTTGAGGCGGACCACTACGACACCGCGACCGGTCTAGCGCCGTCGACTTCAGCTTCCGAGTTGGGCGGACAGGATGAACATCCAATTTGCGCATCCCTGAAACACGGGCACCACACGCGCTGTCAAAGAATCCATCGCTTGCGAACGCTAGCCCAACGCGCCCCAGCCCAGGCGATTATATACCTCGACACCCATTCTCTTCCTCTTGCTCTCCTCATCACGCTCTTTCACGCCTGCCAATTCAGTTGTACATCACATCCAACTACCCACACTCTTTAACAAGAACAAACAACTACTTCAAAATGCGTGCCGCTATCGTCGCTGCCCTGGCTGGCTCTGCCATCGCCTCTTACGTGAGTCCTGTCGCTTCCATGAACATCATCGAACCGTCGCTGACGATCAATTCAGGCTCCTCCAGCCTACGAGGCTCCTCCAAGCTACGGCGCTGAGACCACCTCCTCCGTCCCAGCTTACCCAACCGAGACCAAGCCAGCTGGCTACGCTCCTCCTCCGGTCTACGAGTCCACGTCCGAGACTCACCCAGCCGCCTACCCAACCGAGACCAAGCCAGCTGGATACGCTCCACCACCAAAGTACGAGTCCAAGACCGAGTCTCCCCCAGCTCCTACGTAAGTCGTGCATTCCGAGTGCTCTCCAATCGTGATTCTGACAATATCACAGCTACCCAGCCTCCACCTGGTCGACTGTGTACACCACCTACTGCCCTGAGCCAACCACCTTCACCCACGAGAGCAAGACCTACGTTGTCACCAAGGCCACCACCTTGACCATCCCAGCTGTCTACACCACCAACCCAGCTCCTAAGCCAAGCACCCCAACCAGCCCAGAGCAGCCAACCACCCCAACCAGCCCAGAGCAGCCAGAGACCCACCCAGCTCCTCCGGTCTACACCCACCCAGCTCCATCTGCTCCAGTCTCCCCACCAAAGTACCCAGTTGGCAACAACGGCACCACCCCAGTTGCCCCAACTGGCTCTACTCCAACCAAGCCAGCCACCTACACCGGTGCTGCTGTCGCCAACGTTGCCGGTGGTGCTTTCGCTGGTGTCGCTGCCCTCGCTGCTTTCTTCTTGTGAATGTCTCAACCTATCTGACCTACCTCTCTCCCTCGAGAAGGTAGTCACCCAGATACGATTGTTACGTTTACTCGTTTAATACCACACGTAATGAGAACGGAAAGAAGAATCAAAGTCCATCAAATCAGCACGCGAGCGGGACGGGATCTTGTACAGTTAGCAGTTCAACAGGCTGTTGTCGTGTAGAAGGTATCGGAAAACAGACTATTATCAGGGAAGCAACTACAGTTTTGACGACGTGAAACGCAGAAACCCCGGCCGGGTATGCATCTCGCATTGTTACACATTTTTTCGCATTACATCAAATCATCTATGATTCGTCCCGGGGCGATAGATGCTGGTTTCGTCCCCATCTACAACAAGTCGTCATTAATGTAATAGATTTGGCAGCACATTGATACCCTTTTCGCTTTTTTTTCTTCGAGAATTCTCTCCATCATTACTGTCATCGTCGTCGTCGCTGCCGTTGCCTTGTTCGCACTCCATACCTTATCTTGACTTGACTCTCCGTTGCCATTGATCGCCATGTTGAACAGCGACGACTCAACATCGCCTCCACTGTAACGCTGCGTCAAGCCCAGTACCAGAACGTTTCGCCTCGCAGTCGCATCGGCTTTCGTGGTCACTCTTGTTTTCTTTGCGCAACGGTCGTCGCGCAGGAGATGTCGTCGACACCCTGGTCGTGTGCCACTCCTGTTCACCACGGCTCCCTTGCAATGTGTAACCCAACTCCGCAAAACCCAACGATCTCGATCTTAACCTTATCTTATTACACAGTCGTGGCCTGGCCGATTCGATCCGTGTTGTACGAAGTGCTTCACGATGGTATGATCTTGGGATACTGACGCGCGGTGGTCCAAAGCCGTCGGCAGCGATCAAATATTACAGATTCTGCGGAATGTGAAAGTGCGAGATTTTCTTTGGTAATGGCAACCGAGTGGCAGTCTCATTGCATTGCCCAACATGAGCGTGGTGAACCTGTGGCGTTCGCAAGCAACGATACGTGTGGTACGTACAGACGTGAAGCAAGTCAATGCTCATCACGCGCCACAGGTCGTTCGATCACCGCGACCCTCTTGCTTCCATAGAAGATCAAACCTCCCGTACCATGCTCCGCAATCGACTACTTCCATGCTCTATCGTTCCGTGATCCAACGCTGCTAGGCACTTTGACCGGAAGCTAGAATTGCAGTCATGTCTGTCTCTGTTACTGCGCGATTTAGAGGGTCTGGCCGGCGCTCTCTCTCATCGTCCTCCCAGTCTGCCAGCAAGATTCATGCGCAGGTGTTACACTCTCGTAAAGAGCAATCGTTGATTCCATTCGCATCGAAGTAGCGGTCCTCGCAGCCAGCCAAGCAAGCGCCATGGGAGCCGCCATTACAAGCAGCGAATGTGAAGGGTACGACCGCGAGAAGAGTGACGAGGCGCATCGTGGAGATTCTTGTATTTGCAGGTCGACGTTTCTGGTCTGAAGTGGGCTTCGCTAGCTGGGTAAATTTGTGTGACTGTGGATGGATACAGAGGATGCGCGTAGTAGCTGTGGTTGTTTTCGATAACACAGACACTCGCAGAACTGGTGTAATATTTATCCCCTTTGACTGCGTCGGAATTTCGGTGCTTACAATGTCCTTGTTGTATGGTGAAACTAGTGATCAATCGCGGTGAGTCCGCGCAAGCGCTTGATGCAATGAACTACTGCGATCAACACAACTCTCCGCTTCGGGCAGTCGTAGGTGCTGGTATTGCTCTTCTTTGAGTGCTCCATTCACCAATGTCCCCATGTCTGACGCCCCGGCTCGTGTCTGGTTTTGATAAATCTCCAATCTGGATCGGGTCGGGCAGATGAACGGAATGCGCTTCCTTTCTTTGCCGGCGGGTAGAACAGGTCAGCTGCTTCTATATCAATTGCGTTTCCAGATGAGGCCATCCGAGAATACTTGCTGTTCTGCGCGAAGCGCGCCTGCCTCGTTACACAATGCACCTTACCGCTTGCGACTCTATTCTCGTGTACCACCACACTGGCTGGCTTATTCGGAGGCTTCTAAGCATAGACCCTCAGCCGATCGCAATGTTGCGCTTTCCTAGAGAGTTCTCACCAAAGAGTTCTCAGCAAAGAATGCCGCGAGCAGCGGTTGACACTGTGAGGCACTGCGCGCATGCCTCTCGCATAGTCCAGAATGCTCTTCCTCGTGCGCGGCGAGGCCTGCTGATCTGAAACCCAGAGCGCGCGGGTATATGCAGAATGCGGACAGCGAAGGCGACTGTGCCTCACGCAGCGCGTACCTCAAATATGCCTTGATATCTCAATACCTCGACCTCGACCACTTTCCCGTCTTTCGTTCTCTTCACTGTGTTCCTGCTATCAAGTCAGGCAAGTGCCCTAGGACCTGGCAGGGACGCGTCACCAACGACGACGCGTCTCAAACATATTTGAACAGGCCCTCGCCCTATCGCCCTTCTCTTTCGCTCTTTTTCGCACAACACTTGCGCAGTGTCGCCAGTCCTGCTGAGGCTCTGCTGCGGATTCGACTGCACGATGCACCGCACGATGTGTTAACGGCTCTCCTACGGGCGGAGAGAACAGCTTCCGAGACCGGATCGCGGGGAGCAGACGTCGATACGGAGTCGCTGCGCAGCCTGCGCCGGGACGAGTTGCAACAAGAGTCCAAGTCCACGCGACAAGCAGGCCCAGAAGGCATATCTGTGGTATATGCCCTCACGCTGATGCGTTCAACTTGGCAGACCACGAGCACGTATTCACGGTTCTCGTGGGGATCGACCGTGCAGCCTTTCAGAAGCAATGATTGCGTCTGGGGCTCGCTATTAGCTGTGGGTCACCAGCGCGTACCGGCCTACTTTTGGCTGCACTTCTTGAGGCTGAGTGGCCGCCGAGGATGCACCCCTGGGAAATCGCATCTCCCCTTCATCTGCCAAGGCCCGCCCGAGACACTACTCATGCCTTTCGAATTGTCCAAGCAAATCGATCAGAGGCCAGCTCAGAACCGACCGTAAACGCGTAACAACGAAGGCAGTGGCAAGTACGATGCGTGGCGATCATGATACTTATCAAACGCTGGGATACGAGCGCCGCGGGCCCTGTTTTGTGTGCCGTGGACTGCCTCACCACAGCGCACCGGATGCGCTCTACAACAGTCCATGGGAATACATGTGCATGACACACATCACATCGCGCAATGCTGATCAAGATGTCATTGTCTTTCGCTGCACTTGAGACGATTGTTTGATGTGGTGGTGAAACGCCTATTCTGGCTGATGCTCGGCGCATACGAATCCATTCTCTCCTGCCAATGCTTGGTAGAGGCTTGGTACTTGGCGATGCTCCTGGCTGTTAAGAGGAATGGCGACGCGGTTTGTCAATCGCTCTCAACACCTTTTGCCTCTTCTCAGTATTCTTGTTGTATTGCCTTCACACACACTCGTTTCTTCTAACCGTCAGCTTTCTTTCTAACCTCCGTACCTTCGCTCCTCGAACCCCACGAATTTGAACGAACTCTCGCAAAAAACCGACACGATGAAGGCCGTCCTCAGCGCCGGCGCGCTGGCCTTCGCCTCCCTCGCTTCCGCAAAGGTTCTCCCACGCCAGAGCCAGGGAAACCTCCCACCGATTGTCTCTGAAGGCAATGCATTCTGGACAGAGAGCGGAGAGCGCTTCTACATTCGCGGTGTCGCCTACCAGCCAGGTGGTGCGGCTGACGCTCAAGATCCTCTGTTGAACTTGGAGCAATTCCGCGAGGATGTCGAGGCGTTCAAAGATTTGGGAATCAACACGATCCGTATCTACACAGTCGACAACAGCGGCGACCACGACGAGGCCATGAAGCTGTTGGACGATGCCGGCATCTACCTTGCGCTCGATGTCAACACTCCAAAGGCTTCGCTCAACAGAGAGAACATCGACTCGCTGCACGCCTCGTACAACGATGTCTACCTTCAATCTGTCTTCGCTACCATCGACACTTTCTCCAAGTACAGTACGCGCTCACTAGTCCCTGCCTCCCATCGTCAGGTGCTAACAACATACAGACAACCTCCTCGCTTTCTTCTCCGCAAACGAGGTCATCAACGCCCGCAACAACACCAACTCTGCCCCATACATCAAGGCTGTGACCCGTGACATGCGCAACTACATTCGCGCAAACTCTCCTCGCCCAATCCCAGTCGGCTACTCCTCCGCTGATGTCGCTGAGAACATTGAATCCCAGGCTCTCTACTTCGCTTGCGGTGAGGACGAGATCGCCCGCTCTGACTTCTTCGCCTTCAACGACTACTCTTGGTGCGACCCATCTGACTTCCGCAAGTCTGGCTGGGACGCCAAGGTCAAGACCTACAGCAACTACTCTCTGCCTCTCTTTCTCTCTGAGTTTGGTTGCATCACCAACCGCCGTGACTGGAACGAGATCGCCGCCCTCTACAGCGACGACATGACTGCTGTCTACTCTGGTGGTCTTGCTTACGAGTACACCCTCGAGGCTAACGGATACGGTCTCGTCGAGATGAGTGAGGACGGAAAGGCCACTCCAAACGGTGACTTCGACCGCCTGAAGGAGGCCTACGAGAAGACCCCAGCTCCATCTGGCGATGGTGGTGCTCGCCGTGGCGACCGCACTGTCCCAGAGTGCCCAGCCGAGTCTGAGGAGTGGCAAGTCTCGACCACTCTCCTCCCAGAGATGCCAAAGGGTGCTGAGAAGTACCTGAAGGATGGCGCTGGTACTCCACCTGGGCTTGAGGCCGAGACCCAGTGGGCCGGTACTCCTTCTGAGACTGACCCAGATATCTCCAACGGTGTCTCCACCACCCAGGCTGAGGGTACCAACTACTCTGGCGGCAACAGCTCCCGCAGCTCTGGTGGCGATGATTCAAGCGCTGCGGCTTCCACCTCCAACCCAATTGTCTTCATGACTGTTGTCGTTGCCGCCGTCGCTATCGCCATTGGCATGTAAAGAGCCCCAATCTAGTGTAATCTAGCTATGCTCTGAAAGAATGAGACAATTCTATTGTTGGCGACATGAACTTTGATGGCCATCCCATGTTTGGGCAAAGCTGTTTGCAGAACGACAGCATGAAAATACACAGCAGAAGAAAGAGGAAGCAGGTCGCCGAGTCCTCGACCTTGAGGGCCCGCGTGATATGATGACTATGCTGTCACGTTCGCGGAACGTTGTACAGTATTCTTGCTTCCGACCATTGCTTGCATGGCGCGGTGTTGACACTTTTGTTTCCTGATGCGATTGTGACCTTCACCTCCGCTAGATCTGGACGACTTTATCTCGATATTAAATGTCTGATTGAACAAACTTAATTACCTTTCGTCGTCCCCCGTCTCGTTGACATTTGATTTCACTTCGATATGCTTTTCCTGCGAGACTGCGCCACTGCCTTGCGCACCTTGAGCATTCAATGTATGCATTAGGGTTAGGGTTGCTGAAGTGCAACAATGTCTCTCGACTGGGACGAGCTCCCTGTCGACATCATAATATACTGCTTCGTACGTCGGTCGTGGCAGCTCATTCACCAAATAGCTGGCTTGACTGTGCATCGAACCAGGGATCTGGATTGCGTGTAGCTTCGATCAAAGACTCAGAGAAAGAATCGCAACAAACTGACTGGTTCTATGATAGACGCCATCTGCTTTCTGCGTCTACTGTACACGCTTCCTCTCGCGGGTCAGCAGGAAATATTATCCTGAGGTCTACTTCACGCTCTCTGCTATACACTTGCAACCCATGGTCATGCCTTTATCGCCGTGTCTACTGCATTCGTTCAAATCCCACCCAACGCCTCGCAAACACCCTCTCCATCCGGACAAACACCCTTCCTCCCCAGATCTTTATCCTTCGGGCCTGTAGGTCCTCCACTATACTGACACAACCCATCGATTCCCAAGAAGCATTCCTGTCGTTCATCGTCTTCAGGATACCGCGCATCCCCCCACTTTCCGTTAAAGTATAGCCAATTCACCGGCGTCTCCGCACCCTCCCCATCATCATAAGCAGTAAACTTCCCACTCCCCATTTCATATTCGAACCAATAAGCATTGATCGTAGGATCCCACACCAACCCCTCCCGATCCGTATAATCCTCCACCGGCCCCTCGGGCAACTCAACACCCGGAATAGTATGATCATGATCTCCCGCATCCTTATAATTCGCATGAGTTCCATTAGCAACATACGCTACAACCCTTCCAGAATTCTTCCATTTCTCTGCAGCTTCGTAGGAAATTGCTTGGCCGCTGGAGTGTTGGGAGAGATAAACGCTTGTGGGAACTCCGTGGATGAAGCGGATCATGATGTGTTCCCAGTCTCCGACGTGGTTGCCGATGTTGAGGATTGGGGCGAAAGAGGGGTAGCGGCCGCCGTCGTTGAAGGAGTAGAAGGTGAAATAGAAGGCGTCGAGGGTGGAGTTGGGTTTGAGGACTGTTATTATGGTGGAGGCGGTTGTGTTGGGGGTGGAGTGGGTGACTGGGTCTGGAGAGGTGCCGTAGAGGTATGCTGGGCGAGGGGAGGTTGTGGGGTCGGAGGTTGAGGTGAGGTAGGTGTCTTTTCCGGAGCTGGAGTTTGGGATTGTGTTGAGTTGATCGAGGTCGGAGAGGGCGAGTGGGTTTGGATAGGATGTTGAGGGAAGGGATGTGAAGTTGAGGTATGGGGATGTATTGGCGATGTGAGTAGAGATGTCGGATGGCATGTATAGTTCGGTTGAGTGAAGGCGGAGAACGGGTGCAAATTCGGTGACGAACGATAGGACGTTTGAAGGTATGGAGGATTGTCGTCTCTCGACAGGCACTGCGGCAGCTGCGCCCGCAGTGATAAGTGTTGACACCAACATGTTATGGTAAGAATATCAGAAGCAGTTGTGATATGGAGGAAACGCCACGAAAACTTGCAGTGCTATTTATCGCACTCAGGTACAAGAGGCGCTCGCGTCCGGAAGTGTCTTGAAGCCATCATGTAGAAGCATCCGTTCAGTGTTACACCGCAGGATGTACCAGGCAGCGGACATGCTTCCAGACATCAGCTGCGATCTGCATCTGACTTATAGACGCAGAGCAAGTACATGCTTCTCCCATACAGCTGCTGCATGTTCAGAACGAGTGACTCTTATACTCTGTTAGCCTGTATGGTTGTTGCCCAGTCGCTGTTCAGACTTGCAGTCGTCGGTTCATGCTAGATCATGCAGTGATGTCGCTCTCCGTCGGTCTAGTCTTTGCAAAAGCAGGTTGTCATCCGGTACCAGAGGTGGTGGGTGGTGGTATGCAAGTCGTCGAGCACGTTGCTTGCTGATTGGCCAAGGATTCAGGAACAGTAAAGCTGACAGACTACTAGACCACGGAAGAGCTGCACCGTCATGTGATTTACAACGGAGCGCTGTCCTGATATGTGGTAGCCGTCCGCGAACCTGGAGAGATTGGTAAACCGCCGATAAATATCGATGTAAGAAAGGAAGCAACGAGATTGTGCCGCCCATATGATCGTGCTGCCTCCAGTCGTTGACAGATAGTCGCGGCGTCAAGTGTGACTTCCACTTCAGACAATGCGATCGGAGTGGTGCGAGAACGATTCATGCATTCTTTTAGAATATTTGAATCTCGGGTCCGCCTCCATCACCTCTCGCGTTGAAGAGGTAGCCGTGCACTTGTCTCATGTGTTCTCTCATTTTGTCCTCTCTGTTGAATCCGTAATTTCCCTTGCGGATGCAGTCGCCATGTAGGCAGTTGACCATCCGTACGATGCCGTCGAATTGACGAAGCCTCTCCAAGGCCCGGATGCCCGCATTGCTCTGGCTGGATGAGATTGGTCGCGATGGTTCATTGCTCCAACTGTCGGATATTAGCATGATGAATCTTGTGCGCCCACAAGCTCCACCTACACATTGATCATGTCCTGTGACGTTGCATCATCACTTTCCAAAACCGTGCTCACATTGGAGAATGTAGCCAGTCCAGAGTCTGCGAGTTGATACTGAATAGCTGGTTGCCTGCGAAGCTGATGTATAGCTGCCTCGATGGCCGTGTAAAATTGCTGGACCACCGAGAGGTGTAGATCTTGGTACATCAAAAGCTGATTATATGCAAACGTGCAGCCTTTCGAATGATCCGATCTCAGATGCACAATTATTGTCATCACGTGGCCAAGGCGCCATGGGCCGGCGATCTTGCCTCGATGGATCAAGTCTGCGAGGGGCAAAGGCAGCCTGAGAGTATCTCGACTGGGCACTCGCATGTAGTGACCGCAAGCCAGCTCAATAAGCAGCAGGTACTCCTGAGAGGTCGGCTGATTTTCATATAGGCACGCGAGAGGCAGCATCAAGACACGCATGTCACCCAACATGGGCTTGGACCTGCTGTCAAAACGTGGAATCCTGCTGAGGTCAAGCTTGCCAATGATTGCACTGCCAGGTTCCAAGTCCCATCTTAGGCCTTGGTTCGTGATCGTGTACAGCGGCCTTAGCCCGTACACGGTGGAAATGGTGGGACTCACAGCGGAGAAAGAAGCAGGCGATGAGGACAATAGTGGTTGGGCTCTGCTTCCGTAAGCCATTGACCAGGCGAAGATCGACTCATCATGGGAATTCCGGACAATTTCTTCTTGTAGCCTGGACCAAGCTCTTTTGCCCTCACCATAGAGAAGGCCCATGTTGACGCCAAAGAGCCCCAGGGCGCAGTATGCTTGGTCTTCGATCCTTGTTACTTTGCGATTCGCCAGCCACTTCGCCCTGGCAGCGATCGTATACTCTTCCAATGGCCATTGAAAGGTCAACAGTTCCTTTGGTATGCTGGTGATGCTGCTCAACTCGTCCGCAAGATCCATGCACACAGTATCGTTTGCGCGAAAGCCATTGATCGTACGATTGGCGGCCGATTTACAGCCAAAGAGTTTCCAGTCTTGAGTGAAGAATAGAACACAGCGTGGTGCTATTAATTCTTGCAGGGTCCATCCACGAGTGAACCAGTCAGAGAGGCACAATTGTTGATGGAGACGCTCAGTGAGCTTGCCGGAGCGTGGTGGTATATCTGTGTACATCACATCGGCGAGATGGACAAGGCATTCTGCAGACATCTGATACCATCTGTACATGCTGTTGATGGCCTCCGAGAGTTCAGAGCTGGATCGCTTATCAATGCAAGCAGTATCGATCCAAGCATAAGGATGACCACGGCTGCGCGCAACGGCACAGAAGTCCACTGTCTTTCTGTGCCCGAGAGAGTCCAGCTTCCTGCCTTTCTTGTAGTCCTGGAATGTGGTTTCATGGTTTGTCCAGCGATGTGACAGGATGGCGTAGCTGGGAATAGTAGGTTCAAAAAATTCTTCCAATTCCAGAGTGTTCGTGTTGATGAGCCACATGGTAGGTAGCGGGCGGGCGGTATACGGATGTTCTGTGAAGCGATATTCGGAATGAAACCATCACCAGGTTGCCGTACAGCTTCGAACGTGCGGCCTCCATGTTGTAAGCGAAGGATCGCCCCGCCCATGCAGCTTCCTGCATGTGAGAGGATACGCGACAGTGCCCGTTCGTTCTGTCTCTACACTGATGATGACGAACACAAGGATTCACATCATCGAAGCGCCACGCAGAATATCGCTGGAAAGCAGAGCAGAACAGGAACGGAATCTGTCCGGGAACTTAGAGAGTCCTCTTGATCCTCATTTTTCTGTCTCGCGCAGCGTCGGTAAGGCACCATGCCTCGCTTCTCGAGGCAGGCCTGCAACCAAGGTCGCAACCATATGTTGCACAGTGAGAATATCTCCGCATTTCCATTTTGCTGTGCGCAAGTAGGCAGGTTCGCAGTCCCGAGATCACACAGGGCTGGGGCTGTCCAGATGAGTCGAAACCTCGGAAGATGCAGTCCATGCGCTTCCACATGGCGGCACTGCATTCGCCCTCTCAAAGCTCGCTCTTCCCTCCGTACTTTCTCACCAAGTCCCTCATCATGCTGACCGCACCGCTTTTATACCCACCTCCGAACAAGGCATAATGATTCAAATGGTGATACAACTCATACAACTTCACTCGATCCTCATACTCTTCGACGGGCTCCGTCTTCGGCACAAGGTCATGGTAGTCTTTCAGAAACTTGCCGCCGAAGCCACCAAACATCTTCATGATGCCCAATTCGAATTCCGAATGCGCATAACAGGCTGAAGAATCGTAGACGACAGCCTCGGGAGCAGACATGCCAGGAAGTTTGCCCGTGGAAGCATTTCCGGACCAGAGATCGCCATGTACGACGACAGGAGTCACGCCTTTGCCATTGTTGAGGTGGTCATCACCGATGAGGCGAGGGATGACTTGGTCGCACAGCTGTTCGGTGAGGGTCTCGAGATCTTTGTCTGCACCATTGCGGTCTCGAGCTTGCTTGGTGATGGCGCGGATGCGTTGGTTGGCGTAAAAGTCTGCCCAGGAAGAGGAGTAGGTGTTGTCCTGGGGTGTGGCGCCGCAACATGTGGTGACAGGGAAGCCGAACTGAGACTTGGAGTGGCCAGATGGAACGGGTGCAGGCGTGGTGTGAAGTTTGGCAAGTTTCTGGGCGAGAGACTGGCCTGAGGCGTTTCCTCGGGCGGAGAGGTCGAGGAAGTCGGTGATGAGGAAGTAGGTGTCTTTGGAGTCGGAGAAGGTGCCCGATCCGTGGGATTTTGGACATAGCGTAGGGACAGCATCGTGGATGGCGTTGAGAGACGCGTGCTCGCCCTCGAACATGATCTTGGAGTCGGAGCCCTTTCCGGATTTCATGAAGTATGATTTGGTGTTGCCATTTTCGAGCTTTGCTGTGATCTTGGAGGTGCTGGAGAAGGAGCTTCCGCCGTGGCCTGCAGCGGTGACCTGGCTGGCATCGAGGCCCAGCAGAGCAAGAATGGCAGAGTCTACGGATGGCATGTTGGCTGTGTGGTCAGTGATTTGATGCATGATGGACGTTCTTTTGTTGGACCCGTCTTCATCGTGCGCTGTTATGCACCAGTGATTTCAATCCGAGCACGCATGGGACGGCGGCAGTCAATCGATCGTCTCTCTCGGCATCACTTCTCGCAGCACCTCAACTTTCTTGCTACGAAGCCGCTGTCTTGGAAGCATCTCGTCAGACGACCGCGGTCTGCGCGGACATGTAGCAGGCTGAGACCACGGTACGATGAGAACGAGACACGCATCGGCACAAAATCTCAATCTCAATGGGAATTATGCACTTGTGCCTGAGGATCGTCTAATGCACGCTACTGCATAAGCGCATAATCGGCCGCCGGCCCAATCACAATGCAGCGAGCTGATCTCACGCGTTGGAGAAACAACACAAAAATCTGGTCGCGCGCCGCCGCGGGCACCACCCTGTCCATCTTGTCTCTGTCTCTGCTCTCACCGATCCGACATTGCTTCATCTGCCATTGTGCATGGTCGACGCGCCTAGCCGAGCGTGCATATTGCATTCCACCCACAACCATGTCGGAACGAGTGACGCGCTCCCAGACCGGGAAGACGTAAGTATTAAACCGGAGCCCGCTCGCCCAATGCGCCTGCCAACTTCTGCGGCTGCTGCTCTTCCTCCCTGCTCTTCCGTCTGGCGGTATCGAACATCCTTCTGACCATGTCTTCTTCCAGCCCGAGAAAGTCCATGGTTCCCGAAGGCTTCGTCGAGACGCCCGGGACACGACGACGAACCACGCGAAAGTCTGCTGCCAGCGATGAACGGTCGCCCTCTCCCACCGAAGACCTGAGCGCCTCTGCCGAGCTCAAGGCCCCCGTTGTGAGCAGCAACGGCAGCACAAAGAAGGCAGCGAATGGAAGTGCCAATGGCCAGCCCAAGGGCAAGGTCGTCGATGGATGGCTCGTGGGCAGCGACCCCAAGATCGACCACAACCCGCATTTCGACTTTGGTGGCACTCTGGGTGTCACTGCAATGATGATCGGCTTCCCGCTGTTGATGTGGTATATGTGGATTGGTGCCACCTACTACAACGGCAAATTTCCCGCGGAGCCCAGCATGACTTGGGCCCAGTACGGCAAGCACCTCTTCAATTTGGCCTACACTGGCGCTTTCCCCCACCGCAAGGCCTGGGCCATTTACTGGACCTTCTTCATCTTCGAGGGTTTGCTCTACCTGTTCGCACCCGGTGTCTACTCCACTGGCAAGCCTCTGCCGCACGAGAATGGCAAGCAGCTGCGCTACTACTGTTCCGGAGTTTGGTCCTTCTACATCTCCATTGCCACAGCTTTGGCCCTGCACTACACTGGCCTCTTCCCAATGTACACTCTCATCGATGAGTTTGGCCCACTGATGAGCGTGGCCATCTTCACCGGTTTCCTTGTAGCCATTGTCGCCTACGTGTCCGCTCTCGCGCGTGGCGCTCAACACCGCATGACCGGTTACCATATCTACGATTTCTTCATGGGCGCCGAGCTCAACCCTCGCATGTTTGGCTGGCTCGACTTCAAGATGTTCTTCGAAGTTCGTCTGCCATGGTACATCCTCTTCTTCATCTCCCTCAGTGCCGCTTTCCGCCAGCTGGAAACGTACGGATATGTGACTGGAGAAGTCGCTTTCCTGGTCATGGCCCACTGGCTTTATGCCAATGCCTGCTCCAAGGGCGAGGAGATGATCGTCACCACCTGGGATATGTACTACGAGAAGTGGGGCTTCATGCTCATCTTCTGGAACCTGGCTGGTGTCCCACTCAGCTACTGCCACTGCACCATCTTCCTTGCCAACCACGACCCATCCGAGTACCGCTGGAGCAAGCCTGTTCTTGTCTTCCTCTACATCACCTACCTCTTCGCTTACTGGGTCTGGGATACCGGCAATTCGCAGAAGAACATGTTCCGTGCTGATGAGCGCGGAGTTGCTGTGCACCGAAACACTTTCCCGCAGCTGCCATGGAAGCAGGTTAAGAACCCAAGGACCATCCGCACCGAATCTGGTGACTCTCTTATGATCGACGGCTGGTTCAAGTACGCCCGCAAGATCAACTACACCGCCGACTTCTACTTTGCCTTCTGCTGGGGTCTCATTACTGGCTTCAACAGTCCATTCCCCTGGTTCTACCCAGTCTTCTTCGCTCTCATGATCGTGCACCGCGCGTACAGGGATATCCAGAGATGCAAGGAGAAGTATGGCTCCGCGTGGGAGGAGTATGAGAAGATCACACCTTACTTGTTCATTCCGGTGAGTATAGCATTTGAAGAAGGAAATGCTTCGCTGTCGCTAACTGCTATCACAGTACGTCATTTAATTGGCTCGCGATGGCGTCACGGAAACGTTAGATGTGTTGGAAGTAGATGTACAGTGATTGTACTTATGAACAACGACAGAGTTGGTGATGGCGGGACGGAAATTCAAAATAGGGAGGGATCTCGCTCGGGTGACGAGATATTGTCAGGCGTTATTTGTCCATGGTTATGCTGATTGTGTACAGTGCGAGCTTCTGTGTGCTTTGGCCGAGACGAGACGTTGCCGATACCCAAGACGTAGTTGATGCTAACGCGGAATGTGAATATTTTAATGCTTCAAGGCTGATTCCTTCTTTTAAACTAGACGTCTCAGCTCCCTCGTTGTCGCGACAGGATCGATTCAGCTGGAAGGTGGACCCGTCTCGGCAATAAATGCACTGGGGGCACCGGATGCACCCTTTGTCCAGCTCAGCAGGCTCCACTTGGAATCGCCCGCGTCCTCGCAGGGAATTCGCAGCATGATGGACGCCTGATAACCGTGGCTACCTCTGAATGCAACTACCTCTGAGTGCAAACGCAGGTCGCCAAGCCTATCAGCAAAGCTTTCCATGGGTCGAGAGCCAACATAGTTAGGCGCTTGCACTCAGATGTCGTTGCATACAGAGGTGTCCACGGTTATCGCTCTCTGGCGTGTTGAACACTGCTTCTGTGCGAGCATGACTGCAGCAGGATGGTCTCACGTGACACAAGACACACGACCCGCGTGCCCAATGACGGATCGAGCATCAAAAGCATCTGGGTTCAACGATACATCCAAAATTGCGGAGGCACTTGTTACGCAGAGCAAAAACCGGTATTTGCCGTGGAAGAGCTCGTTAGACAGTACATCCGCAGCACAATGCCCTACCTCGCTTAGGCATCCTAGAACATGAGATAGCCTGCTGACTGTGCACGCCATCCTCCTCACCTGTTATCTGGCCAAGCAACCGACACGAATCGCTTCACGGCAACCGCACACTATAGCCGCTTCCTTTTGGGATGTTACGGTCGAGTCAGCCGCTGTTATTGCTGCGTAAGGATCTGGCTTACGCGAGCGAGGTTCACGCAGCTGCTATGCACTGCTTGGATCCCGATCCTGCATGGTACAGGCGCAGGTCATCAATGTAGAGTCGCGCAGCCCGAGGGACACATTCACGAAAAGATTTCTTGCTTCTTTGCTTTGTGACATAGGTACTGTGATTGCAAAGCAAGCTAACTTCTCTCGTTGCTGCGGTGGCAGCATATAAACCCACGGCATCAACGTCCGATTCTTGAGCAAACGCTCATCATGAAGGTCATCGTCGTTGGTGGCGGCATCGCAGGTTTGTGGTCCCCACTGACAACTACACCCAAACACAAAACTTTGCCGCCTTTGCTCATATATCGTTAGGCCTCACCCTCGCCAACGCCCTCTCTCAAGCAGACGAAATCGACTTCATCCTTCTCGAAGCCCGCTCTCTCTTGGATCCTCAAGTCGGCGCCTCAATCGGTCTCGGCGCCCAATCTCTGCGCATCTTCGATCAATTCGGTGCAGCACAAGCCATTCTCGACGAGACTGTTCCTTTGACCTACGCGAGAGGCCATTACCCTGATGGAAGACTCATCAGCGAGCCACAACCTATCTTCCGACTTCTGGAGCCACGTCTAGGGTACGGATTGAGTTTTCTCGACCGACAGCTGGTTCTCCGGGCTGCGGCGGATACATTGGAAGCCAGAATTGCAGAGACGGGCCGAGGACAAATCCTCTTGAACAAGCGTTTGGCGAAAGTTGAGCATTACGATACTGGAGTGAAGGTCTTCTGCGAGGATGGGACGTTCTATGAGGCAGATGTTGTTGTAGGTTGCGATGGAGTGAATAGCCGAGTGCGAAACGAAATGTGGCGAATTGCGGACGTACAAGATCCGGGAGCTTTTTCGAAAGAAGAGAAGAATAAAATGACGGCGGAGTATATGTGTCTCTTTGGCATTTCCACGCATGTTCCAGGTGTTGAGGATCCTGGATGTGCGGATTGGACGTACGACAAAGGGAGAGGCTTTCTTGTGATCACTGGGAAAGAGAAGAGGTGTTTTTGGTTTTATTTTGAGAAGATGAGTAAGGTGCATCGGTATACGGATCCGAGCTTCCCGAGGTTTTCGAAAGAAGATGCGGAGCGCGTGGCGAAGGCGAATTTGGGAAGGATGGTGAAAGAGAACGTTTCGTTGGGGAACTTGTGGGAGAGGAGAGTGAGTTTTACGCTTGTGCCGATGGAGGAGGCATTGTTTGAGAAGTGGTCTTGGGGACGGATGGCGACGATTGGCGATTGTGCGCATAAGATGACGGCGAATCATGGACAGGCGGGGAATAATGCTATCGAGAGTGCGGCGGCGTTGGCGAATCAGTTGGTTGCGTTGAGCAAGAAGACGAAAGATCTCAAGACCGCGGATTTCACAAATGCATTGCGAGCCTGGCAAGCGAAACGACAAGCACGCATCGAAGCGACGGTGAAGGAAGCAGCGCTTGTTTGCCGGTATAACTGTCTGGAGACTCCGATGGCGTACGTGTTCAATTACTACTTGGTACCCGGCCTTCCTAGCTTGATCGTTGATATGCAAGCTGGAAACATGGTTGGCGCCGAGCTTCTGGAGTATCTGCCTGTGCCGAAGAGGAGTTTCAAGGGGAGTATGCCTTTCAATCAGAATCAAGGAACAGGGAAGTCTGAGAACGTGGTTTGGAGATCATTGAGAGCAGTGCCACTTTTGCTGATCGCGTGGTGGATGTGGGACGTAAGAAGGAAAATGGGAGAGAAGTGGGATGAGGAATGGGATGGATGGTTGAAGGTCGTGGCAGATCCTTTAGGTGCTGATGGCGAGAGGATTGCAAGGGTTGTGACATTTCTGGTGCAAGAGATTATGTTTTTCGCATTGAGGAATCTAGAGAGTGGGAGGAGAGCGAACAGGTTGAATTTGTTCTTGCGTTTTCCAATATGGGTTGTGATCCTTGGCCACATATACGGTGAGTGTGAGCAGGCTCGTGCAGAGGGAAAGACAAAGAAGAGGATGAGTGCTGACATGTTTTCGACTAGGCGCTGGGGTCACAATTCCCATCTACTTCTTCTTCCACTACCTCACGGGAAGAGTGGATGCCTTCGCCGCAGGAGACATGCGAATGATGAACATCGCATACATCAAGACCATCTTGCCTTCTCTCCTACTAGTGGAGGCAAACACGCTTGCACCGATACTTTTCCAGACCTCGACCAATCTCGATCTCAGCACCCTGAAAGTTCTTCGCCACATAGCGCCTATCCCCATCAGCCTGTTCCAGTTCGCGCTCACAAGGCTGGGTAAGGACACAGAAGAACAAGATATGATCCGGAATTATACGGCTGATCTTCCTACGATCCGAAGAACCATCTACGGAATGCTTTCTCTTGGTGGTCTTGTCTTATCATACCAAGCCCTCAACTTCATGCCCGCCTCTCCAACCGAAAGCGTCAAGATCTTCTACAACGTCTTCTCCATACCCTCGAACTTCGATGTCCTCCACTACACACATGGCGCTCTCACCAACGCTGGCGTCTACTGGCTTGGCCTCTTGTTCTACGACCTCTGCTATGCCGGAATGTGCTCAATCCCAAAGACGATGTTGTCTTTCCTCGGCTTCCTGGTCGTGCATCTCGCAGCTCCATTCCAATTCCGCCCACTGATCGATGTGAGCTTTGTTCTCGTGGCTTGGCTCGTGAGAGAGGAGATACTGGCTACCAAGAAAGAGCGACATGCGATCACGGAGGAGAAGTATGGAGCTGGTAAGAGTGTATGGGAAGTCGAAGGGAAGGTCACGAGCGCAGAGAAGATAGGAAACGGGTCACTGATGCGTGGGGAACATCATGAGGGCAATGGGGTTGTGAAGGAGTTGTTGAACGGCCAGTTGAAGCATTCAAATGGAGTGCCGAAGAGCTTGGGAGTGGGAGGTGAGGGTGTTGGACCAAGCCTCTAAACGGCTTTGAGGTTGTTGCATACCAGTGCTTGGAACAGTGCATGTCAAGAGACGCACTGTAAAGATGCTGACTCTCCAGTTTTTCGATACATGAGAGAGCTTTCTGGGAGACAACCGACGAGTGGGGCTTCGCTATCTTGTCAATTGTCTTTGGAGTTTGAACTGCTTGGCAGCGAAGTGGGCCTTGTGTTACTTTGATCATCTTGAAATTGCAGCCTTCTTCTAGAACGGGAATCCCAGCTGACGCCGAAGGCTAAATGTGAGCAAAACTAGAGAGGGCCCACCAAGCGAACCATGCACGTGGAATGGTGAGTGTGGAGTGAACCGTTTCTGTCTCCATTCACCCTTGACTCCTCGACTTCGGTACAAATATCCTCGAACTGAAGACACTTCCACTTCGCCATCACAAAACAAAGTAGATCACGGCACGCATCTCGAGTCAGCAGGATGGCAACTCAGAACGAGTCCGTGTCTGGTCCGCTGAGTTCACTACTAACTCCAGGGTCACAGTCACTCATGCTGATCTCTCAATAGCTCGAAACAGTGCACATCTTCGCGGCCAAGTGGTTCCGCAAATTTGACAAGCACGTGATGACTGCCGCGTGGAAAACCAACGAAGGATGGGTCGACTGGATGGCGCTCGGCTTTGAGATGTATCTTACTTTCAAGGAGCAAAGCGCCGCACTAAACTTCGACGAACGTACTCTTTCGCGCCTCCACATCCGCTTCTATCAGCAAGACCAGAACAAGCCCGACAATGTTTGGGAGGTGGCCGAGAAGTTGCGTGAGACGGTCAATTGGTATCTTGATGACGGCGCAAGGGTTATGAGGCTGCAGGGCAGGGCCATGCCGGAAGTGAAGGTCAAGTTTGACGATCTTATGGACAGAGTCACACTGGCTATCGCAGATGGTCTTTGGGACGGGGAGATTTCGAAGGATGCGCTGGAGGTGATGGAGAAGACCATGGTATCCAAAACCTACCCGAAAGCATGAATGACGGCGAGAGAAGGATGTCGTACCTGGCTTTGATGATCACAGTACTTGGGGTGGTAGAGAAGAAAAAGATAGTCGCTGGCCGAATGCTGCTCTAGGTGCTCTGGCAGCGATATTCAAAGGCTGTCAGTCGAGATGGCTTTGGTATTCATGGAAGGCGAAATGACTGACGATACCCAAGGCCCAGGACATGGGACCTTGCAGGAATTGCTACGTTCGACAATTGTAATAGCAGTCGAGCGAACCTGGTGGCTTGTCGTGATGGAACGATTAATGTAGGATACTACCAAGTACAGTCTCGAGTAGTGAATGATCATTGTTCAAAAGTTCCTTCTGCCGGAGTTTCATGCAAGTCCAGGAGGTATGCCCTACTCTAAGATGCTCGCTCTACCATCTGATTTACGCAAGCCTTGTCGAAACTTCGCATGTGGATGCATCCCATAGCCAGATAGCGAGATGAAATTTGCTTTCAAGTTCTCATTCCCATTGCTGCGTTTTACTGCCGGACGAATTGCAGCATGCCTTTGCTCCTTGTATCTCTGGTTCACACTGTGTAGCCAAGGCATTCTGTCTGGCGAAGAGAACCAAGCAAACAAGGACGATAGCGAGAGTTACACGAGCATCAGTGTCTCTGGATCGACGTTATGCTTCCAATATCTGGGCAGGGTCTCATACAGCGCATTCATTTCCCCCACGGCCAGTGCCTGGTCTGCATCGCGTCTTGTTCTTCGATACATCCGCAAGCAGTACTCCCTCAGCTTCGATGCCGACGTTATTTTGCAAACGCGCGTGGTCATCTGAAGAATGGCTTAAGGATTTTCATCTGTTCCAAGGACTTTTGAGAAACCTCTGGATCCCACAAGCCTTCCACGCTCGCTAGAGTGACCTTATCAACGAGAGCATCAAATCTGATCTTTTCTTCTGACGTGTAGCTCTTGAAAGTCTGCGTGGCTTGCATTTCTCTGTCCAACAACCAGTTCACCAAGTCCCGAAGCTTCTCTCCTGCATTCCACACGTTCCCGTAGACGTGCTTCAAATTTTCCCTCCGCGCAGACGCTGTCGAAATGCCTTCCTTCTTGAATCCGGCAGTCGAAAGGGTTTCCTTAGTAAATCCCAGAGCGCTGCTTTGCTGCTTGAATGCAAGGTAGAGCTCGAAGCCGGTGGAAATCCAGGCAGTTCGGCCATCGTAGGTGTCATAGTCCATAGCGGTTATGACATAGTCGTCGAATTTGCCGAACCATTTCGTTGCAAAGATGGCGGGTGTCTCGAGCTGTGAAGGGGTCAATACGTGTCCGATTTAACTGTAGGAGAGAATTGGTCGACTCACTGGGCCGAACATCGGCTTGTTCTGCGGCGCCATTGTGCTACTCGGAAAGCGCGATTGAAGTGTGGCGATGGCAGGAGACAATTTGTACAGTAGCTGGAGTGAGTTTTGGATCCGACGGGGAACAAATTGTGCTCCTCGAAACGCAAACAGTGCACTGTCGCTAGAGCACCTGGCGTGCGTAAGTCCGTTAGCACCCTGCAGCCATCCGCCTCCACGACCCGCTGACCACAAACGACGTTGCGCTAGGGAGACCAAATGTAGCTGAAGACTGGCAAGGCTTGGAAACGAATGAGTTTCGAAGGTGAATGAGCGCAGATGGTTTCCCACAAAGATACTGGAACGAGGGGCGTTAAACACAGGCTTGCTGTCTCATCAAACAACGAGCAAACGAAGGTCCAAGACAATTGGGATACAGAGGGATGAGTCGCAGGTAGAAGCAAGTGACACGACCATTCTTCCCTCTGACCGCCTCTTACCGGTGCGATCTTGAGCCCATCCAAATAGAACTAGCCAGCCGATCGAAGCTTTCCAAGAACCTCAAGTCAGCGATATGGCATTACTAAGCAAGCCGGTGGTCGATCCAGTAAGCCTACTTGCTTCGTTCCCTTCTGCCAACACGAACAGAGGCTGATTATGACCAGGAGTATCGGGCGAACGAGCACTCGGGGGGCGAATGGGTGTTCAAGTTGGCGAGACAGTTCGTCACTATCCACACCAGCGACTTCGACGTGTGGCTGTCGGACTGCTTTGATACGCTCATGGAATACCAAGCTGCCGCTCCTCGCCTGCAAGTCTCTGTCCATCCAGAGTCTTTCCGTGCCTTAAGTCTGATCGCAGAGGCCATGCGAGAATTCATCAACGGCACGCTAAGCCCTCTTCGTCAGCAATATGAGCACAACCCGTTCGATGACGTCCCGTTCGATTACATCGTGAAAGTCCGACTCAATGCACTTGCCGAGAAGGTTCGACTGGGTGTAGCTAACGGGCAGTGGTGTGAGGATTGCCCGGAAGCAGTTCGCGAGTGGTACCGCATGCAAGTCCAACGAGGGGTTTTCAGCCCAGGCCTGACGTTCGCACGATTAGAGGCACTGTCATCGAGGAGACATCAGGGCGCCGCATGAGCTCGGAGCGATTGATGATGCTGCAGCGAAGGAGGAAGGCTGAAGAGGCACAGAGAAGCCACAAGCTGCGATCAGGTCAGGGCAGCTTGGCGATGCTTTTGGAATGGCACAAGTAGCAGCCCAAAATGAGGAGATAGCACGGCCGCTAGTGGAATCGAAAAAGAATTCAAGCTCAGAACACCATCCTCCACGTCCGTTTCGAATGTAATATTGGTAGGCTAGAGTCTGCCCCTCCCGTATCGTTGACAAGCGGTCTGACCCGTTGGCTCAGTTGCTCTCCGGACAGCCAAGCCAAAACTCGGGGTCATCCACATCTTGTGATCGCGCTTCATGATCCTGGCTGCACGCCTGCCTCGCTTCTAAAGACGGCATGGCTCAGCTACGCTGCACAAAGAAGAGATATGAGTGGCTCGAAAAAGCCACTGGGCGTTCGGGTTTCGAGAAGATGCTTCCAGCTGCGACTGGTGCGCGATGGCAACCAAAAAACGTTCAGAGTGATGTCGTGCTTGCTCTCGAATTTTATGGAGTGTTTGTCTCCCCGACATGGCTTGATTGTGAGGAGCACTTGTTCTCGTTGCTTTCTGCTTCGATTTTCTGATACCTTTCATCAATCCGGTCGCAGCATGGATCCAGATTCAAAGTCATCAAATACGAGTGCAGACGACTCGAGTTCATTTGACAAGTCTCGAGTGACAGTCTTTGGCCCGGTGAGAGATCTGCGAGCCTGCTTTTCAGCTTTACATCTGGCACTGCTAATCGATAGAACAGCCGGAAACTCCAGACATTTGTGCCAGCAAATGGCGTTACAAGCTTCTTGCTCATCTTGTGACTTGACCCGGTCTAGACCTCCCTTGGTCTGATGAATGTATGCCCAAGTGGTGCTCTGACGGCTACGATCTCGTTCTAGCATTCGAAGCAGCTTCTGTGTCGTTCGTTCTGTCGCCCGGGCCAAAAGAGGTGACACATCCATTCGTCTACCCGTGGGAAGGTAGCTGCCAAGACCCCAACACTGCGGCGTGGCACATTAAGAGTTGGGTTTGTATGAAAGTGGTTTTCTGGACGAATGGAGCAACCAGAACCTTACGAGGACTGCCCCGGGAGGTAGTTGAACAGGTGAGCATTCGCTACTTGGGGCCAGATTCCCTTGAATGAAGTTGGAACACATGCTGATGATAAGGGCAGCTTTACTCAGATCAATCAACTGGTCGACAAAGTCACCCGAGACGAAAGCAGCGGGAAATGGAGACCAAGTACCTTTAGCGCCGAAGGACAGAAGCTCTATGACGAAATTAGAGGCGCCGATGGAGACCACTTGTTGGACATCGCTTGGTCTTGTGTGAATGATGAAGTCGTAAGAAGGGTTGGGTCTGAAGCATCTTTAGAGGTGATCGGACGGACTATGACCACTGTTCTGATGGAGAAAGGCCGGACAGGCGAGTGGCCAGAGATGTTGCAGAAGCTTCTTGATCAGCTGAGATTAAGCAGACAAGAGTGACAGAGATCGCGCGTGCCTGAATGGGGGATGCGTTCGAAGTCCTCCGCAGGAGGTCCTTGCAGTCGTGTCTTTAAGAGCTCGCCGCAGCGTTGTTGCGCCTGCTCGCTGGGCTAAAGGGCAGAGAAGTCTTTGCATTTCCGGTGTGGAAGCTGGGCGATTGCGACTGCTTCGAACAAAGGTAGTCCAATCTCAGAGAGTTTCATTTCACACGTTCCTGGCCGTGGTTCACATCGTGGGCTGAGCTGCTGCTATCTCTTCCGAGAAAGCGTTTATTCTGGCGATTTGTTTATGTGCCGGAGCCAGGCTCTGTCAAATGTAAAGTGAAGCACCGGCAAGGACGCACTTTCCCCAACATCCAGAAGCAAATGGCTTGGCATTGGTGCCTTGATTCTTTTCTCGGACTATCGTGCTCCTCCCCCACCAATCCAAACACTCTTCAGTGATCGTCAGAACCTCCACAAGATGACGAAACCAGCGAAGACCAAGAAAACCAAGAAGCAGAAGCCTCCCGCGGTATTCGGACCGGTAAGCGCACTGAGCTGTCTGTTGGGTCGTGACGCGCTGATTCATCGCAGCCAGAGACAGATGCCATCTTCAACCAGAAATGGCTACTCAAACTCGTCTCACACCTGCACACCTGGCCAGGGTTCGTCTTCTCGTGGAGCGCAGCTGCTATGCCCGACTGGTGCCGTATCGGTTGCCAACTCACCGTCGCCTTCACCGCCGCAAGAGAGGAACGCCGCATGCCACGCGAAGGTCCAATCGCCATCGGAATAGATTATGAGCCAACATACCCAGTTCGCGATTTGCCTACACACCCGCTCAACGCGGTGTTCTGGATCGGACAGCTGATTAAGGAGATGGTCGCTTTGTGGACGTTCGATCCGCGATTTCGGATGTATGGTCTACTGAGCGCACAAATCAACGCAGTAATTGACCAGGTAGCTTCCTCGCGGGCGAATGGAATGCTGCCCCCGAAGCCAGGTCACGCGGCCTTGGAATACCTTCGAGACAGGCTGTTCCGGCAGGTTCTTGAGGAGGCGAAGGGTAGATGGGACAAGGACGCACCGCAGTCGGAGAAGGAGAGAGCTGTCGCATCGATTCTGAAGGGCCTTCGTAGATGAGGGCTGCATTGACCTCGCGGAGCTGTGCGGTTGCAGAGCGTCGGCAGCATGGCGGTCGAGCTGGGACAAGTTACGATAGTTTGTTGCGTGTAGGGTGCACTGGCGCCGACGTGCTTCGGTTCATGGTCTGTGAGCCATGGCGTTCAGCAACAACATGTACATCGATGAGCTTGTAAGCCTAGTATTGAGCTTGCGATCAGGGTAGCGGTCGGCTCTTAAGTGCAAATGTCAAGGCGGTCCAAGAGATCGGCACCTCATTCAAGCCATATGAAATGCGCCTGTAGATACCTCCTCTGACAGGAAATTCGCCTCGATCTATTGCACAAGTATCCACTCCGTGCTGTGTACTTCTTTTGCAGAGCTCCGTTCGCAACGTGCTGCATGCTACCCGCTCTAATAACCCTCCTTGCCCCACTTGTTGTACTTCTCGTGGAGTTCCTGTCGCAGTCAGTTAGCTCTGAACCAGATGTCACACCTTCACGTTGTCTCGTCCCGTGAGAATCGATTCGTACCTTTGGCAGGTTGACATCTGAAATTGGTCAGTAAAAGGTACAAAAATGAGCGAGACATGGATTTCGCAGCTACAAGATGTCTTCTTGCGACTGCACGACACATACTGGGCACTATCACTTCATTCAATGCGCTAGGAGCATCCTTCTTTCCTTTGCTTGGGTCCCCGCCTGGGTGGTATTGGTAGCGGGCCTCGCCTCCGGTCTTCCAAGGCTCAGAACCGTCGACACGAGCCACCTTGTTTTCGGAGGAAGAAGAGGTCGGGTTGCTGGAGAAGTGCCAGCCTGCAAGGCCAAAAGCGCCGGTCATGATGGTGAGGAGAATCTGCACAGCATAATCAGCATCCCATGTTCGCCATACCATATCGGTCATCCCATTGTTTCCCTCCCAATTTCATGCTTCCGACCTCGTGTATGGGCAGTAGGTAGACGTACGTAGAGCTCTGGATCCTTGCGAGCGCCCTTTCGGAGGACATCCTTCTTCTCGGGTTGCTCAGCGCTGCTCACAGCATCGGCGTATGTGCGGCGGAGGGTGGGCTGGCGAACGGCGCGGGTGGCCTGGAAGGCGGCTCTCCGTGCGACGAAGGACATAGTGTGCAGTGGCGGGAAATATCGCGGTGGTGGTCGGTGTTGGGAGTGGTGGTGCGTTTCGATGATGTGATGTCAAAGCAAAGCCAATGGACTGCTCTGCTGGTCGCGATGCGGCTCTGCGCGGATTCCCTTCCCGCTGCACATTTCAGGCACAACGTGCATTGTCGCGCGTTTGATAGGAGTCGCCCCCAGCTCATTCGCACTGACGCCCGACCATCTATTTCACTTTGCGCTATTAAAAAGCACTGCGTCGGCACACGCTGTGTTCAGGAGCCCCCCGGTATAGAGACATGTCCCGTCTCTGTTGACGCGCGCCCGATTATGAATCTCGTCGCCGACACCAATCCACCGACACATCATTGCCGGCGCGAACGATAGCCACTCCACCATGGCCGACCCGCCGAGGCCATCCAGCTCCAGCTCCAATGCCACCTCCGCTCTAGGTCAGTCCCCGCTGACAGCGACGGGACCTGTGGGAGAGCCAGGACTCCCGCCAGCGCGACCAGCCAGCGACACCACGAGCCGAGACCGCGACAGCCGCGCGTCGACACAGCGAAGTTTCCGGCCCATGAGCAGGCGAGACGAGAACTCACGTCCGGGTTCGGGCGTGGGTGGACCTACTCATGTTCCGTCCCTCGTTATGCAGAGCGCATTTCGTCCTATGAGCTCGCAGAAGCTGCAAGCGCAACGCGGGCAGAACATCGCGCCTCCCAGCAGTACCCAAGGCGGGCATCGCTTGCAACACAGCGTAGACGAGAGCGGCGAGGACAGAAGAGCACATCGCCTTAGTCTGGCGTCCATCAACACCGCGCGAGAACTTGCTTCGCGGGATGGTGCTTCGCGCGATGGAGATGTGCCACCTCTGCCCAGCAGTGGCCGAGGCTTCTCTGTCTCTGCGAGCACCGAGCCACTATTCAATCCGGCGGCCGCTCCGGAGAGTGTGGTCAGCGATCAGAGCCAAGTGCCATTGAACCCGATCGAGAAGCCGCCGGTTTCTGAATCGCAACCGGCACCACCGCCAGCCTATCGGAACTCCTTGGGCTGGACCTCGAACAAGAGTAATCGAGAGCGCAATGCGCAACAAGAATCGTCCCAAAACAACGAAAAGCTCTCCTCGCCTGTGAAATTACCGATCAAATCTACCGAAAGCACTCGGACAGGACGAAATTACCAGCACTATGCGGGAAACTATCTCTTCTTCTGCCTTGGACGATGTCTGAACACGAAAGCAAAGCCGCTGAATGTCGTCACGGGCATCTTGACGCTGCTCCCAGCCATTCTGTTCTTCATCTTCTCTGCGCCATGGCTCTGGGAAAATGTCTCTCCGGCATTACCAATCATATTTGCTTACGTCTTTTTCGTGGCATTCTCCGCGTTCCTTCACGCGGAGTTCTCTGATCCTGGTGTGCTGCCTCGAAACCTGCACCCACATCCTCCGAACCCGGACGAAGATCGCGATCCCCTGACCGTAGGACCACCAACGACAGAATGGGTCATGGTCAAGACATTTCCTTCCAAGCAGATGAAAGTCAAGCTGGAGGAACACGCCGCCGAGAACGGAGCTGCAGGACCAAATGGCGCAATGACTGCCATGGAGGTCCCAACAAAGTACTGTAAGACATGCAATATCTGGCGGCCTCCACGAGCACACCACTGCCGTGTCTGTGATGCTTGCATCGAAACGCAAGACCATCACTGCGTTTGGTTAAACAACTGCGTTGGCCGCAGGAACTACAGATTTTTCTTTGCATATATCGGCTTCGGCAGCATTATGGCTTTGCTTTTGATGGCCTTCTCCCTGACTCACGTTGGCGCATATGCTAGTCAAAACGAAATGTCCTTCGGAGAAGCCCTGTCCGGACGGACACAGGAGCGCATCGCATTCGCAATGTTCATCTACGCAGTCCTTGCGCTTCCTTATCCAGGAAGTCTCTTTGGCTACCACCTTTTCCTCATCGCGAGAGGCGAGACCACACGCGAATACCTCAACAGCCACAAATTCCTACCCAAAGATCGACACCGGCCTTTCTCACAATCTTCCATCCTCAGAAACTGGCTCGCAGTCCTCATGCGTCCGCGACCTCCAAGCTACTTGGCATTCAAAAAAGCTTACCAGCACGGCGACATTCGACTCGGGCACACTGTTCCTCGCAAGCAACGTGTCGAAAAAGAGAAACTGGATGCTGCTCGCAGTCAAAGCCGCGTGGATGGACTGAAGAAAAGATTCAGCGTTCCCAAGGGCAAATTTGGTGGCCGATCCGACCTGCATGCGCAAGCTAATGGCGGCGCAGACAGGGACGTCGAGTTGAAGGATTTGCAAGGTCCGCCTAAGACAGCAGATAGTGGGATCGGCGGAGCGCAGAGTGTGAAGAGCCAGCAACAGCAATCACAACAGCAGCAGCAGAAGAGTAAGACTCTGCCTGGCGGAGCGAACAGTACACCGCGGTAGCGTGTTGCGCTCGTGTGTGGATCGATCATTCAATCGTTGATTCCCTTTTGATTCTGATTGTAGCGATGGCGTTGTTTTGGGGATCATTGGTCGGCCAATTCCGCGTTTGATGTGTGTGTTGTGGACGGCAGCGGCGCCAATTGTATGTAATTGGGCGGCGTCTTTGCGGTCCTGATGGGCAGAAGAGAGTGAAGGAAGACAAAGTCTTCGTGTATTATAGTTGCTGTTGAGTGCGATCTGAGCGAGCGATGAACATAATGCCTTCAGTTCCCAGGCTTTCTCGTTCATGTACATATTCATCTCGCAGGGCTTCGAACGTTCTACAAATGATTGTTACATTTAGTTGTGTTGATACCATCTCTTCCCAGTCTTTGCTTCGCGCAGTCTTTGGAGCACATGCCGCAGCTTCGAGGAAGTGCACCGAGTATGAATAACATTTAAAGGCAGATGAAGGCACAGGAAAGCATTGGCTCGGCTCCATGACCCAAGCATATCAGCGTAATGCAGTACCATGTATGTAATGTAAACCGTCTTCAGTGCCATAAACCGGCCATCAAATGCCGCTAACTATCCAAAATAATGCCGCGGAAAGCACACGAGAGTCCGAGCATAAACCATCAATGCCAATCGTTTCACAACATCGCACATTCGAAACTGCCACCCCCGTCCTTCCGCGCCGACCACACCTTACGACAGCTTCGCAAAACTGAGTGTGCTCTGCCGGAAAGTCTTTGTGCCACTGCTCACGCTGCTGAAAGCCTGCTTGACCCTATCACGCACGCTGTTAGACCGCTTGGGAGCAGCATCGACCTTGGACTTCTTCTCGATCTTGGAAGACTTCTTCGTGAGGACAATTTCTTCTTCCTCGTTCTCGTTCGCGCCTTGAGTAGCTTGAACAGTGTCGGCTTGGCTGCTGACCTTACTCAGATTGGCACCGTTTGAGTTGCTTAGTTCGGCAGCAAAAGATGGATGAGTGGCCACGGCAATGTCACTGCCGTCTTCTTCCATGACCTCGGACATTTCGACGCGTTCCACTTCGGTCGATGTCTTTACTGAGACAGTGGTCTTCTTGCTGATGCCGCTACGGCTGGTGGGTGGGCGAGAGGAAGCCTTCGAAGTCGGGCGGTCTTCCATTTCAATGTCCTCAGTGAACTTGGATCCCGTGGAAGTGGTGCGGATGTGTTTTGGTCGGGTAAGCTTCTTGACAATATCCACTTTCAAGTCCTCATCACTCTCCTCCTCAACAGCCTGAACATCGGTAGAAGTCTCCAGCACCGTCTTCTCCTCGTCAGTAATCTTCTTGCGCTTCGGCTCGGCCTTCTTGCGGGCAGGCTTCGGTGCAGGAACAGCAGGTCGGGGCGCGTCACCGCGTCTCGCAGCCAAGCGCTGAGCACGAACGGAGTTCTTCTCAGCCTCCTCCTTGAGACGCTTCTCCTCCTTCAACTTCGCCTTTACTTCCGGATCGTCGACCGCGAGCCAGCCACGCCATCCGCTGCCGCGATCATCGTGCTCCTGCTTCTTCCGCGCTTCCTGTTGTGCTCGCTTTTGCGCCTCTTCAGCAACGATGCGGAGCCGCTCTTGTTCTTCCTTCGCCAACTTCTTGATCTCGTCAGCTCGAAGACGTCTGCCAAGGTAGCCTCTGCAGTTCCACGACCCACAATAGCACGTCTGTCGAGTGTCGCCAAAGTTGTCGAAGTTGTAGTCGTAGCTTAACTCCTCGTTGGTCATGATGCCTGATGGCCCAGCATATATGCCCATTCTCGGCACGCCTCCAACTTTGGTCATGCGGACTTCGCAGTTCGGATCGCAGGAATGGTTGATGAAACGAGCTGCACTACCCTTCGTTCCATCAAGCACCAGTCCACGCTCCATCTCCATCAGGTAGTAGCACTGCTTGTTCATGTACAGCTTTTGCATTCTCTCCTGGCATTCGCCCTCGGTAATGATCTCGCCAGTGTACTCCATGATAATCTGTCCGGGCTTGAACGACCGCGCTGCACGAATGCCGTGACCACGCTGCTCAGTCTTGACGACTTCGATGCCCACATCGAAGCGTCCGCCCTTCTTCAGACGAGTCGCAAGCTCGTGGAATGGTCGGTTGCTGCATTCATCTGCTCCCAATCTGCAGTTTGTGTCGTCACACTCGTACTGCATAACACGGTTCAGACAATCATCGTCGCAGCCCATGCCTGGCTGATCAGGTGTCGAGCAAGAGCAGAAAGAGGGCTGCAATTTCGCTTCTTTGCTCCATAGGGCCTTTGCCTCTCCAACAAGCCGATTTTTGTTCAACTTGTGCCAATCCTTCGGCTTCTCGTCCATTCTCTTGTCGTTGTGAGGCGCGTACACATCGTAGGGTATCCTGAACGAGCGCGTCTTATCGGCATCGAGATAGCCGAACATAGGCAGATTGAAATTGAGGTGCTTCTTCTTCGGCGGAGCCTCACCCTCGTCGACCGCCGGACCAGTCGATGATTCGGGACGACTCTTTCGAAGCTTCTTCTGCTTCGCCGCCGGTTTGTTGGGATCAAAATCGAGCTCCTGTCCTGCGTACAGTCCCTGTACTTGCCACTTCTTCACCTTGTTGCCAGTCGAAGTCTTCTGGAGAGGATTTGCAACAACTATAGGAGCGAGCTCTGGTTGAGGCGCCTTGGTCGTCTTGACACGCTTCTTTGGTCGTGGTGCCTCGTGGAATTCGTCCAGATCGATCTCGTCCAACACGCCTTTTGGGCCCATATCGAGCTCCTTCAACATCTTCGTTCTCCTCGGACTGTCTTGCTCCTCCACCAAGCCCAGTTTCTTCTTGCCTGCCTCCACCATGTCACGCGTTCTCTTCCCTAGCGTTGAGGCCACGTTCTTAGCACGGTCCTTCATGCTGGGACGTCGCTCAATTTTCTTCACAGGTGCCTTGCCCTTGCCCTTCTGCGGAGTCCGGGCCAGCATCTTCTCCAGATCATCCTCGAGTTCCACATCGATGTCCTCGTTCTCAATGACATCGGGCTCAGTGTCCTCGCGGTCAACAAGTGTGCGGCCAGACAGGCCAGAGGCTTTACGCGTCTTGCTGCTGCTCGCCTCGATCGTCTTCTCAGAGGCTTGCGCGTCGAGCAATTGCTTTACATTGTAGTTGACTGACACGCGATTGCGTCGCGACCGACCGCCAGCCGCCAGCTCCTGTTGCTCTGCCACCTCGGTGCCTGCCTTGGCTGAGTGCATGCTACGATCGTCGCCAATGCTGGTGGGAGGTGTCGACGCGGCAGGCTGCTCGGAGATATCATCCTCGTCCATGGCGGTGCCCGAGACGTCGATGTTGGACAGAGCGGAGTCTGAGGAAGACGATGTACGCGTCAACGTCTTCCACCGAGGCGTCATCGCGCTGACGGGTGGTGTGGCGGGTCAATGTCGTTGTCTGACAGACCAACGACGCGACGTGTCGACGCGAGGCGAGGTGGGGAAAGATGAGCTCCGGGATGCCTTCGTGTTCGCGACGCAGCGTGTTCACCAGAGTGCAACGACAGTGTCGACGCGGTGGACGAGACGACGCGCTCAAGGAAGTCACCAGCGGAACATGGGGCAGGGTGTTGTTGTGAGCTCAAGCGCGAGAGGGATGTTTGTAGCCAAGAGCCGAGCGAGAGATTCATGTCAAAGCAACAGGACCCAGAGCTTCCCACACGAACCAATCACCGTCAGCCCGCCATTGTCCAGTGCCGTCTTTGTCAGTGCACCGACATTCCTCTAACATGTCCTGGTGATGCCTCTTGCATGTAGCAAGCATTGTACACCGCGTCAAATGGTCACGCATGTTGGATCGAGGCCCATGCTAATCTTTCTCAGCAGCTACTGATCCTGGAGAGCACAGCGAGGCCATGCATGCAGTTCTACAGGCCTTTCGAATCCGGCGGATGTCATCTGAACGTACAGAAGCCCGCTGGATTGTCCGGGGCCCACAGAAGCATGGCGAGGCTGATGCATAGCTCTACCAAAGCAGCCTTCGCCTTGATGTAAGATAAGGTCGTTTCATACAATGAATCTGCTGGGTATATTTGCCGCTCCTGGACCAGTACGCATACCTCATGCTCCAGCGGATTGGCCGAGACGTGTTCTTGCGTTTGGGACATTGTTACTGACGTGGCATATATAGGGATTGTCAAGTTACGTATATACTTCAATGAAGGAGACTCCGGTATACGATGCTGGCTCCAGACATCCACGGCTTCCGAGTCGATAATTCTCTGGCGAGGCGTGCTGTATTTCACCATACAGTCAGTCTTGAACGTTTTTCTGAGCGACAATCAATTCATAATCGTCGAGTCAACGATCGGCGCCATTTATCAGACAGCATTGCGCGCTTCGAGTCTCCGCGCCTTAGCACAATCAAATCAGGCTGCTTTCGTCACTTGTATCTGATCAAGAATGCAAAGTTGATGTCAGGAAACCAGATGAAGGAGCTAAGAATCAAGTGGTCGGCCTAAGAGCGGTGCTGCTGTTTCCGACCCCGACTTGATCGAGCAAGTGAATGCTTGTTGTCTGATAACCCACTTCGATTTCGCATGTGAATATCTTATCGAGCCCCACTGCCTTTCTTGAATTGCCAATCCTTCGTCTGCAACTCCAACTCGACCAGCCGCTCCTGTCCGAGAGCTTCAAGGACTCTTACCGCGATCTCTCGCACATTTCGAAATCAACAAAACTCGCGGCACAACAACTTGCTCCTCGCTGAGAGAACGCTGATAAACCGAGAGACACGACACAAGACCACCGGGGAGAAAGAAGTCAACGAAAATGAGACTCGTCAACATCCTGCAAGCTGGTATGTTCCTGTTGGGAATGGCAGATGCCTTCTCCAGGCTCTTCGCTGAGGAGAGGTTGATATCTGTCGAACACATCAACGACAAGACTGAGGATCAGCCACAGAAGAGGACTGGTGTGCAATGCGACACTCAAGAGTCTGGTCGGTTGAGCAATGGTACGGAATGTGCTTGGATCTAAGACGACTATGAGATGATCAAAGAGACCATTGCGACTCGCAGACAGCGTGCTCTCACTTCATGGAGACCAACCTGGCTGCATCGACCAGTCTTGAGACCTTCAAGCTTTCTTGAAGGTTGCCGCCTGATCAGGACAAAAGCGCAATCAGACAGGCTTTGAATACGGAGTACCTAGACACCCTCAATTGATTGCTTGAATGCGGTCAAAAGGGAGCAAATAGTAGGATGAAGTCCTTTAGCTGCATAGCCGATCTCACAATGAATTGACATTCGTTCTGCTTTCCTATCATATCCGCCTCGATCTTTCCTACTCTCAGCTTCATTTTTGATGCATTCGATTGTTATGCCTATAGCAGGTGCCATGAAAATATATACATATATGCCTGCAACGAAGGACCTTGGCGGGAATAAGTTGACGCTAGCGCCCCACTTTCACATGACAGCACGTCACGCTTTTGTGCCAATGACTCCACACGTGGAGTGAATACCACTTGCGACTTTACATGTGCACAGACACTGTTCACCAATATTGAACCTGCACAGAAGGTACATATTCCTTCGTTCGTCAACTCTGACTTCGACATCCAACTTTGCGACACTTGCCAAAAAAAGTTTTTGCAAAAGCTTTCTCCACACCTCGAGTCACTACAACCAAGACCATTCGACAAACACATTCAAATTACCTCGCCGACACATTGGAAAGATGTCTTTCGCAGAAGTTGTTACCACAATCGATGAGAAGAGCGTTGGTCTAAAGAAGATCGCGAGTGGCAAGGTCCGCGAAATCTTTGAAGTTGATGAGCAGACTTTGCTCTTCGTGGCAACAGATCGCATCTCGGCATATGATGTGATACTGACCAATGTAAGTGCTTACTCTTGTGTTTCAATTACAAACCGTATCAGATACTAACTTGAGCATAGGGCGTGCCCAACAAAGGCTCACTCCTTACACAACTATCGGCGCACTGGTTCGCGCTGATCAGCAAGCACTTTCCGGAACTCAAGACGCACTTGAAGTCGACTTCGCTGCCGGCTTCGGTCCCATCGAACCTCGCTCCACAGCTTGAGAAGCGGAGCATGCAGGTCAAGCGCGTGCCGGTGATTCCACTCGAATCCATCGTCCGCGGATACATCACCGGTAGTGCATGGTCCGAGTACAAGAAGTCCGGCACTGTTCATGGCATGCCTGCGCCAGCTGGTTTGCAAGAGAGCCAGAAGCTCGAGAAGCCTCTCTGGACTCCAAGCACGAAGGCCGAGCAGGGCGAACATGACGAGAACATCTCGAAGCAGAAAGCCATCGAGATCGTTGGCGAGGAGGTCGCCAAGAAAGTCGAGGAGGCCAGCCTGAAGATCTACGAGATGGTAAGTGTCTATTCATCCACGCTGCCAAGTATGTAGAATGACACTGACATCTTGCTTCACAGGCTCGCGACTATGCTGAGGAGCGCGGCATTATCATCGCCGATACCAAGTTCGAGTTCGGCCTTGATCCGGAGACGAAGGAGATTGTCCTCATCGATGAGGTTTTGACCCCAGACAGCTCACGCTTTTGGCCCAAGGATAAGTACGAGGTCGGAAAGGGCCAGTCAAGCTATGACAAGCAGTATCTGCGCGACTGGCTCACGAATTCCGGGCTCAAAGGCAAGGATGGTGTGAGCATGACTGAGGAGGTTGCGAAGGAGACCTCGAGCAAATATCGCGAGGCATACGAGAAGATCACTGGGGAGAAGTGGCAGTAGAGGCGCGGCAGGTTCGAGGTCACCAAACTCAAGCATGAAGTCGTTCCTGTCCACGGAGATTGAGGGCATCCTCGTATAGATAGAGGTTGCAGCCCAAGCTGCGAGTGGTGGACACTTTCTGTACATCTTCTATGCGAAAGATCGTTACTTCTACAACTTTGATTGCCTTGTGCTTCCCCACGAGAACCACGACCTGGTAAGTAGTCGAGGAGGTAAGAGCTGCTCGAGCTCGCGAGTATTCAGATATGACAAATCGCCCCGGACCTCGTTGAGATCTGTAATACCACACAGGCGCATCGCAGTTTCCACTTCGTCTTGCAAGACTGTTCAGAGCGTCAGCAGAAGAAATAATGTAGGAAGCGGCGAGAGACACTTACCGGAAGCAGCATGCTCGACGCCTTCCTTGTCATACAACACAGCGCACTGGAAAGGCCGACCGACACCGACACCTCTCGCTCCAATACAGATAGCCTTGACCACATCGCTCCCTCTTCGCACGCCACCATCAACGAAGACCTCCATCTTGTCAAAGACTTCCGGACAATCTCTCTTCAGCTCCAGCAGAATCAGAATCGTCCCTGGTGAATTATCCAACGCTCTCCCGCCATGATTCGACACCACAATTCCCGCACACCCCATCTCCAACGCCTTCTTCGCATCAGCCGCAGACTGGATCCCCTTCACCACAATCGGCTTCGAAGTAAACTTTCGGATCCACGGAATATCCTCCCAACACAGCGCCCAGTCAATAAAACTTCCCGTCGTCCTAGCCAACCCGCCACCCTTCTTATCCGTGCCAGACTTCGCCCCATTCGCATAAACCGATGTAGTCTCCGAAACCAACAACCTCTCATCCGCTTCTCTCTTACTCACAACCGCCAAATCCACAGTAACGAAAATCGCCTTGATCTGATCCAATTTATCCACCTTCTTCAACGTCGCTTCTGTCTTATGTCGTTGTCGATCCACATAAAGTTGGAAGAAATATGGGTAGTCGTTCGGAACACTCGCCAGAATATCCTCAATACTCATACTCGCTGTCGTACTCATACAATGAATAATCCCGCTCGCCGCGGCTCCAGCTCCTAATGCGGCTTCGCCTTCGGGTCCTGCTGTCTTTGCAATCCCCATTGGGCAAATCCAAACTGGCATGTTGACTTTGCAGCCTAGCATAGTAGTCTTGGTGTTGATGTCTCGTACGTTACGCATCACACGAGGTCGAAACCAGAGTTTTCCCCACCAGGATTTGTTGGCGTTGAGACTGAGTAAATCATTTGATGCGCCCCAGATGTAAGCCCATGCTTTCTTGGATCCAGCCTTCTCGAATGCGCGCTCGAAATCATCGAGGTTGATGAGAGTTGATAGAGGAGGTCGTTCATTGGGATCTAAGGGCTTGGATTTTGTTTCTTCTTTTTGAGCTTTGGTCCAGCTTTCTGTGATAGTGCTTTCATCTAGATCGCCTAGCTTTGCGGAATCTGGGAGCTCTGCCTCAATGAGTTTCGCGCTGTGGTATTGATTGTAGGTTTCTGTGCCGTCTTTGCCTGCATATTTCCAGATCATTTCTGGACCGCCTGGGTGTTCGGGAGCAAACTGTGATTTTCCTGTCAGCCCCATCTCTGATCACATCCTTGAGGTACATAATCACCTTTGATAAATCGTATACTATGCCATTGACCACGACCCAACAGTCTTCTGCTGAGGAATGTTTTGTTATTTCCGCCACGGAGACCTTGTCGCCCTGCCCCATTTTTACGACAAATCTATTTTATCGTCCTGGTCGACCTCGTTCTTTACTTCTCAATGTCGAGAGATCACTGGACGTCTTTGGCTGTGAAATTTACGTTTCTTGTGATATATGATCTCAGCACCAATTGCCGAAGAACGATTGGTCTTGGGATCCTGGTGTTGATGATGTCGACCCTCGTCTCGGGCGCTTTCTCCACCCCCGCCACACCATTCGTCCGACTGCCGAATTGAGGAGCCGAGAAGTGCAGAGTTGTTTTGGGCATGATCACGCGAATATTTTAGTACATTGCATCAAATTTGGCAAGACACTCCAAATCAGCTGCGGACTTTCACTAGGATGGTTCCTACCCGACACAGCTTAATCATCGATGGCAGCTACTGCGTCAGAAGCGCGTATTTCTCGGTTCCGAATAAGATCGCGCTATTCTGACGTGCTGCGAGCAGGAATCGACCAGGGAAGATTACTGCTTACGTGGCGGAGTGAGGTGGTCAGAAATGTTTTGCGGTAAATGCGAGCTAAAACGCGGTCCTGAGTGAAACAGAATGGTCTCAGATGACACTTTACTAAGATCTATTCGCTACTAGAAAAGGGCTACATTGTTCCATCATGGTCATCAGCTAACGTTCAATCGTTCACGCGAATTGAGCGACAATCTGCTCGAGCTCCTCTTGAGTCTTCTCCTTGATACCAACGAGTTCGTTGTCGTTCTTGGCGCTCCAGTTGTTGCCGTATGGTGTACTGAGGGCGGATAGAGCGATGAAGTCAAGGAACGTCGGTAGCTCGGCGGTGCCGTTCTTGATCTTTGCCCAGGCATCCGTCTCAATCTGTTCAGTGGTCGCTTCGACTCTTTGGATAGACTTTCCCTTCTTTTCCGCGATCGCAATGAGCTCATTCTGACTCACAGCAGCACTTTGAATGTAGACGGCGCGATTCTTAAATTGGTCCGGGTTCTTAAGGATGGCGACGGTGGCTTTTCCGACATCTTCGAGTGTAGTCGTGCTATGCTTGTCGTTGCCGCCGTCCAGAACCCGTGTTGGACCGTTCAGGTTGACGTTAAATCCTGCACCGATGCCCCAGTCCAAGAAAAGTCCATTGACGACGAAGGCATAGCTGATCTTATCTTGCTTGCTCTTGAGGTACTCCTGTGTCTTCACCTTGCCAGCAAAGACAGGGAGGGCAGCAATCTTCGCGCTGCCGGCGATATCCGAGCCGAACTCGGAAGGCAGGAAGAACTTGACTCCGGCTTCGATTGCAGCATCGATCAGGGGTGGCTGGCCGTCGTGATTGGGAAGCAGACTGACGACAGCGTCTTGTCCTTTAAAAGCATCGGTGAGAGATTGACTGCTGTAATCGGTCTTCACCGTCTTGACAGAAGAGGGAAGTTTGTCGGTTTTGCCGCTCTTGGAAAGGACGGTAACATTAAGGCCGGCGTTTACAAGAGCATTGACGACACTCGGGCCCAGGTTGCCAGTGGCTCCAGCGACGGCGATGTTTTGATATGCCATTCTGATGTTTAGTTGATGTTGTTATTGATTGTTGCAGTTGCGGCCTGACTCGTGCTGATGCAGTAGTGTGGAATTGATGTTGCTGTAGTTGATGATGTTTGGATTGAGGTTCAACGACCACTCTTTATATTATCTTACATCCTCCACGAGGCTCCTTGATGTCGTGTGATGCCCAGAATCTTCCACATGCACACCCTATCCTGGTGGTGAAGTGCCGGCGGACGAAAATCTGTGTAAGCATCGGATATACTTGAGTGATATCGTGCTCTGATTGGCCGGCAAGATTCCGCTGTGCTGACAGCGTGCAGTTACGTCCGGCCGACCTGGGTGCTTGGCATCCAGACACTGAACATTGTGGGTCCTTGCGCCATGTCAAACATTTGTTGCGTTGTTTGAGAGGAGTGATGTAAGATTTCCGCTGCATGTCGTGCAGTCGAACGTGACCGGGATGGTTTTGCGAGCTCCAGATGAGTAAACACTGTTCTTGCACTGCAGTCTAAGCCTTGTGATACCGGTTCATTGCCTCTTGCAGTTTTGGCCAAAAATCCCGGTTGACATTGGCATCGACAAATTCAGTCCATTTGATGATCTGCCGGCCGCTTTGATCAAAGTCCAGCGTCCACATGTACTCGTTCACGTATCTGCGAGCTGTCAGTTCCGATTCCGCTCATTTGGAAGATGGCATTTGTGTACATACTCGCCAGCAAGGGTATCAGCTCGAGCGGTTGAGTAGATGCACAATCGGCGTGCTTCTTTGTCTTCCACAAGATCGTGTACCAGCAAGGTGAAATTGTGAAAGATGGGTTTCAGAGCTTGGAGCGATTTGCGATACTCATCGTTGGTCTGCGCCTTGTGGCCGAGCGCAGCTGGCAATATGTGTCTGAGGCAATCTTGATGGCGATAAGATATGATCGCATCAATGTCCATTCGGTTGAAAGCCTCGACCAAGGCCTCGGCCGTCAGGCGCTGTGGGGACTTCGTCATGGCTGGAGCTTGTCGATTGTGCGCGCGACGTTCATGCTCTCATCGTGCTGCTTGTCTGAAAACCTCTCCTCACACTTATTTCTAGTGCAGGTCGTGTCGCTTTCCTCGTATCGTTGTTGAGACATCGAAAGGAGGGCTGCATATCGTCACACCACCTGACGATCGTCACTAGAGAAAAGCAAAAAAAAACTGTGAGGTGCGCGCCGTTGGGAGGTCGTTCCAGCCTTGGCCGGTGTAATCTCCGAGGTAGACGACACGCAGGATCTGGAATACACTCCAGTCTGTGAAATACCGCAAGATCGAGGGACATCGAGCAATCATGCCTGGCAGGACGTTGGTCGTGTTAGGCTCCGGACCAGGCATCGGAGTCGCAGTCGCGCAGGCATTCTCAGTGCGGGGCTTCACGCACATCGCGCTGGTCTCGCGCAATGCAGAGCGGCTGAAGGAAGACCAAGACAAAGTGCTTGACAGCATCCAGGAGCGTGGCTACAGCTGCCAGGTCAAAACATGGGCCTGCGATATTTCCGACCCTGGCGCCTTGAAGAAGACGCTGGGTGAGATTGAAGGGTACGGAGAGCTCGAGTGCGTACTGTTCAATGCCGCGAGAGTTGCAGGCAAGCCGCCACTCGAGGAGGACGTCAGTGCCATCGAGCAGGATTTTCGGGTGAGTCGCGGCGTGGCGCAGGACGGATGGAAACAAGGACTAACATGGCACAGCTCACGAATCTCGCATTGTACGAGACCGCCTTGTGGGCCATTCCCAAGCTGCAGCAAGTCAAGGCTGAAGACCGCTCGCCGTCCTTTTTCGTGACGTCGACCACGCAGCTGTGGAAAGAGCCCGTGTACGATCTGGTGTCGCTGTCCATGGTGAAGTCTGCCCAGCGCGCCCTGGTACTGTCGTTGCACAACAAGTATGGCGAAGATGTGCACGTGGCGCTGCTGAGTGTTGGCGGCGTGGTGTCGCCCGGCGCGAAGAACTTGAGTCCAGAGAACATTGCCAACAAAGCCTGGCTGCTCTACAAGCAGCCCAGAGGCAAGTGGGAGAGGGAGCAGCGGATTGATGAATAGACAGCAAGAACATTGACGAATAGATGGGCATTCCAACATTCCTCTCCCCGCTTCGTGTCTCCTCTCCTACGCCTTGGCTGTTGCTTTGACACAGCGAGAACGTCTCGGGTCAGTCGAACACTTTTTCCCATGCAGGTCCGGTAAGCATCGAACCAGGAAGGTCAGAGGGTGGACGCGTCCTTCTGGCAGGATGGCCCAGTCGGTTCACCATGAGCGGAGAGCGACAATGAAATTGTCGAAGAGCCGAGACAAATCTCCAACTCTACGCGAACCCTCAGCAGTCAGTCTCGGTTGGTACAATGCTCGCGGGGTCAAACCTTCGGTATGCTGTGTTCGAACAGCGCAAACCGCAAACGTGGCGGGCTCCTGCAGACATGGGCTGGCCAGCCGTGTGCCACATGGTCATCATGCAGATGGCCATCATGTCCGACCCAACTTCACACCACACCTTCTACCAGCCTTCAACACCACTCCGAGCGCGACAGACAAATCACGCCGTAACCATCACTGCCTGGCGCCCGCGCAATCTGTTTGTCCGAGAACAATCGCAAGAGCATCCTCGCACGGTCCTACAACCGCAAGCACTTCCTGTCACGCACCTTGCTCAAGGAAACGCCTCCGTTCCACGATGGCGATGCAATGCCCTCACCGCACATTCGAGCGCATCGCGCAGATGCTTGGCCGTTCCTCCAAGTGCGCGATTTCGCAAACTCCAATCAGCGCCCGGAGCACGAATGCGCTACGTGATACAATCCATGCAATGTTGACTTGCATCGAGAGAGCACCATCAGGCAACTCTGGACATCGAACCTAGTACGGGCATGACTCCGGGAGCCGGATCGTGGCGAGGCAACGCTGGACGGGACGGCAATCGCGCTGGGGTGCAGTTTCCTCTGGCGATTGTGTCTCGATCCCGCAAACAATGCATGATAGATGATGTGAAGTTCACTGGTAGCCACGATATCACTTCGACCGCACCGACCAGCACAGAGCTCATGACGCTCAATCTGACGAGCAGGAAAGGCGCTCGCTCCAACAATACATCGCACTGTCCATTGCGGGCGTGCACTACCAGCCACTGCTCAGGATGAGCCATGTCATATCTTATCCGGCCCAGTCTTCGATGCATGCCAATTGGAATGGCGGCTGTGCGGCAAGCTTCCCAAGCAAAAACCTTGACCGTGCACCCTCGCACCTTCGCATGCTTGACGGTCTTGGCTGATCGATCTTGTACCAGACGGGCAGCTCTCCAAGCTCTCTTGCTTGCCGAGCCCCACTCACTTGCATGAAAACGTCACTCAGTACGAGCATCTGCACCGTTAGACTGCAACATCGCGGCAGCATCTCAGCACAGCACGCATCCTGAACGCGGCAAAACCATGTCCTACGTCTTACCAGAAGAAGCAGGTGAATATGCGATTGTCGGGACGCATGCTGGCTTGCCTATTTGCTTGACACAGCTCAAATCATAAATACCCCGACGCGATCCCGTTCACAGAGCCCCCGAACCATGTACCTGGCGCTCTGAGCGAACTTTCTTTTCATCCACCGGCTTTCCTCTAGCCACTTCACGTCTGCATATCAATTGTCCACTTCACCGCAAGAAACGCCTCTTGTCGCGTTACCACAGGAAGAGTTCGACACAGCATCCGCGGCGTCAGTGCGACGCCTTTCTGATACAATGTTGGGTAAATCACTTTTGTCCAAACTGGGTCTGTCGGCTGCTACAGCCTCTCTTGCAACGGCATCGTTGGGAAAGGAATTCCACGCACACTCGAAATGGCAGAACGTTAAGCGACAATATTTTCCTGCCAACGCTACCGACGTTAAATCGTTCACAACGCCCACGAATGTCACAATCCGATACAAAGAGCCAGGAAAGGAAGGAGTGTGTGAGACTACACCTGGTGTCAACTCGTATTCCGGGTACATCGATATTGCACCAAACGTACATGTCTTCTTCTGGTTTTTCGAATCGAGAAGGGACCCAGCGAAGGATGACTTAACCCTGTGGCTTAATGGAGGACCTGGTAGTGACTCGCTGATTGGCCTCTTTGAGGAACTTGGACCGTGCCGAATCACTGAGAATCTAACTTCGGTACTCAATCCGTACAGCTGGAATGAGGTATCGAACATGCTCTTCCTCAGTCAGCCGGTCGGAGTCAGTTTCTCGAACCAAGGCGAAGAACAAGGCACGTACGCCAACTACACTGGCACTTTCCTGAACAGCACAGAACTGGGGGGCGTATACAACTCCACGGGCACCTGGCCTATCCTCGACCCGATCAGAGAGGGCGAAATCGATACCACCGATCTTGCTGCTATTGGTGCTTGGCATGTCTTCCAAGGCTTCCTGAGCGCTTTGCCTTCTTTCGCCAATGTTACAGCTGACCAGCCAAAGAATTTCAATCTCTGGACAGAGTCGTACGGAGGACATTACGGACCATCTTTCTTCCGGTACTTTTCCGAGCAGAATGACAAGATTGCCAATGGCACTTTGCCGGGATACCACTTGAACTTCAGGAGTCTGGGACTCATCAACGCCATCATTTCGGAGAAGATCCAAATCGATTATTACCCGGAGTTTGCTGTAAACAACACTTACGGCATCCAAGTCTACAATGACACTGTATACAACTACGCCAAGTTTGCGACGAACATGGTAAACGGCTGCAAGGAGCAAATTGATGGATGTATAGCATCCGCACAGGGCATCCCGGGTGGTCTCGTCAACGGCAAGATCACCTATGCTGCCACCTCGCAGCCTGCAGTTGCTGCCATCTGCGCAGAGGCAGGCAACATGTGCAGAGACAACGTGGAAAGCTTGTACTATGCTTACGGCGACAGAGGTACTTATGATATGTAAGTGTGGACGCAAGCGCATGCCGCAGACATCTACTGACTTTTTGGCAGCCGTCACCCTAGTGCTGATCCCACGCCCGAGTCATACTTCGGAGACTACCTGAACCAGGCCAAGATCCAAAACGCTATTGGTGTCAGCCTGAACTACACAACTAGCAACACTGATATCTACTACCAGTAAGAAGGCCCGCAAATTGCACTTCTGAAGCACATCCTAACACTCCTCACAGATTTCAATCGACCGGCGACTTCATTTACCCCAACTTCCTCGAAGACTTGGAAGAGATCTTGAACAGCGGCGTCCGCGTCGCGCTCATGTATGGCGATGCTGGTAAGTGCGGAGATATCCTGACTAAAAGCTGCCAGACTGACTCTCGTCTACAGACTACATCTGCAACTGGTTCGGTGGCGAAGCTGTGAGCAAGGAGGTCAACTACACCTACACCAAAGAGTTCAACGCCGCGGGCTACGAGCCGTTTGTCTGGGGACCTGGCAAGGTCCAAGCAGGCGAGACTCGCGAATACGGAAACTTCAGCTTCACTCGCATCTACGAAGCTGGCCACGAAATCCCCTACTACCAACCTGGACCATCTCTCGCCATGTTCGAGCGTGTCATCAGCGGTCTCGCCATGTCAGATGGTGCGGAGCCTGTGACTGCGAACTTGACGACCACGGGCAATGCAAACACAACACATACTGCAAATCCGGCTGATTATTCGCTGCCTCCAACTGCGTCTGCGGACTTGGCCGCGTACAGCTCGAGCTTGATCGCCAGTTATGCATCGTTGGATAATGCTCCGCCGCCAACGGCTGTGGCGAAGATGCTTCAGGTCTAAGTTCTGAAATAAGACGTGAGGTAGGGAATATACAAAGATTAGACAGTAATGCGATGCGGCGCACAGAAAGTAATGAGTGTGTATCACGATATATGACTGATGAACAATTGCATATAAAAGTCAGGAAATGTGCATCATAAAAACTTTCTCGTCATTCGTCAAAATCATCTATCAATTCTATCTGGGGTGAATTCTGTTGATTCATATCAGCTTGGAGCCTCCATTCCTCCGCTGTAACAGCACTATCCAGAGCGCGATCAGGACGCATGCACCTGTCAACATGACCACTCCTGCAAAAAGCTGTAATCCAAGATAATTCGTACCCCCGCCTCCAGTCGACGCCTTCGCCAGCGCAGCGGCAATAGGCGGCCCAATCAAACTAGCAATACTACCAAACCCCTGCGCCATCCCAAGACGTGCTCCAAAAACTTTAGCATCTGGACAGACGACGGGAAAAACACTAGGTGGCAGCGGTATTAAAGCTCCTGAGAAGAAACCGTATAGCGCTGCTACGGCGATGAAAGCTCCAGTCTCTTTGGCGGCTAGCCAAGCGATTGCGACGATGCCGCTGGAAACTACGCAGAAGGTCCAGGGAATCATGCCGCCGATTCGAGAGGCTGAGTAGCCTGCGAGTAGACGTCCGGCGATGCTGGTTGCTTGGGCGATCATGGCGATGTAGAGGGAATTTCGTTGGCTGATGCGGAGGACAAGTTGGCCGTAGGAGGGGATGAAGACGAAGGGGACCTGGAGAAATCATCAGCACAAGTCCGAATGTTCAAACCGTTTAGAGCACTCACCATGTAACCTAGAAAGATGAAGAAATTGGCGAAGCTGTACAGCCAAAACGGAGTATCAATGAGCGCGCCACGATCGAATAGCTTTCTAGGCTGTCCGGACGCCAGATCACCGAGATTCGAGACACCCCAGAGCAGTAAAGGGAACGAAACCAGGTATGTCCCAAGCATGACGAATCCGATCGTCCGTACGGTCCAACCAAAAGATACGTTCTCGATCATTTGCGAGAAAATCAAGGTATAGATGATGCCGCCAACCGGTGCGCCGCAAGTGGTAATCCCCATGGCCACTGCTCGATGTCTCTTGAAAGCTCGACTGACGAGCGCCAAACCAGGAAGATAGAGCAGACCATTCGAAAGACCCTGGAGCACTCCTTGTGTGAGCATGAGTTGCCAGTATTGTGTGCTAACACTCGTGAGGAACACGCTCAATGTCTGCCCCAGACCTCCAACTATGAGCATCGTCTGAAACCATCCCAGATCAAACAACGGGCCAGATAATACCCCAAGAAGGATCAGCAGAAAGATTGCAACTGTGCCAATCCACGATATTGATGAAGCAGACTCGTTTGGGATGTATGTCAATTCGTAGTACGACTGGAATGATCCAAAAGCAAATGACATTCCCCAGAGATTGCCAAAGACGAGAAAAGACCCGGCGACTTGCAGCCAAGCTCGCGCACCACCGTCCTTGGTTTCTGGGCTGGGAGGAGGAGCGGTGACCGGGGTGGCGAGGGTCGTAGCATTTTCAATATCGCTCGTTGATGTGATGTTTCCGTCTTTGTCGTATTCCAGCGAGGACTCTTGCTTCTCCACATCACTGCCGGCGGAAGATGAGGTCGTCATATTCGTGACTTGGCAGGAGTAACTCTCCTACGTATGCCGAGGTCCAGTATTGGTAGCCGCCAGTCTTCGTCTGCGCGTCCTCCAAGCTCCAGGGTCCTACGAATCGCTATGCCATCACAGAGGCGAGGTGCATTAAGAATGGAAGAAGAGGCGCGGAAGGCTAAAGTGAAAGAATCGACTTACCTGACACAACGCGTGGATTACATAAACTGGCCAACATGGCGTGCGGTCTGCATGCTGAGAGACGGAATTGTTTGCTGATCGCAAGCTGCGCAAGCGGCGCAAGCGAATGGTGGCACTCGTTGGCCTACTAGAAGGAGTCTAGCCCGCAAGCTGCATGAAGCATACGTGATGGTATACGCCCGGCAGTCGGCAAATGGGAGCTTGGCCATGGTCACAGGATGAGGAGAAGAAGGCGGTAGGCGAAGCGATGTCGCTGTCGCTGTGCGAAAGGGCGGTATATGCAATTCGCCGGGACTTTCTTGGACTCCGATTTGTGAGGATCCATGTTGGATACGTTGCGTGCTTGGTGGCTGGTGGATTACTTGCATGAGTACGATGGTGCAAGCTGCATGATGGTGACGGTTTTTCTCCAAGACGGACGAACAGGAACAGAGTTTCTGTGAGTTCTTGGGCTTCACGTGGGCAGCTCGTGGCGCGGAGGAGCTCGAGCGAGAGGCTCGGCCCACTTGCAGCCGATTGGCGGGCAGTTGTGATCGAGAGGCACTTCCTTCTCCTTGTCCCCATTATCACCTACACCTATGGTTGCTTCTAGGCTGCCGACCAGCTTGTACGTCTTCTAGCTGTAGACGGAGCTGCTTCTTGCCATTCAATTGCACGATACCGCGGCCGTATCCTGGTGACCGCAAGCCTGGCCAATGTCCAGAACGAAGAGGAGATCTTGTCCATGCCATATTCTGCGGGAGAGTGGCTATCATCTGCCTACGGTCGACAGCGAGCTCTGTCTGCGAACATGCGAGCTGCACTGGCCGTGCGTGCCGGACAAAAGCACTGCGTGGCGAAGTCGCTCAGCAGGATCAAGTACTATCTAAAGGGTGAATGCAACATCTTGCATATGTGCTCAAGACGTCTTTGCCTTCACTTCGGATGCGTTCTGCTCCAACAACGCTTCAGACGAATCGAGGCGCCTCATCATTGGGCCAATCAACGTAGCCATGAAGGACCCCAGGAACTGACACATGATCTGCAAATATCGCTCAGCAGCGCGGTAGTCACTTCCGGATTTACACATTAATCTTTAGGTATATATTCATTATCGTATCCTGCCGCTCCACAGTAGGAAACGATGCGCCAAGAACAAGTTGAAAGCAGTGAGCAAGAGGAGTGGCAAGCAGTCATACCATGGCAAGCCTCGGAGAATCTGGTATATCGTGCCTGCGATCACAGCACCCAAGGTCATCATGGACCAGCACCAGGCTAGTATTCTGCAACTTGATTAGTAACAGTGCCATGAAGACCGCTGGCTCAAGACTAACCTCATGTTGCGGTATTTGTTGTTCTTGTGCGCCTTATTGTCTCCGGAGGGTACCCACGCAAGAGCTCGGCCGAAGAGTCGATCCTTGATGGCTGTGAGGTAGGCATAGCTTTGTATGACCATGATAAATTGGACGTTGAAGCCATATCGGGCTTTGGCCCAGCACCGAATCGCGATGATCGAATACAAGATCGATGGTAGGGCGAAGGCGAGGTTGTAATATCGGACGTACTCCGGTCTCGCCCACAGCATACAGATTCCCGGAATTGGGTTGAGGAAGATCGAAAGCGAGATGGCGCTGTAGTACATCATTCCGGAGAGGTAGCAGATCTTCTGGATGGGGCTCAGCTTGGATCGCCAAAAGTCCATGTTGGTCAGCAGCGTGGTGGAGCCCTGCGACAATGTGTCAGTACAATTTCGGAAGTGGGACGCGATCTCAGCCTTCTCACCATGCACCATCTCATCTGCTGACTGAAGAATGCCTTAGGCGTGTCTGGACAGATTCCGCACGCCAGACAAAGCGGCAGGTAGCGAACTTTCCAGCCACGGTTGACTGCGTAGAACCCAGTATGCACGTCTTCCGAGAATCCAATCTCCGCGGTACCACCCACTTCTTCAAGAGCCGCTCGACGATATACCGCATTACTCCCAACGCAAATGGAAGCTCCGAATCGATTTCTGTTGATCTGCACCACACGGTAGAACAACTCCTGCACCGCTCCTGCTCCTTGCTCTACCCAACTCTGGTCCACGGAAGTCCTGAAGAACTGCGGAGTTTGCACAATCGCCGTGTCGGGTTTGGCCTGGTGAATTGGTATGATCTCTTGCAAGAAGTCTGGCCGCGGACAGAAATCCGCATCGAAAATGGCGAAGAAGTCGCCCGTGGTTCGCGCAAATGCCCAACGTAAGTTTCCAGCCTTCTTCAACCTTGGACGATCTTCCCGGCAAATGTATTGGAAACCATATGCCAACGCCATGACACTCACAGCCTGTGAGTCTCCGTCATCGAGGACATACACCAGCAGCTTGTCTTTCGGATAATCGAGTTGCTGGATGTGCTTGTACGTGTTCTCCAGAACCTCAATCGGTTCTTTGCAACACGGGAGATAAATGTCGACAGTGGGCGCTGTAAGTGGATTCACGGGAAAGTCTTGGAGGCGTTTCTCATGCTTCTTGATGTCGTAGTCTTTGCCGCAGATACTCACAGTGTACGAGATGACCAGGTATAGCTGGAGAAGGAAAACGAATGCACCGAACCAGTAGAAGGCGTAAAAGCTGATAACGAAGAGCCACATGCCGGCCGAAAGACTCAGAAACGAGAGTACACCGAACGTGTATAAGCCTAGGCGATTGGTCTTGAGGTACAACGTCTTCTCAAAGTCGGTCGGTCCAGTTGGAAGTACGAGCGCCGGCGATTCCGAAGGGCAATATGTCGACACGAAAGACTCCTTCGCCCGGCTCCAGATGCTTGTCTTGGATTCCTGGCTCTCTAGGTCCCGAGGAGGTCCTTTCTCCGTTACCGTACTCTCTGTCTGTCGCTTCTTTTGTAACTTCTTCCTCTTGGCCCGGGTCTCAGCAGCCGGCGTCCCTACGCCAATCTGCTCGATCTCGTCCTCTGGTTTCTCATGCACCTCCTCTTGAATGCCAACACTGGTATGTGTCACTGGCACTATCAAGTCTCGCTCCTGATCCTGCGCGCGGAACCAACTGTTGAGCTCGTTGTGTGTCACCACTTCGGGCAAAGATGACGGTATAGACTCGCTGGTGGAGGGAGCGGCGAATGATTGCGAACGTGGCTGTGCTGCCGCAAGATTTGGGTCATCATCTACAGCGACTGATGCGATCAAGGACCGCCGGAGATTTGATGGGGTCTGTACATGCGGTACTCGAGGAACAGGTGGACGCCCATCTTCCGGAATTGTCGCAGGAACCGAGAGGTCAACTGTACTGTTTGTCTCGAGGCCAAGCGGGCTGGTCGTCCTCGTTCGGTTCGATCCGACTGGAGTCTTCGACGATGAAAAGTAGTTCGGCACCTGTGAAAGACTGGAAGGCGTTCTTGGCAACTGTCGTGCATATCAGTGAGCTGGTGCCGCGCCTCCAAGTGAACTCTTCACATACGGAATCTCTTGTCGGCGTTGGGCAACTACTCGCTGCGAGGGTTGGCGGGGTCTCTCTGCCAGTGGAGTCGTTGCCCTGGCTGCCATCATCGCTGTAGGCGGTGCTCACCGCACCCGAGCTGCCATTGGCATGATGGTCGCCGATGTAGCGCCTGGAACGTTGTTGCAAGTCTTGGAGCTGCTCTGCTAGCCGATGGATATCGACTTCTGTCTGCGACTTTTCTTTGCCTGTTGCCGGATTGCCAGGATGCAGGTCAACGATCCGAAGCTGCTCGGCCTGCTCTCCGGTGACTGTCATTCCGGCAAGGAGGATTCAAGAGATGGTGTCCAAGAGCTTTGGAGCGAAAGCGAAGATTGAAGAGCGCATGCGATTTGTTGAAGAAGCGGCTCGCATAGTCCAACGAGACAGCTATCTGCGTTCACACTGCAAGCCACAAAGTTGTTTGAACTTCCGCATGGCTGCAAACTACTTCCCGTCGCCTATGCCTTGCTCTTTGCACAGATTAAGACTTGGCGGAACCCGCGTCATCCGATCATCGTCCAGCGATACGGGTATGCACCGCTTCCCCCGGCATCATCACAGTCACACCAGTTCGAATCAACTACACCTGTGGTACCACTTCGCAGCTGACGCGTTGGCGAGATCTGCGAGGAGCTTGCGAATATGCTTGTCTGGATGACTGAAAGGTGGCTGCTCAATGCCATGCAAGGCCTTTTCGTCCTGTGATGATTATGCAGTACGGGCATTGTCCAGGCACGTGGGACCAGATATTCGTCACTGTCGTAGCACTGTCGGTATCGGGACTTTGACGCCAGGGCCATATATTTCTGCAGCCAAGCATTCAGCGCGTCTCAGCACAGACTGATTCGCAGGCTGTACGACCGTTTCGGCTGGTTCCACTCTGCTGGGGAGACGTCGACCTATGTGCCTCTTTCGCATCGGGGCTGATGCCGAACACCAACGAACCACGGCCTTTGTCAAGCTTTGGAAAAGGATGCTGGGCACCGATGCGAGTCCGGAAGATCCCATAATCAACGTCGACACACTGCGTATCCATCATCGAGCGACTCAAGGCATATATGGCTACGGAATCCTGCGTTGTGCTACTCACGACGATTCAATCAGAAGTGTGAGCCCGTCGCTAATTTGCCGAACGGTTCCTCTTGGACTACGCGCACTTTATACGGAAGGTCCTATGTTCTCGCATCCTTAGCTGAAGCGGTTCATGATGTCAATAACGAGGCTTTCTTGTGATGCATGTCAGATGGGATCGACAACAGTCGCCATCTATTCCATATGTCGCCTGGCGTATCCTTCAGTGCGACAAACGCGCCAGAGAGCAGGAATTCATTCGTTTATTATCAGTCCCTTCATCAAATGGAACCGAGCAACCCGCGTTTCGACCATAGGGAGGCTCGAAATTGGCTCGTGCAACCACAGCATCGACGTATACTGTCCGAGCCGTGCGCCTCCTGCGGGAGAAGCCCCAAAAGATAACACGCCGCCAAAGCTTTGTGAGTGGATCGCCACTGCCTAAAACTCATCGAAGGAGTCTCGCTACATCTTCCGGCGTGCGTGTCTTATTTCTGAGCCATCCCGCCATGTTTCCTCGGTCATGGAAGACACGCGAGTGAAGATTGATCGTCGGTCGAGCCATGCCGAAGCCACAGGATGGTCCACGGATGCGATATATGTGCCAAGCAGAGCTGACAGAGTTTTTCTTGGTAGCAAAGTAGCTCAAGTTGGCAACGAAGATGCTAAGATAAGACATCACTTTGCGGTAGAGGTTCGGGCGTGGATGGAAATAGGTGGAGTTGCACATGTCGCGTAACATCACGCCTTGTACCTGCATTCGATGACCCGCTTTTCTCTTCCTTTGCCAAGACCGGTCTCATTGTGTAGGTCTCCTCCCGTCACAGATACAATGCCTGTCAGCTGTACCGCGGAACCAAGGCACACGTTGCATCCCTTGGCAGCCATGTGAAAATGATATTGGAGGCTGATAGCGGGCCGAGCATTCCATCGACAAACAGCCCCGTAACGAACCAGAGGACCACAGCAACAAGATTGTGCAGCCAAGCAAAAACATATCCAAAGTTCGCGCAGCAAACGGCCACGCGTCTCGCAGACACTTTCTGCATGGCATACGTGGTTGGCTGCCGGAATATCTCAAAGCTCTCCGGCTGTGGAGAAGTCAAAGTCCGGTAGCACAGAAATCAGCCTCCACGAGAAGTTTATGCCTTGCTCCGCTTTCGTTACCTAGCACCTCTTTATTGTTCGACCTGCAATACGATGACCAGGTTCGTTTTCGCAGTTGCAGCTGCATTGGCTGTTGGCAAGGTCGCCTCGGAAGTATCCCTTTGTGGGCAGTTCCAGACGCACACAGAATGTGCGTAGCCGCCTTTGTTGAGGACCCGATAACGCGTGCGACTGTGTTGCTGATCTTGTGTTGCATTTAGGGCCCTATACGAGTATGATGGATGGGAAGAGGCAAGGGTCTGCAGGTGCTAATAAGACTTCTAGTCAACAATAATGCTTGGGACAAGGACGATGACTCGGGATCTATCTGTACATATGTGAGTTTTGCGATGGCGAGGCCACGTTCCGCGCTCACTTATCGTTACAGGCTTGTGAAGACTGCCGCGATGCGATCTCATTCTACTCTGTCTGGAATTGGACTACACAAGATCCCGTTCGAGTTCACGCTTACCCACACGTGGAGCTGAGATCCGAACGACTTCCACTACAACTGGGCGAACTGCGCACGCTCAAGATCGCAGCCTCCTGGTCACTGGCTCCAGTGTCGTTGGCAGATGGCACATCGCAAGATCCCACTACACAGCCACTCGCTGGCGCACTTGAAGACAATGACGTGCAAGCCAATGTCGTACTAGACGTCTTTGCGGATGCAGATGAAGAGAAGAGTCGGACGCCCGCCCAGCAGACATATGAGTTGATGGTATGGGTTGGCGTCTTCGGCAATGCTTCATGGCCAATAGGCATGAATGAACCCAGAGATCCTCCTGTGATCATGAACTTGGACGACATCGATTTGTAAGTCTGAACCCATGGGCTTGTGTCATATCAGTGATCTAAACTGACAACTTTCCAGTACACTCTACAATGGTACAAATTCCAGAGGTCAACTCGTCTACTCCTGGGTTGCGAACCAGACTTCACCGACATTCGACCTGGACTTTGCGCCTCTGCTCAACTATTTGCAGAGAAGAGAGGGGATACCAGAAGACGTTTATGTTGGGACCGTGCAATTCGGATCCGAAACATTTTATTCTGACAGTCCGATGAACTTCTCAGTGTCATCATTTGAAGCTGAGGTCGAGCGCGGAACGCCATCGTCAGACTCAGGCTCAGACTCAGAGAGCGTCGGCAATGTGCTTGGGGTGCCAAAGTTTAGTCTGGGACAGAATTGCTTCATCACCCTTTGCTGCTTGTTGGTCGGATGCTTAATGGTCTGTTGAGGATGAATGCAGAGCTAGCATCGGACTGGTACAGTCGGAAAATAACCTTGAAACTACAAATGCAGCCATTTCGACTCAAAAAAGTGAATCTTCCGGTTCCATCCCACGTTCTATTCTCAACCTGCAGGGCAAGTTTCATGCACCCCACCCTTTCTCCGAATGATGCATGATATGTCTTCCAGCAGACTATTCTGTGTGGTGGTCTCGAATGGTGCACTAGCGGATGGCCGCGATCGCGCGTAAAAGTACCATTTGGGCGATTGCAAAAGCTGTGCCCGACGGCCGATCGGCATGCCGAGCTGAAGCTTGGCTCAACCGCCGGCCAGGTCTATGGGCCTGCCATCTGCCGGCATTGAACCCACTGATCGATTGTGAGCGGTGAGACTCTCTTGCATATGGGACTGACGCACAGTCGCCACCCCAGTATTGACTCCACCAAAATCTTCGTTGAGCAATTGAGCGACATAAGGGCTGACTTTCTGGTCTCTGGACTCGATATATCAGTAACATCATCATGGCAAGCAGCCTCAGCTGATGCGTTAAAGGGACGTTCGCGTTTGTGGGCCGTCTAGCGGTGTGGCTGCCAGGAGAAGTTGCACTCGTGTCCGTTGCCGAGAGCTCAAGAGCAGTATAGTGTGAATTACACGGCGACGCGTCTCAACGATCACGTTGAGGAAATGTCTGAGATTCGTATTCCCAGCCCATTGTGAAGCCCACCGAGAGGCCTAGTGTTAAGTGTCTTTCGTGAGGTCTCTGCAAACAGCATCTGTGAAAGGGCTTTCTTCGTGCAATCGTTTCAGTTTGGGATCGGCTTTCCACGTCTCGTACAATCTCGCCCTCATGGTCCAAGGTGTCTTGTGTAGCTGAACGCTGACATCTTTCATGTAACTTGCATTATGCTGATCACCTTGCAAACGCAGCAAATATGCAGCTCTCAGCGCTCGATTGGCGAAATTAACCTTTCTGAATTCTTTGTACCCCAACATAAGTTGTAGTGTCGTCTTATTGCGGCATATCGCGACCATGGGTCTCGCATTCGCCTTAGAAGGATGGTAGAGCTGCATGCAAGCGAAGTCAAGATGAACAGTAGAAGTTTCGTCTAGGTTGGCCCTGTAGCACCGTCCTCTGTATATTTCCACGAATTTCTCAAACATGATCGGGTCGCAGGGCCGTGCCTGGTCTTTGGTCAGTGCTTTTGCCACAACTGTGTTGGAGTGATCAGTCCACAACAGTCCTCGACCGTAGCGGGAACGGTCGAGTACAAGCTCAAGCGCAGCATCGGCTGTGCCGTCTTTCGACCAATACAGCTTTGCTCTAGCTGTTGCGGCAAGTAATTCGGCGGGCCAATTGAATGAACGCTTCGCCAGAGCGCTCCGAATGCGCGCTGTCTTGGGTCTCATGGCAGCACCATCTCTCAGCGACTCGTCCAGACACCAGATACGTATCCAATCTTGCACCGCCTGAATTTTATCTTCTGCCTCAAGATGCCAACAGAGAGGATCTGCCAGGTTGCGATCCACGGTCCGATCCCATTGTCTCGGATCTGTGCCTAGTAGCCATCGCAAGATCAAAGAAGCTTTTACGCTCGTAGCCCTAACCTGCTGTTCCTTTCGCGGTAGAGACTTGATGACTTCCATCGAGGACTTGAGCAGCACAGTAGCTTCTGCTGGGCCCGCCAGATCACGCTCTGCCAACTGCAGGAAGTGGTGGACATCCTGAGGCGTGTGGATCGGCTTATGCTGACTACCATGCCGCTGTGAAGGATTTCCAGATCCTCGCTGCTGATAGTTGTCATTTTTTCTCTCGCCTCCATTCTGTTGTGACTTCCGTGGTCGCCGTTGTTCCACATCAGGCGCAGATGGAGACCTACGCCACAAGCTGTTCTCCTGCGTCTCACTTCCACGTAGCACGAACTCTTTCTCAGTATTTCCTAGCCCTCGTGAATCGTTCGGCTTCTCAGATACAACCGGTCCGTGGCGCTTCGCATCATGTGTAGTGTGCCGAACGTGCGAAATCGTGACTGGTCGCGAACTGACAATGGACGTATTCAGCGGCCGCATATGGCGCAAAAGCAGTCTTCCCGCCATGCTGGAATAGTCTCGAGAACATGATTGCAAGTGAGATGCATGGCAAAGAATATGGAGGGATGCACAACAAAGGTGGAGCTTGTACGACCCACGTCACTGCCTCGTCTCGAGGAATATATCTCGGCTCGCTGTTGATGTAGCCACTACCTCCTCTATGTGTGTGTTCGCATAATCCAAGACCAAATTACACTGAGCTCGCTCCTTTGGGATGAACAGAACCCCGGACTTGATTGATGCAAGTGAAAATATCGGTCCAGATCTCCTCAAGGACTCGTGCTATGCCGACGTGGTTCCTACTTTCGGCCACCAGCAATGGCTAAATTCCTCCGACTGCGCGACTCATCTCAGGCTATGTCACAACTGGCCCTGACGTCTGATCATTTCCAGCCCCCTTGGCAGATTAGGTTCGCCAACCTAGCAAAGATGCAGCTTCATCGGTATATATCGGCACTCGAACGTGAGTGCGTGATAGCGTACGTGCGCCTTTCGCATATGGCCATAGCGCTTATTGGCTTGCATTTGAATGGCGAGCACAGTCCGTGGAATGCGGCTCTTTCAGTGCTGCCTGTCCTCGTGCGAGTGCTGCGTCGTGCTACAGATGAAGCACAGCGTCTCTACGAGCTGGATGGAATGCTCCGGCATCATGACCTTTCATTTGCTGAACAGCTTCATCCAAACCAAATGCCAGTGTTCTGGCCCCCGGAAACACTATGATTCATGCCTTCCCTGATGATACGATCCTTAAGCGAATCGATTCGAGCTTGATCATTCACAAGTTCTTCCTTCCTTGTGGATGAAACACTAGTACCACGAGACTGCCAGAATTTCCACGAGCTGGGCCGCGTGGTCGCCTGCTCTGACTGCTCAAGAAGCCTCTGCACCATGAGCTCCCAGTTCCCGACTCCAGTGAGAAGGCATTCCTTGCACTTCTTCTTCTCAATCTCCGCCTCGGCGGTGTTTACCTCGACAATGTCCTTATTCGACAGCTGGCCATCTGCAATTGTGACGGCCTGCTTCGTCCAGCTTAGACCTTCCTCGGTGCTCGAGCTGGAGCCTGCGAACAGGATTTCACCAATGTAAAGCATCAACTCACTCTCAGCGCACGTTGGCTGCGGAGTGGGACGAACGACTGGAATGTCGCCGCTTTGTGGTGGATCCGGGAACTTTGGTGGCACAAATATGAGACTCCATAAAGTCGAATTCGAAGCGCCTGTCGTTGGCGGAGGAGGGAATGGCGAGACAGGCGCGGTCCGTCGTGCACGGAGGACCGACAGCAGAATCGGGAGTGCTTGATCGATGTCTCCAATGCGGGCATGATGGCTAGCCAACGCTGTCGTAGCCTTGAGAATATTTAGCGTTACATCAGCAGTAGCAGACTCCTTTAGAACGTAGGTCTTCTCGTCAAGCACATCCGCTTGCCCGAGCTCAGCTTTGAGACCAGTCTTTGCAATGTCTACCGCCCATCTGTACATCTCCGTGGCCACGTCATTCGTGCCTTGAAACTCCAGCCAATTCGCAAAACCCAGCGCAGCTTCCAGCTGCTGGCCTGTGGTAAACCCCTTTCCAGTGATTATCTTCATGTAGAAGGTCTCAGGCGCAGGATACGGCCTCACGCAGTCCTCTTCTCGAGGCGCAGCTTTCATGTAAGGAGGTGTGGGCCGAGGGTCTGGATTCGAAGGTCCAATCACGACATCCTTGGGAAATACAAGATTCCTTGTCCGATCCAGAACCATGCCATCCAGATGCTCGGCGGCCTTCGCGCACAGCATCAAAGCCTCGACGTAGCCTGCTTTCCATGGCCAACTCTTCTCGCTGATATCGTATCCAGCCTTGCCAACCCCAGGAATGAGTATTTCACCTTCATCGTCTCCTAACGTCTCATGCAGCCCTTTGCCATCGTATTTTCCGTCCTCCAATCTCGCTAAAAGCTTCAGCGCTGTGGTCCCAACTTGAGCCCAGTCCACAATGCCGGTCCCGCTCCGCAGAGCTTGTTCCTCATCGGAGAATACTCTTGCAGCTCTGAGTAATTGCCTTGTCTGCCATCGCCACTCGCTTGGTGTCGGATTTTTCCGCTCGTCCATCTCAATATTCACGCCAAAGTAGGCGATGCCGCCGAGAACGAGAAAAGTCCATCCTAGAACGGTCCATTTCGCAGCCAAGTAGAACTGCTGCTTCACGAAACTGCGGTTACTGCTGGAAAGTAGGCGAGCGAGCTGTCCTGAAGGGCCATTGAGCGGGCGTTGATGAGTCTGGGCCAGATATGGAAGCTGAGGACGTGGCGGCGTGAGCCTGGTGAACGGTCGCTGTGTGCGCTTCGAGGTACTCGGTGGGCGTAGAGGGCGCAATGATGGTATTCGCGTCGACAGCGTGCGTTGCGAGAGCATTCTGGATGCTGCGCTATGTTGTAGAGGAGTAGCAATGCTTGCGATCACGAGTGGTGAGGTCAGACATCCCAGCCGCCAAGACTCGGAGCTCCTGCGCGTTTCTACTTCCACCGCAATTGATGACCTGTTCTCCTTCCACAATTTCTCGTGTGTTTTGCCATGTCTGTAAATAGCGTACAGAGATCGTCGCTGAGCTCCAGGCTGGACAATTCCTTATCTGTGAAGGGCACTGCGGGAGACGGCCTTGTCAAGCTGGTGCATAGCATCAACAGCTCCCCGTCGTCAGAACTACTCACTAGACAGATGTCGAGTCAGATCATTTGGAAATATGTCAGCCTCTTGACCGTTGGCGGTCCAGCATGCACTCACGACCTTTGACTCGCCCATTTATTCAGCTCGGGGGTGAATTACGAGTAACACCAGGTAGTAGTGCCCTCGCAAAGACTCGAAATCCCCCAGCAATGAAGGTCTGCATGCGTTGTCGCCACCGCGGCGCAATTCGCTGGGACCGCATCATCCGGACAAACGAGCCTCAGCAACCGCTCCCACGTCTCTCTGATACCGTGCTTTGGTCGACAACGTGGTCAGTCTCCACCGTCAGCCAACCCATGCGAACAACAGTAAAATCTCGGCTTCGGAACCCGACGGCTGCAAGCACAAACTCGATACATACGCGCGCTCATTTTGGATGCTAATTGTTCTCTGTGAACCGAGACCCAGCATCTTAGGTTCAGCATATCGTGCAAGCTCATTCGCGGCCAAGCCGGAGAACCATTAGAAGAGCCCCTCAGTGTCTTCAAGATCCGATTTCGCAAGCCGAGTAGACTGCAGGCAGTCGTGATTACACGCATAGAATACCTGCCCAGATCGTATCGCTATGTGACTAGCGACAGACTCCAGCAACTTTAGACGTACGTAGGACGAAGTGAACTCCCTGTCATGTGGTAGATCCTCTGGCGGGATGTGGATCACCCATAAGGCGAGGAAGGGGCCGGAACATGGTGCACTCTCGTGGGTAGTGGTGGGGGAAAAATTTGGATGTACCCGTACTTTGGTGGGCGCGAGTGGCGGTCCTCCGTGCCTGAGTAAGGCTTGAAGTGCTATGCGCGGAAAGAAGACGTGCAGCAAAGAAGACAAGGGGCACGGCCTTTACCATGGTGACAATGATAACAATCCACAATCGGTCTGCATTGCGATATGGACGCAATCTATGCATCAATATGCCAGATGTGGCTTCGAGAACCTGTTTTGCAGTATGAGCGGTTCACTGAGAATCTGGGGATTTTGCTTTACCAGCAATTTTGACGCCCATGACACGAATAGCACACCGATACTGACGTCTCGTGAACATGCACGTATTGATGATCGCTATCATTTGTGGCTTTATATCTGTTGTGGCACAGAGCTTGCGAGAGCCGAGGGCGAATCACGACGATGAAGTTGCGGAGCGGGCGCGTGGTGAAAGTGCCAAAGAATGAAATTCCGCAGGTGGGTATAGGTCAAGTAAGGAATCGCAACGAGGCCGCGTGCTAATAAATCGATCGGGCCGCACAGCGTCTCCAGCTACTCGGAATACCTCTCGAGCTACGCCTCATCATCTACCTATTCCTCCTCATCGCTTACTACCGAATGTACGACTTTCGTTGTGCGGCCTCGATCGAGCATCCCATCCTTCACGTATCAGCATTCATCCGCAACGAAGTGCTACGGACTTACAAGACTGCACTCGAATACTTCACCACCCGACTCTACGATATCACCTTTGCAGCCTGCGATGCTTATGCTTGCGCTGCTTGTGAATGGCTCGACCATGTCATATCAATAGGTGTTGCTGGGCCGTGGAGCATAGCGGCGAGGACAAAATTGCTGCGATTGCAGATCAAGAAGGCCGAGGCGTTCGATGAATACGGCTATGTCGTTGACGTCGTGAAGGATTGCTTGGAAGCTGTTGAGGAACAAATTGTTAAGTGGCAGCTCTGAATAGTATTCTGCGGTCGTTTGGCTTGAGCAGCACAGAGATAGGATTGTGAAATAGACAATGGAGGAGAAATTTTTGGGTGCGCAATCTTGGGAGGACTGTGAAATGTCGATCTATGGCTGACATCCAGTTCCGTTGCAAGCTTGTCGGGTGTCCTAGGTGAATCTGCCTCACACTGAGTGGCTGGCAGCATGTGGTGGAACTTTGGACCAGTAACATCTTGTAATTGGCGTATCAGAAACAACGAGACGTACTGATCTCAACGATACTTGCAGTCGTGGAATTTAGTCGTCGTTTGATCTTGATCTGCCTTGCATTATCGACTACGATTCGCTGTGGTTGAGGGGTGGCGGTTATATGGCGCTGCTTATTACACAAACGGAAAATTGGGATTACCAGACTTCTAAGCTGACTGCTTCATGAGTTTGAGGCAAATGAGATTGGTGTTGCGATGGGCGCAAGGTCTTGTGCCTTGGTGTGGCCCGTGCACATCTCACGTGATTTGCGTAAGTGAAGAATCAGAACATGATATGGCAGGACACCTCGGCTGATTTCGATAACCAACGAGCAATAATTTGACAACATGATACAGAGGTTGCATGAACTTTGGTCTCTGTTCGCTATTCCTTCGCTGGGGCTGATTGAAATGCCTCAATGCCGCCGAACGGCTAAAGCCCGAAGAAGGGCCATGGACGAAGTGGAGCCGACGATCAAATAAGTCCACGGCTTGCAAATTTGCGCGCAGATGCTAATTGAGCCATAGGCCTGAGCTGAGAAGTCATAAACCAGCTCCAGGTCTGAACATCCAACAACAATAAGGAGGTTTGGCCGAGCGGTTAAGGCGCTGTCTTAAGGTTGTTCTTCTGAGCAAACGCGGCAGTACGAAAGTGCGCAGGTTCGAGTCCTGCAGCCTTCAATGCATTCTAGCTTCCTTCGAGGCTTTGTTTTTGTTTTGCTGAGTGACCCGGAAGCCCAAGAGTGGATATCGGGGTCGCCAGGCATTGGAAACCGCCAAACTATGCTCCGGAGGTAATGCATGAACCTAACCATCGCATAGAGCCCGGAGAGCGCTCATGAGGGTGTCAAGTACGTTTTATGTGCTGTGTGGTAGGCGAAAGTCCATAGTGGATACGTGCTTCGTTTTGCAGTCTGCAGCTGAAACTTCGAGACGACGTCTGACGAGCAACCCAGAACATCATTCTTTGCTCACGAAGGAGCTTGTATTTCGTTTCGAAGCGGCGATTGAGCGCTGGGTTCGGTCGTCTTTTCGGCCTTCTTAATGAACTTTCTCAGCTTCCTAATTTCGACCTCGATCTCTCTCATCCTTCGAGAGCTATTCACGGCCTTGGACAGACTTTGATGGTCCAGTACGGCACTGGTGAAAGACCTTTGAGCCTGTCGTAAGGTTGGAGGAACCAGAATACCAAACCAGCGGATGGGGTCATGGAGATCAATTTTCGGCGGGTCAATCTTATCTTCTGATGAATTTCCACTTGAGACGATCTTGATCCCTGCTTTTCGAGTTTCTTGAAGCGTTGCATTGCTGACATCTGCTGGCTCTTGCTTGCCTTCTGGCTCAGGAGTAGCAGCGGAGGTAGGGTAGTCCGTATAGTGAGACTTTTCCGTGGGCTCTTCACTTTGCTCATCTGCAAGACCTTGTTCCTTGCTTCCGATACTCGTGGCATTTGATGTGGATGATGCTTCGCCTGCTACCGCAAGCTTCACAACTCTCATAGAGATTCCTTGGTCCTGGGTTTCCACAATAGTGCGTGTAGTCGCAACGGCCCTTTCATCATAATAGTCTTGCCCGTATCTTCCGCGAGATGACTTGAAGTTGGCTTGTGCGAGCGAGAGGAATCCCGATGACATATGCTCCTTGATCGCAGCCTGAGCAGTAGTGTATTCGTCCACCAGGTCAAGGTATTGCGCCCAAAGCGTATCAATCTGGCTATACAGAGATGATAACGTCTCCAATTGGGAGTCAGTGGCCTTCTTCTCCGCCTGCTCGTTTGCCATGATGGCGATGTCTCCGGAGCGTAAGCTGAACGGCAATGCGCTGGCCGGAGTAGACCTGACATCCAGCGCTGCCAAGACCGGCTAATTTCCCTATTTGGGACATTTGCGACTCGACTTCTGCTCTCTACACTTCAACTTTTTTCCAACATCAAGTACATTACACAAGCACAATGTCCGATTCAGAAGATCAGGCCGGCGTGCCTCTAATTGAGCCCATCTCCGACTCCGACTCTCCTGCGCCAGCCAAAACCAAATCGAACAAGCGGAAACGCGAGACCGAAGACGATGCAGAAGCGAAGAAAGCAGCGAGGAAGGCGAGGCGGAAGGCGAAGAAGCCGCAAGATATAGACGACTCGACCCTAGACGCAGATAAGGGCATCAACACAGCGATCGCCCAGATGGACAGCCGACTTATGGCAGATCACCTTGCTAAGAGGACTAAGCGATTTCAGCCAGACTTGAGTTTGGTAGAAGCAGAAGATTGGAGATTGTCAGAGTCGAGTATAGCGGACAGCACGAGCTTTGAGAAAGATAGAGTGACGGACAACTTGTCTGAATTCCTGGAGCACTTCGCTGTGAAGAAGAGCGGTAGAAAGGGAAGCAAAGGCGACGGAGTGAGTTGGTCGCCGAAGGAGAAGGGCTCGCCCCACACGCTGGTGGTCACGGGTGCCGGACTGCGCGCTGCAGACCTTACTAGGGTGCTACGGAAGTTCCAGACTAAAGACGCGAAGGTCGCCAAGTTGTTTGCGAAGCATATCAAGATGGAGGAAGCCGTACAACAGTTGAAGAAGGACAGAATCAATATTGGCGTCGGTACGCCGCAGCGGATCATGGATCTGCTGGACGACGGTGCGCTGTCTGCTATCAAGCTGGATCGTATCGTAGTCGACGCCAGCCATATCGATCAGAAGAAGAGAGGGGTGCTGGACATGAAGGAGCTGCAGATCCCGCTCGTAAAGCTGCTCACGAGAAAGGAGTTCAAAGAGAAGTATGGCAGCGGAGACGGCAAGATCGAACTGCTCTTCTACTAGGTGTGACTTGCTGGTATGGCTACGGATTCGGAATGGATGGATTGAGGAGGTAGATTTCACCACACCATCGGACAGGTTCCTGGGCTGCTGAGCATCTTTCACGGGCTTTCTCTCACTTTACTTGGCATTTCGGCCCCAGCGCTTATTGCAGCATGGTTGCCCGCGAGTCAGGCGAGTCCACCGAGAGCGTTGGCGCACGTTACAGGTGATGCCGTTCGAAGGCGACCGATGCCATGTCCTTGGGCTATGTGCGACCACAGCCTACGACCAATAAATGCAGCACAACCTCTTTTCGTCTCCTCGCAGCTGATGGAGGCCTGTCAACTTCCACACCATCAAAGCACACGGATGACTCGTGAGCACGCGTGGGGTGCAGTAATCAATTAGATCGCTAGGACTAATGCAGATCGACCGCCAGTGTAAGTGAAGACTTTTACTTTTGCCGCACCACTGCGCGTGCTTGCCACTTCAACGTCAGCCGTTGCAAGTGAAGCTCAACTCATGCAGCTCATGTTTGCTTCTTGCCGAAGCTCCGAACGCGCACAGTAAACACCAAATTCCTTTCTCTGCTGCAACGCAAACCTTCTCTCGTCCAACATCGACAGCCGGTTCACTCGTTACTCAAGCATTCGCAGCACAACACAACAATACTTAGCATCGAAAATACTAAGTATCACTCACTGACAGCCACCACCGCCGGCATGCGTCTTGCCGTCGTTGGCCTCGCCGCGGTGGCCCTCACCACCACCGCGACGGTGCTCGTTCCACCACCGATGCCTCACTTGAGTATGTCCAGCTCTCGCCGTGACTCCTTTTCGAGTGTGCTGACAGTTTGCAGACTGCGCTCTATGCCTCGACGACCTCGACAGTCACACTGGCTGCGGCAAGCGCCCAGACAAGCCCCATTGGGACCCAGAGTGCCTCTGCAGTCCTGAGAATGCCTGGCTTGCAAAGGGCTGCAACAACGCGTGCAAGGGGATCAGCTTTGCCAAAGATATCACTTGCATCTGGAACCAGCCAGTACCCAAGCAGCAAGACACGATCGCTACTCGCGGCCCATATGGTCAGCGAACCTCCCACTCAGACCGCCGCATCATGACTGACACGTATTAGGCTGCGCTGTCTGCCTCCAGGATGCCGAGTTGAACTTGGGTTGCGCCGGCGATCCAGCGGACCCCAACTTCAACTTCGAGTGCCTCTGCCAGGAGCCTGGCTTCAGCGTGGGTCAGACACCTCCCGCTTTTGCACTCGACACTGACAAGACTGCAGACCAAGGTCAAGGACTGCAACCTATTCTGCGCTGACACCCCACTCAACCTCGACGTTCAGTGCCCAAAGCCTGCGCCATTCGTTCAGCGTGACTTGACTGACGACGACCCTCGCTCGTGCGTGCTCTGCCTGGAACTTGCCTCTGCTCAGACCAGCTGCAAGCCAAACGCCGATGGGTTTGACTTTAAGTGCCTGTGCGAAGCCGACAAGTCCGAGGTGAGCACATCAGCTCTCGGATCCACCGTCGAGACTGTTCGCTGAGATACTGACTTCACTCTAGTGGGTCTCCGGCTGCACCGACTTCTGCGCCAACACTCCAAACGACCTCCACACTCACTGCCGCGCTCCATACCAGTCTATCGCCCCAGGTTTCCCTCTCATCGCCGCCATCACTCCCCGCGGCACGATCGGCAACCCCAAGCAAACCGTCGACCCACACTTTGGCTTCTGTGGTCCTAAGGGCACCAACTGCAAGACCACTGTGCGTGCTCCACCAGCAGTCGCAGAAAAATACCACCACGGCTACGGTCTAGGCAACAATGTCTTCAACAACAACCCCTACGGCCCTCCTCCTCCAACCGGCACCCCAATTCCCAAGAATTCCGTCCCTCACCGCGGTAACCCATCCACCATGCCACTTGCCAGCGGCCGATTCGGTTTCTGCGGCCCATCGGGCATCAATTGCCGTGTCGAAGACACTAAGCCTTCTGCTCAGGCTGAAGCGATGATGATGGTGAGAGACAATCTAACCACTACAATGGGTCTGAACGCCTCGTTTACGACGACTGCACAGGCTGTCCCGGGACCGAGTGGCGTGGGTAATGTCACTACCACTACCATCGCAGACGCTCCCACCATCACTCATATCACCACTGATGCTCAGGACTCGATGCAGATCGCAAGCGCTACTCAGACTGCCGCCGTTCAGCAGGGCTCTGCTGTTGGCAATGTCGGAAAGAGAGTTGCTGAGATCTTGCTCGGCGTTGCTGTCATTGTCTTGGTGGTTTGAGTCGGTATCGAAGACACATCAGATCAGCGTGTCAAGAGACAACATGAATTTCCAAACAGGAACAGATTGAGGTTTCGATGCCATAGCATAAGGCCGATGGATAGGCTGTCACTTCTTGTTTCGAGGTCATGGCTCACTGGCGTCAGGAGCAGGCGTTCAGGTCACGAGGAGCAAGATACTCTAGACATCACAACAGAGCACATAATGAGAATTGTTCGATGAAGATACCTCTCAAGTGCCTCTGGATCAATGAAGATGCCTCTCAACTGCCTCTTGAACAATGAATTGAGGGCTATTCACACTTCATTACAAGAATTCTCGAAGCGTCAATTCATTAAAAGTGTTTACTGCGCTGACGAGAGTACCGTGTCATGCTCAATACGAGAAAATGCCGGAAGTTGTCCTGCCCGGCCCTTAAGCGCCCTCTTCTCGAAACCTGCTCTGCAGCTCTGTAGCCATGTCTGTCGCTGTCCTTTTATGTCGTCGAATGTATTGAAGTACTGTTGACCTTCCATCTAAACAATGCCCGAGTACTCTTGCGTCAGGCTGATTCTGCTGTTGACAACCTTTGTGCGTGAAGCGCCAGTGCTACCACTGCCACTGTTCAAGCCAAGAACGGTGATCGACTGGATGAATACATCAGTGTCGTAGCCGAATCGGCCGGTGATGGTGAAGCGGCCGTTGCTGAAGTATTCGAACTTCATGTATGACCAGGTGTCTTGCACGAGAGACACACCGTCGTCAAGGTACAACTCGCCGTAAGCGGTGCCATTGGCAGAAGGAGCAATGATGATGTCAAAGTCTTTCTTGCGAAGCTCGGTCGTGGTGTTGGCGGATTCGGAGCGCTGAGCAATGATGGAGCCACCCTTGTAGTAGAGCGGGATCTCAGTGTAGTCAACGTCTTCGACGGTGACAGTCTCGCCGGTGCCAATGATCTTGTCGTGAGTGTAGAAGTCGTAGAAGACGTCCTCTGGCAAGTAGTGTGTCGCTGTAGTGCTGTTCTCGGCAGTGACAGGAGCCACCAAGATGCCAGGGCCATAGAAGTACTGGTAACCGAGCCCAAAGGTGTTGCTGTCTTCTGGGTAGTGATAGAACATGGGCTGGATCACCGGTGTGCCGGTCTGGTTCTGCACGTAGAAGGCGGTGTAGAAGTAGTCGAGCAGTCTGTAACGAATGTCGATAGCCTTCTTCGCGGCCTCAGTGACAAGTGGCCAACGGTAGAACTCCTGATCAGACGCATCATTCTGAGCATGGTTACGATAGAATGGGGTGAAGGCGCCAAGTGTGGCCCATCGAGCACAAAGTAGCTCAGTTGTATCACCACCGAAACCGCAGACGTCCGGACCCACCATTGGAATGTTGTACATGGCTGCAAACTCGAGGTTCTGGGAGATGGAAATGAGGTAGTTCTGCCAGTTGGATAGGTTGTCGCCCAACCACTTGCCGACGTAAGCTCCGGCACCAGCGAATGTCGCGCGGGTGATGATCATTGGACGCAGACCTGGTCTACGAGCCAACATCGCGATATAAGACGCTTCGGACATTTGAGACCCATAGATGTTGTGGGTATCGTACTGAGTCCAGCCGCCATATTGAATGATGTCAGTGTCAGCCGTCTTGTTGCTGATGCCGCCAGCCTCGTTGTCGATTTGGTAAGCTGGGTTGATAAGATCACGACCAGGCAGGCCCGTCATGTCGCCAGCGGCTTGACGCTTGAGAATAGGCGTGAGGTGGTGCGTCTTGTACGAGAAATCGGCAAAACGGCGAACAAGCTTGCTCTGCGGAGGTGACGAAGTAGTGATCGTATCATCGGTTGAAGACGTGCTGCCACAATCGCCTGTGGTGAAAGTGCGGTTCTCTGTCTCATAGATGAAGACACCACCTGGTTGAGACCGAATGTACTGGTATGTGACCTCGGTATTGGCTGGTAGGTCGATTGCTGCGCTCCAGATAGGATAATTGTCAGCGCCGAGTGGTGCCGCGCCCGCGGTATCGTCGCCGCCGCCAATGGTGATGGCACTGCCAAAGACCAAGATGTTCTCGCCAAAGAAGGTGCTTGCATTGACGTTGAACGTGACAACGGACTTGCAGACAGGTTGGAAGTCGGGACCAAAGCCTGGGATCGGACGTGGGCTGCCAAGACGAATAGGAGGTGGCTGTGGTGGATTGCCTGCCAGCTGAGCTTCGAGCTCCGGATTGGCGCACGGGTAGTTGCAGAAGTTAGCAGGCTCATTCATATCAATCCAGAGCCCGTCAATGTCAGGGCCGGTTTCGGCGTCGAAGAAAGACTGAAACTCTTCGTTCCAGTAGGGCTGAGTGTTGGGATGAAACCAATCTGGGAATGCCCTGTCGAGGTGTCAGTCTGCTGGTGTAGAGTCATCAAGAACATTGCACTCACGTAACACCTGGCCACACAACACCCTTGTAGATCGAGCCATTGTCACGCGTCATGAAGACTTCTTGCTCCACACCGTTGTTGAAAGCGTCGTAGTCTTGGTAAGCGACGGCCGGATCGACCATGACAATGTAGTGTTGCTGGTTGGCGTGGAGGGTGTCGACCAATTGCCGCATCAAGTACAGTGGGAAACGATCTTCGTCAAGAGTGAAGACCCGTCGCAAGTGCATGTAATCGATATCTGGGTATGCGTCAGTAGGCACTCTTGTAGAGATCAGGGATGCGGAGAACCCACCTGTCCACATAGTCTCCAATGGAATGCCAGCAACAGAGTAGTTGGCGACCACTTCTGCCACCCAGTATACATCACGGTACCCGTACTTGCATTGATGAAACCCAAGGCCCCAGTATGGCTGGAGGGCGCTCTTCTGAGAGACCTCAGAATACTGCTGTGCAACTTCAACTGGAGATGGACCAGCCAAGAAGTAGAAGTCAAGGACACCGCCGATGATGTTGTATTCAAGGTGCTGGCCACCTGTGGTGTCGATCTTGAAATCCATGCCGTTCGAGTTGAGGAGGAACACGCCATGTGTGCCGTTCGTGCCACGGTGATCGTAGTAAATTGGGTGTGTACCGTACAGATTAGTGCCTGAAGGAGCACCATAAGCGTCGCGGTTCCAACCGGTGCGTGTGTAATCAGTTGTGTTCAGGCGGCTGAAAGTGATGTCAGTTGTGACCCTGCGACTCGAGGCCTTGGCGCTTACAATGGATCGGTATGCTCGCCGGTACCATAGAGATTGGGGTTCTCAGGAAGTGCTGTCCTCAAGCGCACATATTGGTCTTCGAAGATGAGGGAAGCTGCTGAAGAGTCGAACAAGATGTCGCCGTTGCTGCGTCGCTTCACGCTGAAACTGAATGGCTCTTGGACATAGTCAAAGACCAGCTCACTCGAAGCGTTCGGCGAGCCGCTCGAGGCCGGGCGTGGGAAGACAGAACCGGGTACCTGGTAGACCTGCTGGGCAGCGTCCTCGATCAGGACATGTAGACGCGTATCTGAGATTATGTTAGTCCCATCAATGCGGCTTGGAATGCCATATCAGACCCACCAGTTTGGTACTCGACTGTCAATGTCAGATCTTCGATATCGTTGCCGTAGATGTTGCAGGGAGTGCCTGCTAGTGTGAGTTTGGCAGTCAAGCCATTGGCATTGGTGCTGATGTCGCTGGCTCGATAGCCAGGACAGTTCGAGTTGGTATCATTCTGACGGCGTAGGAGCGGGTATGGGGAGGCGGCGACGGATGTTGCAAGCGCCAGGGCAGTGGTGAGGAGCGCGAGGGGCGCCATCGCTGTCGACGATGGCGAGGTGGAAGAAGTGTTGCAGAAGGGTGCACAGCGCTCCAGTGGTGCTCGGTGCTCGAGTGGTCGGGGAGGGGCGAGACTTGGGATATTTTATAGCGGCGGGGCAGGCACGGCTCTGCGATCACAAGCGCAAGTGCTCGGACCATTGGCAGGCATGTGCAAAGCCTTGGACCTGCTCATTCACCTCCATTCACCACGCAGCAATTGGGGCGTTGTGGTGAACAGTGATGGCGTCGCGCATGAACCTGCGTCTGGCGGCACAAAAAGGTGTCAGTTCTGCAGGGGAGGGGGAAGCTCTACACAGCTCGACGGCGGTTCCGCTGCAGGTCATCGGCTCGTGGACATGGATCCAAGGGCATATGGCGTGGAAATGGTCAATAGTGCTCGCGGGGTATCATGCAACAATTCATCAGATGGAGGCTTGCGTGCAGCAAAGGATGCGGCGGTGACGGGCTGATCGACGACCCTCTCGGCGACGAAGAGGCGGCAGGTTGCTGGTCGGGAGCGCGTCCAACAGCGCTTCGAGCCGCATTCGACTCGAGCCTCAGCGCATCCTGATCCTGCGCCGCTCAGGCACACGGGGGCACCACGAACGGCAGCGTGAGATGACCCCAGATGCTCGAGGCAGCGGCAAGATGCGCGTGCATGTACTCGGCGTCGTAGTCAGTGTGGTGGCACAGGAAGAGGGGAGAGTGCGGGCGAGCTGCAGACGGGAGGTGCAGAGCGGCATCATGTGCAGCGTGTTGTTGAAGGCCCCGCGATGTGAGGCAATTCCTCCGGTGCTAGTTAACAGGGATGCCTCTTTCGTCGCTCCCGGATGCACGGGGCCTAGCTGCAGCGCAAGTCGGGGTAGCACGCGCGCGACGCTGGCGGACGTCTGCAGCACCGCGCCGACGCCGACGCCGACACCGCTCCGCGCAATCAGAAATGTGATTAGGGACGGAAATGAAAGAGAGTTGTGATGGCAGGAGGTGAAGACAAGAATGGACGCGAAACAAAGAGGGAAGGCGCACCGGGCCGCGCGCCGCCCGCGCCAGGCGCGTCATCCTCCAAACAACACTTTCACGGCGCGTCTGTGGCGACAGGTCGGCGCATTCTGTGATGCCCATCGCAGCACCGCCCCGACGATGACAGCACCGCCGACCATCAGCGACCATGGATAGAAGAGACGTCTTCCGCATTCGTCTGAACTGCGTAGACCACGCCCAATATGCTCCCAACACCATGGACACCCCCATCTGGGGCCCTCGTTCCCTGTCTGCGACACAGCGCGTACAGCTGCCCGATGTACCAGTCATCCGAGTCTGGGGCTCGACAGAGACGGGGCAAAAGGCTTGCGCCCATATCCATGGAGCTTTTCCTTACCTCTACGTGCCATACACAGAGTCACTCGACGACAGCCATGTCAGTCAATACATGTCCACGCTGCGTCACTCCATAGACCACGCAATGTGTTTGTCGTATCGCCGCAACCCGTATGAGAATCCACGAAATGCTACATTTGTGGCCCACATCAGCCTGGTCAAAGGAGTGCCATTCTTTGGATACAACGTGGGGTACAAGTACTACCTCAAGATCTATCTCCTGAACCCTCTGCACATGACTCGATTCGCAGATTTACTGCAACAAGGTGCCATCCTGAGACAGCACTTTCAGCCTCATGAAGCACATTTGCAATATCTTCTGCAGTGGATGTGCGACTTCAACTTGTACGGGTGCGCGTACATTGAAATTGCCAAAGCGAAGTTTCGATCTCCGGTGCCTGTGTGGGAGGAGCTGGACGACCTGGCGCATCTCTGGCATGACCGGTCGATCGATGCGAACGATATACTGGATGCAGAGCGATTCCCGCGACAAAGTCATTGTCAATTGGAACTCGACATACGAGTAGAAGACATACTCAATCGCCATTCCATTGAGCCGAGACCGCTTCATCATTCATTCATCGAACGACTCGCTTCTCTGGAGAACTTGCCGCCGGAGGAAAAGCTGGTGCATTCAATGGCAGGACTTTGGAAGGACGAGACGCGTAGGAGGAAGCTGCGCATGGGCATGACTGATCCGTCTTCGTCTCCATTTCCGCCAGAAGTACTCGTCAGCATGTCTGCAGATCCGCGGAACGACAGCAAAGGTGGTTGGATACACGAAGAAGAGTTTCGTGAAGCCATCAACGAGCTTGCTGAGCAGGAGAAGAGGCAGCGAGGTGGAGCGCCACTATCGTTCGAGACATTCGGAAGCCAGAACAAGGACCACGACGACAGCGCGCCAACTGTATTGGACAGTGTCTCAGAACTGTTTCATAGCACATTGGAACAAAAATGGGCCACCCTCGCGCGCGAAGCAAAGGCACGTCAACAAGAGCCATACGAGATGAGTTTCAACGAATTCGTGAGCACCCAGCGTCCAGGTGACCAGGCTCCATTGATTGATGAGAATAGCATCGCTCAAGTGGCTGACGATGAGGGCTATTTGAGTGATGAGGAAGAAGCAAAGCTGCTCGCGCTGACCCAAAAGCAAAAGCTGAAAGACGCGAGTCTCGCAGTTATGGGCGAGTCCAAGTCAAATGATGAGTCTGCTCAGGTTGAGGCAAATGCGCAACAACCTGAAGGGGCCACGGTGCCGCGACAAACGGTTGACGAGACGAACGTTTCTTTGCTGAAGCGTCCTCCACCGGTGAGCAGTCAGGTACCATTCAAGAAAGTGAGGCTCGATTCGCAACATACTTCTCCACGTGCGGAGCGGCGACACTTCCGCATCAAGGATGTTAAACCTACGACGTACATTGATGGAGCTTCTTCTAGGCGCGGGGGCGACGGGTTCGAAGCACCACCCGCTGCCCAGGCACAGAGAAGTGTCAGAGTCGCAGTCGATGGAGGTGGCAGTGATCTGCCTCCTGCTACACAGCCTCCATTGTCGCAACGATCTTTCCAATCTTCGCAAGGAGATAAGATCTCCTTTCCCACTGCAAAGCATCCGCACGATCCAGCAACTGCGCAACGTCTGAGCCAACGTGACGACCTGGCTCATTTGCCGCACCGAGCTTCACGTACGAGCCAGAAGGAAGCACTGATATCGTCGGACAATTCCGGCGCATCGAAGTCTATGACTTCCATGCCGTCGCCAAGGAAGATAATCCCCACGATAGCTGCCAATGCCGCCCATGCATACGCAAGAGCTTTCGGAGTTACTGCTGGGTGTCACACTCGAGTGTTCGCAGCTCTACCTCCTACTCACGAGGAAGTCGTGGCGACCATGGAGCCGTCTGTGATATATCAGGATGCTTATTACAGCAACGAAAAGGATGTTCCTGAGCGTGTCCGAGAATATGCTGGTCAGGAATTCCGACTGGAAAGCACTACGTTGCCATATCTCCCGTCGTTTGACAAGCACGGCTCGATCGGGCAGCCTGAGCGGTTGAGCAAAGTCGATGCCGGATTCTCACTGAATCGTCGAATGTGGCAATGTTCACACAAGGTCTGGGAGATCATGAGACCTGCGCCATCTTGTGCAGAGGTCGAGGCATGGCTCCAGACGAAGTGCCCTCCAGAGCCTGACGATCTTCAAGTCCTCGATTTCGATGGCCCTCCTGTAGCCTCACAGCTAAAGCGCAAGAATCGAGCGCCTCGCGAGCTCTCGCAGATTGAAGGGCCCACGCAGCGAAATAGGCACGGCTTCAAATACTCGCAAAAGAAGGCCAGCACTAGCGTGCAGCATGAAACTGGTTACATGAGTATCATGAGCCTGGAAGTGCATGTCAACAGTCGAGGCGATCTAGCGCCAGATCCCGAAATTGACGAAGTCAACATGATTGTCTGGTGCATCGCTGACGAGCAGATGGACGATGAAACCAAACTCGGCGTTCTGATCCTAGAACAGGACAACGATGATATGCCTGGAAAGATCCGCAAGGTATTGGGCAACGATGTCCAAATTGACAGCGAGGACAATGAGCTTGACCTGATCAACAGAATGGTTGACATCGTTCGCGAGTACGACATTGACATTTTGACTGGATACGAAGTCCACAATAACAGCTGGGGCTACCTCATTGAGCGAGCTCGGCTGCAGTACGAATTCAATCTGCCTGATGAGTTTTCGCGCATGAAGTCACATTCCAAGGGACGATTCGGCAAGGATGCTGATAGATGGGGCTTCACCCACACGTCGACAGTAAGCATCACAGGCAGACACACGATCAACATCTGGCGTGCAATGCGGTCTGAGCTCAATCTTTTGCAATACACTATGGAGAATGTCGTCTTCCATCTTCTGCACAGGCGCATACCTCATTACTCCTACGCAACATTGACCCGTTGGTACAAGAGCGACAAACCAAGGGATTTTGCAAAAGTTCTTGATCATCTTATCACCCGGACCAGGCTGGATCTGGAAATCCTGGACGCGAACGAGCTGATTCCGCGAACTTCTGAGCAAGCACGGTTGCTGGGCGTGGATTTCTTCTCGGTGTTCAGTCGTGGCTCACAATTCAAGGTCGAATCGCTGATGTTTCGAATTGCGAAGCCAGAGTCGTTCGTCCTGGTTTCACCGAGCAGGAAACAGGTCAGTGCTCAAAATGCACTTGAGTGTCTACCGCTTGTCATGGAGCCCCAGTCGGCCTTCTACAACAGCCCTCTTCTCGTGCTAGACTTTCAAAGCCTCTACCCGAGCGTCATGATAGCGTACAACTACTGCTATTCGACCTGTCTTGGCCGCATCACTAATTGGCGTGGAACCAACAAGATGGGTTTCGCGGATTTCAAGCGCCACCCAGGACTTCTCGAATTGACCAAGGACAAGTTGAACATTGCACCAAATGGTATGATGTACGTCAAGCCCGAGATGCGCAAGTCTCTCCTCGCAAAAATGTTGGGCGAAATCCTCGAGACCAGGGTCATGGTCAAAAGTGGCATGAAAGTCGACAAGGACGACAAGACACTGCAGCAGCTCCTCAACAACAGACAACTCGCACTCAAGCTCATTGCGAACGTCACGTATGGCTACACTTCGGCTAGCTTCTCGGGTCGTATGCCATGCTCTGAGATCGCCGACAGTATTGTGCAGACAGGACGCGAGACACTCGAAAAAGCGATTGCTCTGATCCATTCCGTCGAACGCTGGGGAGCGGAAGTGGTATACGGCGACACGGACTCCCTATTCGTCTACCTCAAAGGCCGCACCAAAGACGACGCCTTCCGAATCGGCGACGAAATCGCAAAAGCAGTGACGAACATGAACCCAAGACCTGTCAAGCTCAAATTCGAAAAAGTCTACCACCCATGTGTCCTCCTCGCAAAGAAACGCTACGTCGGATTCAAATACGAAAGCCCTTCGCAGAAAGAACCCGACTTCGACGCCAAAGGCATCGAAACCGTTCGCCGCGACGGCACACCCGCCGAACAAAAAATCGAAGAGAAAGTTCTGAAACTCCTCTTCCGCACATCAGACCTCAGCCAAGTCAAATCCTACTTCCAAGCCCAATGCACCAAAATCCTCACTGGTCGTTTCTCCGTGCAAGATTTCTGTTTCGCGAAAGAAGTCAAATTGGGTACTTATGCTGATAAAGGCCCTCCGCCACCGGGCGCTCTCATCGCTACTCGGAGAATGCTCAAAGACCCTCGGCAAGAACCTCAATATGGTGAACGAGTCCCCTACGTCGTCATCGCTGGGGCTCCGGGGGCGAGACTTTGGGAACGTTGTGTGGAACCTGAACAACTCATCCGCGATGAGAATGCCGAACTCGATGCGGAGTACTACATTAACAAAAACCTCATACCACCTCTCGAACGAATTTTCAATCTCGTTGGCGCGAATGTCCGAAGCTGGTGGGATGAGTTACCGAAAGTTCAACGGATTCGACAACTTGGTGGGGTCGTGGAACCCTTGGAAGGGGCACTGAAAGATTCAAAGAATGCTCGAAAGACGATGGAATCGTACATGGGTTCTTCGTTGTGTTTGATTTGTCGGACGAAACTCTCTCCGCCTGGACAGAATCATTTTGAGCATGAAGAGGAGATTCCACTACCGCTTTGCGATACTTGCAGACATGTTCAGACTTCGACAACGTTACTCGTTTTGAGGAGGAAATTGCAAGCTGCGGAGATGAAGGCGAAGGCTATGCATGATGTTTGTAGGAGCTGTGCGGGGTTGGTGTTTGATGAGGAAGTGAAGTGTGACAGTCGGGATTGTCCGGTGTTTTATTCGAGGGTCAAAGCGGATACGCAATTGAGGGTCGCGAGGAGAGGGGTGGGAAGTGTGTTAGAGGCGCTGGAGGAAGAGGTTGTTGAGCAGGAGACGGCGGAGGATTTAGCGTGGTAGTGGTGCATTGGGCAAATAGCACGAGACTACAGTACTGATTGAAGAGATGTGATGATTTTTTCTTTGGCCATTCAGCTTTCACATCGGTGGCTATTTGATTTCGACGTGTGGCTTCATCTCCTCTTCGAAAAGGCCGTAGACGTGCTGCTTGTGTACGAGAAACTCCTAATATCCAGCCAACCCAGTGACGCCGGCGACACCACTGCGTGGTGCTTCATCCCAGACCACGGTAGTCACATTGCCTCCGATCTCAATTCTCGCAATAGGCTCACCGATCAATCCAGTGACAACATCACGCCTCAGAATCGCGACTGCCTGATCGTTCTGCAGACCCACTGCCACCAAGTTGCCAGCCGCGTTAGTCTCGAAGTGGCGCGGGAAGTTGCCTCCTGCTGGCCAGAGCTGGTGAAGAGCAGTCAAGTTTCCATCCTGGCCAAGCGGGAAAGTGGCAAGAGAGTCGGACTTTCCGATGGCGTTTGGCAGGGTGAAGGTGGTGTCGTTACGGTTGGAGACGATCAGGAAACGGTTGTCTGGAGAGACTTGAATTTCTGCTGGAGCAACGCGTTGTGGGACATTGAAAAGGCCGGTGGTCTTGAGGTAGCCAATGTCTTCGAACGAGAGACCAGTACCGTTGGTGGAATACTGGACAGCGTAGCCGGTCACAGTGGCGGAGAGTTCGCCAACGAGGTAGAGGTAGGTGGTGCCGCCGGGAGTGTTGTATGGAGTCCAGAAGGCGAGGTGACGAGGGCCGGAGCCTGGCTCTGCTTCGAGAGGATCGAGCTCTGTCAGCTTGAGTGTTCCGACATCGAAGCTGAAGATGCGGACGAGGTCAGCACCAAGGTCAGGGACTAAGATGTATTGTCCAGTTGGGTCGACGAATGCTTCGTGTGGGTGAGGGGCGTCTTGTCGGTCTGGGTCTGGGCCTGGCGATGGGATAGTGAAGAAGAACTCCTCGTTCAGCGTGACGTTGCCGGTCGACGAGACCTTGTAGGTCGTGACTGCCGATCCGGAGTAGTGAGCCAAGACGAGGCCTCGCTCGCTTGCAGAAGGGTTTCCATAGATGGCGGCGCTGACGGGGCCGTTTGCAGTAGTCAAGTTGACGATGGAATCGAGGCTGCCATCGGCATTGATGCTGAACGATGCAAGAGAGCCGTTGGGACTTGAGAGGCCTTCGTTGGTGCAGTAGAGCAATCCTCGACCAGGGTCAATGGTAAGCCAGGCTGGGTTCGGTGCGCATCCATCGCTGGCAGAAGTCTTGGTGAGAGTGTAGTTGCCGTTGCTCTCGGAAAGGGACAAAGTGGTGATGTTGCCGCTGTAGTCGGCCACGAACAAGTTCGTAGCAGAAGCTGTCGCGCCCAGCGCGAGAAGCGGTTCGTAACGCATGCTGTCAATCAATGCGGGAGTACTGTACAATCCGAGCGGCGCCTGGTGAGCCGTACTTTCTGTCGATATGAGACGGGGCTGAGGAGGGCAGACAGGCGGGCCCGCGCGAGGGAAGGCGCTGACGGCCAGATCTTATATCACGTCTTCGCAGCAAACAGCCTGTAAGAGGCAGTGAAGGCGGCAGGTGGTGGGCCTTGGTGAATGCTTGACTGCGTGTCGCGAAGTCGTCCCGGGGCGCGCATGCAGCGGTGAATAGCGAATGGAGGAAGCGAAAAGAGCGCGACTGCCACGCGGGTACAGTCAGTGAAGGAGTGGGCAATCAGATGATGCGCCGGTGGCTGACGGCTCTCGTGGCAGACTTGTTGCTGGCCATGGTTCGACAGCCTTAGCGACTGCGGCAAACGCGATGCAACAGAAGACGCCCGTCGCCAAGCTGCATTGTTTCGCACGACAACACGCTTGCCCACTTGTGGGGCCGGCACCGCAATGCCATCGTCTCTGCCTTCCATTCCATCACCAGTATTTGCGGATCGAGCTCAGCGTCAGCTGTCCGACAGCAAGATGCAAAGGAGCGCATCCTGCCATGTGCACGTTTCATGTACAAGCTTGCACGGCGCCAGCTTTGGTGGAGGTTGTTCGCATGAAGCTCAAGCATCCTTGTCGCTCCGAGTCTCCGACTCCACACTGGGCACGTTCCCATGGGGCATCTCCTCCATTATTACTTCATCAACCTCTTGCGACGTCGGCCTGCCTCGCCGCCAGTGCATTACCAGCTCCGGCTCAATACATCACCCGACCCGCGCATTGTTTCCACAGCGCCAGCCGGAAGATTTGTGAGCAACTGTCTCCACAGATTTCCTAGAGCGGGGACATGCAGAGACCAGCAAAGTGGGAGAAGTCTTCAGGCACAAAGCTCCCCCGTTAGGACCGACCTTCTGCGAGATCTGCTGTCACTTGCACTCTGCTCATGTCCTGATGAGCAGCACCTGTTCCGACCCGATCACTGAACTCCCATGGCGCTCTGCTGCCGACAGGCTATGGGCAGAATTTCGGAAGATCGCGCCGTGCTTCCGTGGGCATTCCCCCAGAGAACAATCGCGAATGGGAACAATCAGCCTTCCTCCATACCGGGGATGTATTCACTCCAAGCCATGACACTGTCGGATCACAACTCTTGCGCGAGCAGACATCTTTCACACATATTCTTGCCCTCTCCGCTTCCTTCCATCTCCACTACTCCTCCAGACTCCCTTCTTCCCCGTCTTCCCACCCATCCTCACAATCCCAATCAAATACTGCACTCCCGCCACAACTCCATCTACAACTTGCACGCCTTCCTTTGACACAACCTCTTCTAGCGCGAGTTTCATCTCTGTCATTCCCGCACACCCAAGACACAGCACTTCCGCTCCTTGCGAGATTAGCTTCCTCGATACAATTCGCAAAATCTCCAAAACTTCCTCTCTAGGTAGTCGTTCGAGGTCCAGAACTCCCAAGTCGCAAGACTCGATTCCAGCACAGTAAGGTGCCATGTTATAGTGTGCTACATTGCTCCAGTGAGCTATGGCCGAGCGACCAGATGTTGCCACGATGCCAAATTTGGAGCCTAAAGTTCGGGATATCAGGAGGCTGGATTCCATGATTCCAATCACTGGAAGGTCGTATTCCTCGCGGAGCATGTTGATCAGTGGGTGTGCGGAGTAGCAAGCTACGAGTATAGCGTCGTGCGTAGCGATTAGATCGGGTTGAGTGGTCAGAGAGCGGAAACATGCCGCCGAGGAAAGAATGGCGTCGACTTGGCCTTCAATTGCTGTTGGTGCATCGTTCGAAGGGCCGGTGAAGGGGGTCACAGAAACGTCAGGCGGCAATGTTGGCAGAACAGAGGCAACGCAGGACGCAGTCATCGAGGGAGTGGCGTTGGGATTGATGAGAAGGATTCGTATCTGGTCTTTCTTAGGAGGAACGGCAGGCCTCTTCGGTATCGTGCTGTCTGTGGCAGAAGTGCTGCCATTAACCTGAATCTCTGCAACATCTTCCCCAGCAGACAACCGCGGAGGCTCCACCACCCCCGTCTGCTCAACAATCCTCCCATAATGCTCCACCCTCCTATGCCTCTCAAAATCAAACGTCTTCGACTTCCCCTGTCGACACCTCTCCAAATCAATCTCCGCAAAAACAACCTCATCCTCCGTCGTCTTCGCCTCCGCCACGATCTTCCCCTCGGGATCAACAATACAACTCCCTCCAATCAAACCAAACTTCCCATCATCCAACCCACACCTCGCAGCGCAGACACTAAACGTCGCATTCATATAACTATTACCCTGCATCACAAGTCGATGATGAAATAATGCATCCTCTTCCGCTTTCTCCGGTGATTGCTTCGCATCTGATCCCCAGAGTTCAGGCGCGAAAGCTGCGGTATTATATCCGCAGAATACGACTTCAACGCCTTGGAGTCCGAGACACCGCCAGGCTTCGGGCCAGCGGCGATCGTTGCAGATTAGTGTGCCGAAGATGGGCTCTGTGTTTTGTGCTAGCTCTGGAACGCGGAAGGCTTCGAAGCCGAGGTCTCCAGGGAGGAAGTAGCGTTTTTCGAGTTGGTTGGTTGCGTCGGGGCTGGAAAAGGGTTCAAAGGTTCCGGGGAGGTGGTTTTTGCGGTATTTGGAGAGGATGGATTGGGTTTTGGAGTGGTAGTAGATGCTGGTGTTGAAGTGTTGGTTTTCGGAGGTGGTTTCTGCGAAGCCGATGCTGATGTCGATGGAGAGGAAGGTGGCTTTTTGGAAGAGAGGGGCTGTTTGAGGGGATGTGGTGATGTTGTCGTGTTCGAAGAAGGTGGATAGTTCTGCTTCTGAGGTGATTAAGTGGCGAGGGAAGAAGGTTGTGAAGGCTAGTTCGGGGAAGAGGACGACTTCTGCTCCACGATTTGAGGCATCTTCGAGCAAAGTGATCATTCGTTGGAGGATCTCTTCTCGTGGCGTGTCTCGATGAACAGCTCCTATCTGGGCTGCTGCTATACGGATCGTTCGAGGCATGATCGTTGCTAATATAGAAGGTTGAGACCTAGCTTTCTGAGTGAAGGACTGCTATATCGCAAGAGAAGACGACAGTTGATCACTGTGCTATCGGGGACCTATAGATCACGCAGTCAGGTCGTACCGCGGTCTTGATGAGCTTCAAGAGATGTTGCGAATAGATATCGGATGAAGTCGCACCTCTGCCCCGCTTCTGCTGATAGCAGTATTGGCAGCGGTCACTCGGGCCGGTGTCTGCTCGCCGCCGGCATAGCTGTGTCGGAGCTCGCGGCGATATCTCGTTGTTCTTGATGTGTTTTGCTTGTCAGAATGGAAGCGGAGTACACAGTGGCTTCTTTGCGAGGTGCTAGGAGGATGTTCTAGCGTTCGAAAGCCCTGGGCGTTGGGTAAGACTCGCGTCTGCTAGTCCATAGACCCCGCGCACGACTTGTTCACAGCATACTAGTAGATCTGAACATTCTGCTTGAGCACGACATTGAGACAACGCCGTCTTGGGAGTACTCTCAGTAGGGCCTCAATTCACAATTATTCCACGAAATTGCATCTGACAACTTCTCTCTTCATGGTTCGGTATGATCACGTTTCGCATGTGTGCTTGGGAGATCCTCCGTGGAAGGTATACAATTGATTTCTAGAAGATACTGCGGCCTCAATGGCACATACTGTGCTATCATCCTGCGTTATCAGCGAGGATAAGAGTTGAAGCGTTGGGGTTCCAGGGTCCGTCTGGAGTACCTTGTCGGGCATGGCGAAGCTGTCATGCTCGAAGCGTGTCTCGTTCGTTGTCGTTAGTCAAGACTCACCAGCAAGTGAAGTAACAAGTTTACGATGATTCGTCGTCGAGGCGTAGCGTGCGTCTCGCGTGGGCAGTGACGATAAGTGATAAGCTCATGGCTTGCCGCTTGTGGTTGGACCATATGCAGCCAGCCGAGGACCTGCTCCAGAAGTGGAGACAAGAGGAGGCAGCGGAGAAGGGTTGTTGGTATTCCTCAGCATCCCTCCGCCAGCATTGGAGCGAGACCGGTCTGTTGCTGGACAGCGGCCTATTGCGTATACGACGGGCGCGCATCGGACTACCCAGTTGGTCGGAGGAAGGAAGCTCGCGTATCAGCCAGAGCGCGCGTCGATCATGAGCACGCGGTCGTCCCGCTATCGCCAGTGGAGTCGCAAGTGAATGTTGCTGCAGCATTGCATTGCGACTTCACTTCTGCTGCGACGTCTCCAGTCGTGTGGGCCGCGTTGAGGCAGATCGCAGCGGCACTATTGCTGCTGCTGCTCCTGGATGACTCTTCATTATGGCCGCCTTCTCGCCCTCCGCCCCATCCTATCCTCGCCCTGCTCTTCCGCCGCCACCCTCGCACTCCATGCCCGCGCCCCCAATGCCGTCCTTCCACCATCAGCAGTCGAGTGCCAGCACGAGTCAGGCCAGTCCACCTCCCCCGGCCGCCCAGCAGAGCGCGGACGGATCGGAACGAGCACGAGCATACAAGTCGCGAAATAAGAGACCGTGTGACTTTTGTCGATATAAGAAGGCTGCCTGCCACTTGGAGACAGCGCCGCCGTGTGAGCTGTGTATCAGGTACAACAAAGAGTGCACCTTCCTCGAGTCACCCGCGAAACGGCGCAGACCCAATGACGCGGGATCGGACCAGGATGCGAACCAGAATGGCATGTACAAGAGCGCGCGAACGGGGAGCCACGACTCCACGCCGACCTTCACCAATGGCGGCATACTGGATATACAGCATGACTTGCTGCCATGGGAGAACGGGATCAATCCCTTCTCCGTCAATGGCATGTCCACCTTGAATGGTGGCTTGCACAGCAATGAATTCGCATTTGACCACTCTTTATACCAGGAGCCTGTGCCATTTCACCCTTACGAGCCCATGTCGATCTCTACGGCCACAGTACATACGCATGAGCACCGCAATAACAACAATCACCGCCCCAGCTCGTCCCTAGAACATTCCACCTCACCACAATCCACTGCGGCTAGCTTGCCAATCGATCTATCCCTGCCATTTGACTCCACCAGCGGCGAGCCTTCTCTCGATCGCCAGCATGCGAGCAATGCTCAACTGGTGGGACTTGGGGGCGAGCAGGACCCGTATCTCTTGTCGAGATATCGTTATGACGAACACAACGAGGCTTCTTTTCAGTCGCTACGAATGCGTAAAATGAACAGTGGCCCTGTAGAAGACCAGGACACAATTCCCGCATTCTTTGTAATTCAACACAATGGACTGGCTTCCAAAGCTCAGCCGCAGGACAGATCTGAGTCGAGCGAGAAATGGCGCAGAGAATTGGAAGAACTTGTTCCGGCGGAGACTGGGAAGCGATTGATTCGGCTATTCTATAAGTACGTGCAACCGTACTTCCCCATACTTAGCCGCGAAGATGGTGAGCAAAATATTGGTGGCATCAGAGAGCCTCGCGAAGTGCCTCCTTGTGCACTAGCCGCCATTTATGGTCATGCACTGCCGTTTTGTGCTTGGGACGACAAGCTCTGTGTCGAAGTTTACACGCCGCCATCTGCCGACGCACTCTTCAAGCTGTCATGGCTGTCGTGTCAGCCTCTTCTGCACACGCCATCGATCGCCGTTCTACAAACACTACTCTTGCTGGTTCAGCGACGGCCGACGAATCGACATGTTGGTGATACGCCGTTCAAGTGGGTCATGATGTCGACCGCAGTCAGCATTGCGCAGGCTCTAGGACTCAACCGGGATCCTACAGAGTGGCCAATACCAGACTGGGAGATCAAACAGCGTAAACGCTTGGCTTGGGCAATATTCGTGCAAGATAAATGGTTGGCACTCAATTTTGGACGCAGCAGCCACATCCAAGCGGATGACTGGGATGTGCCGAAACTGACAGAAGACGACTTCCCTGAGGCAGATCGCCGGTACGATGAAGAACACATGTCAGACTTCAGCTGTCATCACTTTCTGGAGCTGTGTGAGCTCACGCTAATCGTCAACGACATCATACGAGAGCTGTTCAGCATTAAAGCTACAAGGCAGCTCCACACTAGCCTCGAGGCTACCCTTGAAGTTGCGAAGCCTCTCCGGATCCGTCTAACAGAGTGGTTTCAAGGCCTTCCCGCAGGACTTTTACCTAGCCAACCGAACACTGGCGCACCATCGACCGCGGGAACTCCTACCAGCGAGAGGCGAAGATCTGTTCAATTTGAGCTTGACGGTAATGGATCTTTACAGCTAGCCTATATCACTGCCAAGATCGAACTTTTTCGCGCGATGCTTCGACCCAGAGTGACGGATGCGAATGCAGCAGCCATCACTGCTTTGCGAACGGGTGCTCTGGCTGTTGCGAAAGAAATCTCAACCTTTCTAGACGACCTTCATGCGCGAGAGCTAGAAGGTTTCTGGACAAGCTGTAAGTTCCACGTACGATGCTCAACATCTCGAGTCGCTCACTGACCACTTCTGCAGACGCCAGGACCAACTTCACGATCGCCTCTTCATTCATGCTCCTGCTTTTCGTAACCTCGCCGACGCTTAGTGATGCTAAAGAATGTCTCGGTCTCCTCAACACTTGGCGAAGCCTATTGCGAATAAAGAGTAGAAGCTGTGACTTATTGAATCTTGCGCTACTCCGTCTCGATGGCGTTTTCGTGGCTGGCATGGATAAACTTATCGAGCTCAGTCCTGCTGCTGAGCAGGCTTGGAAGGAGAGGCGTGACAAGAACGGGACCAGATAGGAAAGAGCAATAGGAGGAGATATCATGAACGGAACATGAACATAAAGGGCTAGGGCATGATGTTGATGACCATGATCATGAGTTATGCTGGAATGCGTTTGAATCATATACCCCGAATTGCGTTGCATATACCCACGCTGAATGTACAGTTTGCTGCGAGAGAGCCGAAAGAGACAGGCGGTCGATTTTTTCCCGACGGGGTACATATAACTGTACAGAAATTTTGTTCGCCTTCATATTGTTCGAAATCGCACAGCATCATCTCTCCCAGTCGAAGTGGCGACGTCACAAGCAATGACGGCGGGAGATGAGTCGCCTCACGGAGGCTTGGCATTCAGCACGTGGCACAGCGGCGTGTTTTCGGGTTCGCAAGCATCTTCTTCAGCGAGATGACAGACCAAGAACGACCCAACGCAAAGCCATTGACATTTTGTGGCATCTGTGCTGCGGTAACCACACTTCACAATGTCTGAGCTCGCCGCTCTCATCTTTGCCAAAGACGGGCAGCGGCCACAATGGGATCAAATATACGGCAGTATTGTCGATCAATACAAGCGACATTCTGGTGACCTTGATGGGGTGGCGGCTGCAGGCTCAAGATTTCTGGAGACCGAGCGTGTCGCGGAGCTGAAATTATTGGCTGCGAAAACTCCAACACTGAGAGAGTGCAAGAAGTTCACAGACAGCAAAGAGATACAGGATCTACAAACTGAGCACAAGATCGAAATCGTGGTCCAGCCTGGGGACCTTTATGCAGCCCACAAGAAGCCAGGTCTGGCAGTTTTTGATATGGATAGCACTCTGATTCAACAAGAAGTTATCGATGAGCTAGCACGAGCAGTCGGGCTCTATGATCAGGTTGCTGCGATCACGGAAGCTGCGATGCGTGGAGAGGAACCGTACGTCGATTTCGAGGCATCATTGCGAGCTCGCGTGGCTCTACTCAAGGGTGTACCGGACAGTATCTGGCAGCAACTCCGGGATGGCATCATCACTTTTACACCAGGAGCGCAGCAGCTTCTAAGAGTCCTCAACAAGCTGGGCTGGAAGGCAGCAGTGCTCAGTGGAGGCTTTACTCCCTTGGCGAATTGGGTCAAAGAGACTTTGGGCATGCACTACGCTTATGCAAATCACTTGGTCTCAGACCCGTCTGCTGGAAAGTTGACAGGAGAGCTTGTGGAAGGCAAGCCGATCATTCATGGCCAGAAGAAACGGGAATTGCTCCTGGAAATTGCCAGTGAGAATGGCATTTCGCACCAGAATATCATCGCGGTCGGCGATGGATCTAATGATTTGCCCATGATGGAGGTGGCAGGCTTTGGAGTCGCATTCAACGCCAAGCCGAAGGTTCAAGTCGCCGCTCCTTCCAAGCTCAACAGCAAGAGTCTGCTTGATGTGCTATATCTCCTCGGCTACACCAGACAGGAAATTGACGCGGCACTGAATTCTTAAAGCTGAAGTCGCATCTATTGAGATTCTCGGTACATTCCATTCTGGTAGAAATCATACTGAGCCAGTCTGAGGCTGCGAGCGACAAGATTTCAAGGAACTTCGTCAAATATCCTGTCGCCGATGTGTGGGGGCTCCAGCAAGTCGGAAGGGCTGGGCTGTCCAACCTGATGCTCGTATGCCCATTTTCGAATGGCTTCGAAATTTCTACACCTGTGCTTCGTATTGAAGTCGACAAATGCTTCTGAAGGCTTTCCGGGAGAGGGCCGGAACCACACCTGACCCATTACTCCAACGTCGACACTGCACATCAACTGCTGCCGAAGAATGTCGAGACAATGAGCTGGAAGCAGTCAGTCAAAGCGTCGAGGCACTTGATCTATAGCATCATCACTTACTGACATGCTTCTTCAAGATAAAATCTTCGTTCAAGAACGCCCCTTCAGCACGAGCATGATAATAATCGAAATTCCAATACAACGCTTGCCGAAGCAGATTCTACCATGACGCGTCAGTAGTCGTCCTCGACCGGCTACGCAACTTGTTACATACTAGACAATGCAGATGGTGCAATCCTTCGACATTCGCGATGAAGCCTCCACCATACTTGACCTTCGCTCTGACTTGATCTTCACGCAATCCAACATGGCTAGCCACATCGGGTGGAACCATAATACTGTCATCTACGAGTGTGAGCATCTTGCGCTCTGGAGTGCAAAGAAACTCACAATTAATCCCGAGCTCCTCCCATGCGCTGTCCACTTCTGGTCCGGCATCTTGCCGATAGACGTTCTCCTTCAGTAACGATCCATTGAATTCGACCTCGTGCCAGGAAGCTTCAATGTCATTCTGTAGAGGCGAGTTCTTCGATGTGTGCTTGAAGCATATGCGATCTAAATTCGACGACTGAATTCGCAGTCCGATCAAAAATCCGATAATCGCGGCAGAGAAGGCCAAGCAGAATCCTGCCGAATACCAACGAGCATCTAGCACTAGCGAGCGCCGCCTCTTTGTATCGCTGCTGAGAAGTCCTTCGCGCGCATCTTCTGCCTCAGCTCGTTGGAACATTTTGAAGTGGCAGCCTACAGCCCAGGATCAACATAGAGATGATGCTCAATCACCATCACTACAACGACACGGATATTCATAGATCCCAAACCCGGTTGTGTAAGGTTACACAATCATGCTGAGACCCATGTATCTGTTCGGTGCGATCCAAAACGCCTCCTGCGCTCCCGCGAAACTTTACTCCAAGCCTGCTTCACGTATACACACGCACGTCAGCTCGCGCCGCAGTAAAACCAGAGATACCAAGTGCAATTGCATGTAACACCTCCGATTTCGACTAAGATGAGGCTCCGCCGTCGTGCAAAGTGCACGAAGAACCTTTCCAAGGATTTCGTACTTAGTCGTGCTCGTCCATCTCGTCCAAAAGTGGACAAGGAGCCTGGCGATCAAACGTAACTTGCTACAAAGAGTGTTTGCTATGCCGCCTTCGCCTTCTGACAGTGCATACAGGCTGTGTTTCTCGTGGCCAAGTTCTGCAGACCGCACCGCACCAAATAAAATGTGGTAAGTAGTAGCCAATGGATTCTCTCAGGGACTTCAGATTTCTCGATCAAGCAACATCACTTCTCTTTCGACACCGGGTATTCGAACATCGACCAAACCACGATGCAGACACTAAATCTAACACTTCTACTTTCCATTGCATTGTCGGCTTTGGCCTTACCGACTCCTGCAGCTGATGCCATCTCTCCCGTGGATGTGAGTACCATAAAGGCTGCTCCTGCGCAAGGTGAGCAGAAATGACCTCTTCGGAGCACACCAGGGCAGATACTGATGCTCTTGCACAGAGGGATATGGAAAAGTGAGGACCATAAGCTCTGTGTCTTAGATTCTGCTGACGACCTCGCAAGTACGCCAGCTATGGCACGTACAAGGGAACGTATAACAACTATCCTGGCTTAGGCCCTCCACGCCATCCACCCCCACCGCATGCGCCACCGGAGACTACTTTCGAGCCAGAGAAAGTCGAAGAAGCGATCGCGAGTTGATGGACTGAGAGGGGGTGTTTGTTGAAGTATATGTGGCAAAGCACATTTGGAAGCGTCGAGATAGGGAGCGCACAAATTGATAGACATGACATACAGCTCTGGCAGCACGTTCGATTCATGTCGATAATCATGGCATTTTTCCACAAAAGCGGCACTAGAATGCTTACACCGCAACCACGAGTATTATTTTCTTTGTCTGTCTGCATATTCTACTTATTGAGTTGAGCAGTCAGATTCTGCTGAAGAAATTTTGCGTCATCAACAGACTGTCCTGGACCTATGCGAACCCGTTAGCTGAGCGAGAGGCTGCTCAAGATCGAATCGCGCACTTACCTCCAGCCCAATGGCCCCAGATCGACTCGAATATCGCCAACTCTCCCACGCCAGGTCTCATGTGTTGCACTTCTATCTCCGAGTCTTCGGGGGCTATAATGAAGGGGTAAGTTGCAGTTTACGTTCACGATCCAGTGCCACACTTACGGGAATATAAGTCAGTCCTACACGGCATCACCAAAATCTTGGCTTTGATGCCCTTCATTGCTGCATCGAAGTCACCGTTGTATGGCTTTTGATCTGACACATCTCCAGCTTGCCATGTATGCAGCATTGCAAGCATGTTTTCTGGGTCTAGACAAATGGTAAGTAATGGGCACACAGCAAGTCCAGTTCCATTTTGCTAAGAGCTTACCTTTATCCAACGCCCAAGTCTCCCAAAACCCAACCATTAAATCCTCCAAATCCTTGAACCCCAAAGTCTCAGCAGTTCGATACGCCTGATGTCGATAAAATGGTTGACTAAATCCCCAACCCGCATATACTCTTCCCAAAGCCTTCAAGCCAGCGGCGTTCTCCTCCTCAGTCCAGCCTCGATATTCTCCACCCTTCATAATCTATCCTTTACATATTCCCGCAGAAGCCGTGCCTTTCGCACTCAATAGCGCACTCTTAACACCTTCAAGAAATACCTGATTATGCTCACTCGTCTTAGCCGAGCCGCAATATGGAACACAAACGTCCATGAAAGCGGGAAATTGCGTCGCCCATTGGAAAGCTTGTCCAGCGCCCATAGACCACCCTATTACTGCTTTGGCATGAGAAAGTCCTAGGCCTTTGGTGACCAAGTCATGTTGAGCTCGGATGTTGCCGTAGAATGTAATGTTCGGAAACGGCCGTGGACTTGGTGCGTTGCTTGGTGAAGTTGATTCGCCATCTCCGAACTACGCAGAAGTTCCCTGATCACCATTCGAATCTCATCATGAGTAGGTAGCTAGTCCTAAGTGGTTTCGGAATCGAAAATGGTGTTGAAGAGCAAAAGCTGAGTGGATAGAGCATTCACGGGGAGGCGGCGGCGCTCAAGAATCAGTCGATTCGACTGCCATCGGACGCACCCGTTGAACGACATACCGCCATGAGTATACTGTTCAAAGCTACGCAGTTGGAATCGTTCAGGCTTTGCCATGAGGAGCATGAACGACTGCCACCATTCACTGCGGGTAGAAGGCCATATGTGATTGGTCGAACGCAGTTGTTCATTCACTCGTTCATACTCCACTTTGCAGAATGACTCGCTATGCTTCTCGCTCTTCAGGTCGTCGCTGATGCATTTGCACACCAACAACCAGTATGCAACATCAGAGATGGCGGACAGCAAGATCGAGTCTTCTACTTCGTTCAACGACCTCCCAGCAGAAATGTTCGAGCATGTCGGCACGTTCCTTCCAGCCAAAGACCTCGCCGCTCTCCGCGTTGTCAATCGAGACTCGAACAGCAAGATTCTTCGTCACTATGTTACGGAAAACTTCTCGACAGTCAGCATTCTGATCTGTGACATCGACAGCATCCGCGCAGCAGCAAATCTAGTTGAGCACCCTGTCTTCGGCCCTGCGATTCGTCGAGTCGAGCTTTGTGTTGACTCTATCGTCTGCCACTCCACAATGCCTCCTCGAGGACCTCGAGAAGCACCCGAAGCGATTTATGAGCATTGTGAAGTCTCCCCGGACATCAGCAAGCTCGAGACTCTGAATAAGGAGAGGAAGGACACTTCGCTTGACATCGGCAACTACGAAGACGAGAAGCTCTTTCGTCAGATCTGGGAGAAATTGAAGGCACTGGGCACGCTAGAAGCCGTTCGTCTCACGGATGCTCGTGCTACTTCCCGGTCGCCGCTGCTTTACTCCAAATTCCAAACAGCTGGAGGATTTTGCTATCCAGTGATTCTCGATTCGAATACTCTGCAATGGACGATCTGTGCTCTGGGAACTCTGACTAAGAGTGGCATTCCCCTCCAATCTCTGACAATGGATCAGAACCGATGGGCTCTCACAATCAACGAGGGTGGTTGGACTCGGGGCGGTTCGCAACAGAAACATTACGAAGGTCGAAAGATGTGGCCAAGATTGTTCTCTCAAGCCAAAGTCCTCAAGCTGGCTATGTTTCAGAAGCATTGCTACCGGGATTCACCACTGGGGTCCGGATCCGCACTCTTCCTCAGGTACGCTCTGGCTGGTGCTGCGAATCTTGAGAAGTTGTCATTGGAGCTGGCAAGCTTCAAATCGGAGGATGGACCGGATCAGTGGCACATGAGGTATGGTCAGCGCTCTGACAGGATGTATCTGCTGCACGGTATCAATCTGCCCTCAGGACTCAAGGAGCTAGAACTTCGTGGAGGGCAGATCGTGATGGCAGAACTGGCCGACTTGATCAAGGGCAACCCACACTTGCAGAAGTTGGCACTGACGAAGACCGTCCTGATCATTGGAGACAACCAGGTTGAGCACATTTCGAATGTGCAAGGTGAGGATGAGCAGGTCAAAGAAGGATTGCTGCAACTCGTTGGAGAGACGATCATCGAGCTGGACGTATCTGCTGCATGCATTTATGTCGGCCCCTTCTGATAGGTGTTCAGGCGTTAAACATGAGTAGTGGTTGGTTGTTGAGTTGTTGGTTGTTGAGTGTTGGACCTTCAATGCATAATTGAGCCCGGCAAAGTATCTTCGGAGTTGAGGCTCAAACAGTTGAGAAGTTGAACAGGACAGGCTTATAGAGAGGCGAAGTCTCCGATTAGTGCGAGTCATCGTCATCATCGGAGCGTGGGACGTTCATCAAAGATTTCCAGCGCCTCGATGACGAAGGGGCTAAAGCGAGGGCTCGAAGGCGTCGTAGCAGCGGTCTTTGCGATTTTGTTGCTGCAGTTCTGGTAGCCGTCGTTTATAGTTTGTTGCAAAGCGAATTCGAGTCAGTCAGAAATCGCTGCATATTTGTCCAGCAGGCTGATTCGTAATTCCACATAAACCTTTGCGTTCCACAATTGCATGTACACGATCGCAAGCTTGCTGTAGAGCGTCGCTTAGCAAGATTGCTCAGCCACCGCAAGAAGCTGGATGTCATTTCTAAGTCTACTTTTTCTTTCCGCAGATCGCTACGAGCGATTATGTCTACCAGTGGCTCTCCCAGCCGGTCTGGAATTATTGTCATCAAGCGTGATTAGGGTCTCTCCTGACTTGGCATCCTCGGGTCTCCTTGTTCGATCATCGAGGTATGTAGCTTCTTGACTTCCGGAATAATGAGACTCTCAATCTCTACCGGCGTTTCTCCGCTGTCGTCCTCGTCGGCAATCTTGCCATCCTGCACTTTCGCAGTCCCGCTCTTCGCCCTCCTGTTCATCGGCACACGAATCCACTTCTCGCCTCCTTCTGCAGAGACAAAAAGCACCTCATGCTTGCGTGTGTTGAGCAAGTTGCCGATCACGAGGTGATGGGCATACTTCTTGAGAGCATAGGCGCACTTTTCGGACAGTAGAGGAGGGTCGGTCTCAAGTTTGAAAGAGATAATCATTGCTCGCGGCGCCCAGCCGTCGACAAGCAACTTGAGGAACTTGGGAACAGGATCTAGATCGATCTTGAGGAGCTTGCCTTCCATATGGGCTGCAGGCTGCTTGGCGTGCTCCCCAGAGTCGCCATTCGGCTGCTTGTTGAAGTCTTCGGAACTCTGGATCTTGTGCTCGACCATTTTCTCAGCAGGCACGAAGAAGTCTGAGACCGCTGCTGCGAGGTAGAATAAAGCATCGGCGCCCAGAGGCTGCATGAGCATGGCCAGCTCCCGCAGATTCCAGAGATACTCATTGACTGTGACGAAGGGCAGCAAAAGCAGCGTGTTCTCTTTCTTGGCCGTCCGATACCGCTTCAAGACGTCGCCCATCTGTTGCTGATATCGCGACTGCACTGCTACCGGCCCATCCTCGGAGTACGACATGTAGTCCAGAAAACAGTTGGTACTGTGGCTGTAGTGGCGAGAGTACGGCAAGAGTGAAAATTGGCGATGCAAGAAGATGACTGCATATCCATTTTCCAGGAAGTATTCGGCAGAGGTCGCGCCTCTCGTTCCGGCAGAGAAGTTGTCAATGAAACGTACCGTCTGGTTCTCCAAGGGAACTGTAGTGCCCCCAGATGTGACCAGGGCCACCCGCCGCCCAGCGTCAGCGTGCTGTTGTATGAAGGTTCGGGCCAGAGTTGAATGCCGCTCCAGGTCGTGAGGTCTGGGGTTGACGTCGAAGTACTCCATGGCTGGTGGCAGCGTGCAGCTACTTGTTGGCGACGGCTCAGCTGAGCATATGATTGAGGCGGTAGCTGGCTCTCTTCAGGCTTGTCTCTTATCACTCATCCAGCCAATGTGTTTGCTTTTGTAAGCAAGCGACAGTGATTAGTTTGTCCAGGGACTTCTCAGCGTCGCCAGAGGTACGGGTGAGTCTGTTATCCCAGCGGCAGCAACTCCACACCCAAAGATAGTGAGACAGGTCGGGACGAGCGATGATGGTTCCATTGCGCCGAAGTGGACGTTCGGAAATGTAGTCATCCACCTGTCAGTATTGATTCTGCGGCGTGAGGATTGAGAACGATGTCGGAAGCAGTTTCTCCGCTCCGAGCTCACTTTCTGCTACCAGCTTCACAGACGTACTTGCGACAACAATCTCTCCGCCACCCACGGACCTCACCGCCACCATGCCGCCCAATCCAGCGACGGGTGCGAACAAGGACATCCCCAAAAGCAACGATCGCAACGAGTACATCCCCTCCTTCATCGCAAAGAAGCCGTTCTATATCGATGATTCGACTGTCTCGTCCGATGCCGATTACCTCGAGCATCAACGTCTGCAAAATGATTCGCAAAAGGAGAAAGACTCACTCGCTGCTGCGCAATGGTACAATCGAGGAGCTGTCAAAGGTCCGGCGGCGACCAAATATCGCAAAGGTGCCTGCCAAAACTGCGGGTCCATGTCACACAAGGAGAAAGACTGTCTGCAACGGAAGCGAAAGAAGGGCGCGCGATGGACCGGCAAAGACATCCAGGCTGATGAGTTAGTGGGCAAGGTGGAGCTCGGGTGGGACGCGAAAAGAGATCGCTGGAATGGTTTCGATGCGAGCGAGTACAAGGAGGTCATCGAGGATTACGAGGCCGTCGAGAAAATGAGGAAGCAGGCTGCGAAGAAGGACGGAGAAGGCGAAGATGAGGGTGCAGAGGAGGGAGACAAGTATGAAGCGGAGACAGATATGGGTCGTAAACAGGCCACATCAACACGAAATCTGCGATTACGAGAGGACACTGCGAAGTATCTTGTCAACCTTGACCTGGACAGCGCCAAGTACGACCCGAAGACGCGAAGCATGATTGATTCTGGTGGCGGCGACCCCAACAGTCTGGATGCCGACGATGGCTTCGCGGGCAAGCAGAGTGGCGATGCGGCAGAGTTTGAACGCGCACAGACATATGCCTGGGAAACGCAAGAACGCGGCGACAAGGATCGCATACATATGCAAGCCAACCCGACAGAAGCACTTCTTACGCGGAAGCGGAAGGCCGAAGAGGAGACGCAGAAGGCGGAAGCGAAGAGGAAGATGCTGGCAGACAAGTACGGAGTACAAGACACATCTTCGAAGAAGACTGCCGCGAAACTCGCTGCCGCGGGCGTGACGAGCAACGAACGATATGTCGAATATGATGAACGAGGCAGGATCAAAGGCGAACCAGAGAAGAAGGAGAAGAGCATGTACGCGGAGGACGTCTACATCAACAATCACACCTCGGTCTTCGGCAGCTGGTGGAAAGATGGGCAGTGGGGCTATCAATGCTGTCACAGCATCGTCAAGAACAGCTTTTGTACTGGCGAGGCCGGAAAACACGCCTTTGAAGAGTCAGAGCAGTTCTCACGAGGACTTACCCTTCCTTCTGCCGAGGAGTCGAATAATGCCGAACGGGTCGACCCGAATACTGCGGCGCAGGAAGAGGAGCGCCAGGAGAAACATATTCCGAATGATGTTGATCGCCCGGAGAAGCAGAATCAGGATGAGAGTCGGAGGCGAATCGAAGAATTGAAGAGTGGTGTGACCGAAGAGGAGATGGAGAAGTACAGGAGAGAAAAGACAAACGCGAATGACCCGATGGCCAAAATGCTCGGGAAGGATGAACTGTTAGGTATGTAAGTGCTGTATTGGAGATAGGCTGACGAAGAGCTCGGAAGGTCTATTGATATCCAGCACTCCAATCATATTTGCTTTGGTTCGTGCTGCACAAGCGCCCGATTGCCAGCTGCGGTTTCGGAAAACAGCGGGCATTTTCATCACAATCATCACGAAGTCGATCAGATTCGTGAAACCAGCTAACCAATGCTGGTGCAGTCCGACCTTGCTCATTGTCTGTTCATGAGCGTGCCCGCGGCATGGCTGCGAGGTCAGCGCCATCATGCATCGCTTTCACCAATCCGCTGGACGATCTAGTTCTCACGCTGCTGGCGGTACATGAGAAGGCGTCCTTTCAAGTCATGCAGTCGTCTGTGCGGGGGTAATCTTGACACGTGTCGCTGTGGTCACCTCGTGTCACCCTGCGTCTGCATGTTTCGCACTGGAAGACGACATCCGTATCCGCATCCCATCCATCCCTCGTTGCAGTATACTTTGTGCTTCCATATGCAATGAGTTCGATGACACTCAGAAGAGCGCTCCACGTTTTTGTCGACTTGCACCACAACTGCCGAAAGGACAGACAAGATCATGTGAGGCCACTCCTGGAGCTGCCAGCTCGCGGATGATACCGATGTGATACCACAGCCACAGGAGCACGATGGTGAGCTGCATTAGCCTTGGTGCATCCAGCTGAATCTTAGCACCCGTTGCGTGTTTGCGGTGCCTGGCCAGCAACCCTTCGCATCTCAAGCAGGCCAGGCTTCGGCTAGCAACACCACGATCTGTATCTTCTCGCGTTGCGCGTACAAAACTGCACGAAGTCATGCTCCTTTCGACGTCTCCCGGTTCTGGCCTGAGTTGTACTGGACACGCGTAAGCACCCTGGCCAGATCGACGCCACGCGAACGCCTCAAAATGCGCTCCACAAACTCTCCCCGCATGTCGCATCGTACACCCAGCTCTCCTGTGAACCACTCCTCTCATTGGACCATTCTCTACATATTCCCACGGTCAACCAGAAGTCGTGCATGCACTTACCTTGTCCGGGTAAAGGCACCCCATAACCTTTCTCTCAACCTCGCTTATGGAGTCTGGGCCATGCAGCAGGGCTTGTCTGCCACGTGCGGTACATCGCGACTTCTAGCACCAGACCACACGGGAATCTGATCTAGACGCGGAGCCGCAGTGGAAGAGACCAATGGCCACAGCGACAGCAGCGGGAAGCCTGAGTCGAAGCTGTCGAGACGTCCTTTCGCAGGGCATTATTGCCGCGAAGCCACGCATTCGTGAATAGTGAGACTCCGCACGTGTGGCTCACGATAGATTGAAACGGAGTCAGAGCTTATAGAATAGTGCTATCGCGTCTCCCTCATCTCCAATCTCTCGCGTTATCCCCTCTGCTCCTCATTTTTCATAGCAGCCATGGCGACGTACGACGAGAAGGCCGCGGGGCAGAACCTCGAGCAGGTCGAGACGAACTCCGACAATGCTTCAAATGATTATCGCGCAGCAGGCGGCCTCCAGAAGGTCGAAACTCACGAGACTCTCGTCGCCGTCGATATCGAGAATCACCAAGCTTTCAAGGGCGATGACTCCGATGGCAAGGTCGCGTGGACAGTCAAGAAGATTCTTGCTGCGTGCTTCTTGAGCATGCTGTATACTGGTGAGCCACTTCGACTGCTTGCTGCTCTAATGGCACGTGCTGACCCTTCGCAGGCTCTCAAATTCCACTCTACTTCACCGGAGGCACTCTCAGCTTCATCGCTAAGGACCTTGGTGCTGCTGATATTATCGGATGGCTGCCAGTCGCCAACACCTTGGCTATCGCAGCTGTATGCCCATTTGTGGGTTACTTGCAAGATCTGTTCGGAAAGCGGTAAGCCATATCATCCGCCTCCCTGTTGATGTCAGCGGAAATTGGACATTGGACGCTTGCTAACGTTGTTGTCAATTGCAGATACATCGCCTTGTTCGGTGCTATGCTTCTCTGCATTGGCTGTATTGTGCTCGGAACTGCTCACCAACTCGGACAAGCGCTCGCCGGTATGGCTTTGGCTGGCGCCGGTGCAGGTATTGGAGAATTGACTGGTCTTGCTGGGTAAGCTGAAGGATCTCGAGGACAGCGCATGCACAAGACTGACGACCCCCAGACTTGCCGAGACTGTCCCAGTCAAGCAACGAGGTTACTCTCTTGCGGTCTTGACCGCTTTCGTCTTGCCTTTCTGCCCATACGGTAAGACTAATCCCTCGCTGTGGCTGATGCACACGCTGACTGTGACCCAGTCATGTACTCTGAGCTTTTCAGCACCCGCGGATCCAACCCAACCTGGCGATGGGGAATCTGGATTTCTCTCATCTATAACGGCATCACCCTTGTCGGTCTCGCTCTCTTCTACTTCCCACATGCCCACGTGCGTGCCGAGGGAATGAGCTTCGGTCAAGTCGCCAAGCGTATCGATTATGTCGGCGGTGCTCTCTCCATCACAGGTCTCACCTTGTTGCTCGTCGCTCTCCAGGCAGGTGGCTACACACACCCATGGACCAGTGCTTACACCCTCTGCATTCTACTCTTCGGCATCGGGCTCCTGACAGCCTGGGTTGTTTGGGAGTGGAAGTTTGCTAAGCACCCCATGATTCCAAAGGAGTTGTTCGTGGGTCAACGCGTCGTTGGTTTCTCCTTCGCAGTTGCATTTGTTGCAGGCATGAACTTCTTCAGGTGAGTACCAGCGCTGCATATTTTATAATCGTTACTAACTCCTTGCAGTTTGCTCAACTTCTGGCCACTCACCATCTCTACCGTATGGAGCGCCAGCCCAATCGCCATCGGCTGGCGAGGTCTGCCAGTTGCATGCGCGACTGCATTTGGTGCCATCTTCTGGAACGCACTCCTCAGTGTCTGGACCAGCGGCATTCGCTGGATCCTCTTCATGGCCGCGTTGATGCTTACTGCTTTCGGTGGATCCCTCGCAAGCATGAGCCCTGACAACGAGTACCAGTCCGTGGCTCTGGCCTCTTTCGCTGCCTTCGGTCTTGGTGGTGTCATTGTCCCAGCTGCTACAGCCGCTATGATTGCCTGCCCCGACGCTCTCATCACTACCTGCGCTTCGCTGTCGCTCTCCGTCCGCGCTGTTGGCGGTGCCATCGGATACTCGATCTACTACAGCGTCTTCGTCAAGAAGCTCACAGAGGTTCTGCCCGTCAAGGTTGGCACGTATGCCGTGCAAGCCGGTCTGCCATTGCAGAGCGCTGAGGTCTTTGTTGGCACCTTCTTGACTGCTCCAACAGAAATCACAGCTGTGCCAGGTGTCACCCCAGGTATTCTCGCTCAAGCCGCTTATGGCGCTCAATGGGCTTATGCTGAGGCTCTGCACCTTGTTTGGTATGTCGCTTTTTCCTCGCCTTCACGAAATTCAACTAACAGAAAAACAGGTACGTCAGTATCGCTTTCGGCTTCTGCGCCATGGTTTGTGCGTTGTGCATTCCAAACACGAAGAGGTTCCAGACAAACAGAATCGCTGTGGCCTTGTAAGATCGGCCAGAGGTGCTGTAGATCAGCCGGCAGATAGTGGTTATAACTGCAGTAGCATGCAATCTAACGTTCAACTATATCCAACATCTCGCGTTTTGTGACGGTCATGGAGCGTGTTGTCAAACAGACAGCTTGATTGATGGTGAGCCCTCGGTTGACCCGCGAGCACTCTTCCCCCGTTGGCTTGGTGGGCCTGTTGTGGGTCCATCATCCACGACTGGCCATCTCAGGGCGTGCCAAGACCTGAGATTCAGTCGTCCTCCGCCAATCACATTAGTCATCCTGCCTGCTGTATACATGGTGCAGTAGATCTCCTAAAGCTGATCCTCTACTTTCGAACTTCAGCATCTTCGTCACTCCTACAAAACAATCCGATTGTGCAGCCTATCAAAGATGACAGCACCCATTGAGATTCGAGAAGCAACACTAGCAGAAGTCCCTTCCCTCACAACAATCGTCAAGAGATCTTTCCATCCTGTCAACCCATATATCAAAGGATGTTTTCCGGATACGCCGGCTGTTGCCGAATGGTGGACACAAGTGTACACGGATGAAATCAATGCACAGGATTGCCATGTTCTCATCGCATATGATCCTTCAGCGGAATCTGGCAACCGCGTTGTTGGAGTTCTTTGTCTCCGACTCATGCAAGCAGACGATCGTTCAGGAGGCTTCATGTCCCAGTACGAATTGACATCGGATCATGATGCTTCTCTATTGGTCCCCGCTGTTGATACTATCATCGAAGGACGAAAAAAGGCTTTCCAAGCTCAGGGGAAATATGCTGGACAGAAGAATTATCTTCTTGAGCTTTTTGGGGTGGATCACGAATACAAGGGACGAGGTCTTGCGAGGAAATTGTTGGAAGCCGCAGGGAAAATCGCAGATGAGGCGGGCTTGGTGACTTTTGTGGAAGCGAACGCGAAAGCTGCACCTTTGTACATGAAGCTTGGATTTGAGGACCAAGGGAGTGTGGAGATGCCTGGGTCGAATGGGTATATGGAACACTTAATGATTAGACCGGCATTCTCTAGATGAATTGCGGGAGCACTATTTGGCTCAAGACGAACCTGATGAGCAGGGAATACCACGGATTTTCAGAGATAGTTGAGGTGTTAGCTCTATCTCTGGCAAATGTCAGCAGTATGATTTTGTCCGTGGCCACTCTCAACGACAGAAAAGCCGTTTTCTGTTCGGAGTCGGGCGAAATGGCCACATGTCTCGAACAAACCTCTGCGGCACCATCTCGATCTTATCCACCCTAGGAAGCACACAATCTCTTCGATTCCGGAGAGAAGTGGCAATTAGGGTCTGTCTCAGTCAAAAGTATGCAGCATGATCTCGCACTTGGCAACCCTTAATGAGCACAAAAACCTATTTAAGCTCAGAGAAAGAAAGAGTAAAGTAGCTTGTCTCAGAAACATGTGTTTAGTAAAATTTGGGACGTTTCCAATCCGGTTGGCTTGGAATTCGATGCGATCCGGAGAAAGACGAACTGGCTGTTGGTGGCACAATGATTATGTTGTAATGTGTGTGTATTGGTGTAGTGCTATCTAACTGCAAGAGTCGGAGGTAACACCCTTCGCCTGCCAAGAGGCTAGTTTTCCTTCCGTATCACTGGCAATGTGATCTCGAACAGAGCTCAGCAGCATGATTTTGCGCTTCTCCAGTCTCGTCAGCACAGAAACTCCCTTTCTTTTCAGAGAACGATAGTCTGCACAATCTGTCTCAGACGGATGGCCACAACACGACCGTGTCCTAGGACAAGTTCGTTCGCAAGGAGTGCCTGTCTGAAGTGGAGAAAGATGAGCTGGCAATATTATCTCAAACGTGTCTCTGCGGCATAATCTTAATCGTAGTCAACCCGACGAGCTCAGAGCGTTCGCGATTTCTAGAGAAAGCCAAGCTGACTATGGTATCTCGAACATGCCTCCGCGGCATGTTTTTACTCCTCGTCAACACGATGAGCTCAGCGTGCTCGCGATCCTCAGACACATGAGCTGGCAGAGTCATCTCGAACAAATCTCTGCAGCGTGATATTCTGCCTAATTAGCCCGCTGAGCTTAGTGTGCTCGCGACTTCCAGAGAAATATTACTTGGCGACACAGTCTCAAACAAAAATGTGAAGCATAATTTTATTCTTAGTCAACCTAACGAGCATACTAGGGTTACTCTGCTTGGAGAGAGATGATCCAAAGGTCGCTCGCCGACGGGTAGCATCGTCATTATCTACACTGAGCCACACTGACCAGCGTTCCAACCTGTTCGTATTCAGAGAAAAGCATCGAGTAACATGGCACCAATAGCCAATTGCAGGATTTTTCCTTTCCCGAAGCCAAATTCATGAGCAGAGCACTGCCTTCTTCGTCAGAGCAAGCACAACGCGTGGCGATTTGCTCTAAATGCTCCTGAAGACACAATTATCCCGGTAATCAAGCTGACGACCAGAGAAGCCTCCGTAGATTTAGAGACACAGATGAAGTCCTTACAGTTGTGGCTTCTTGCAATTTTTTCGAGTATACTTGCATAATCTGGCGTTTGCTATAGCCTCCTCTTCAGCCCGTGAGATGTTGAGCTCTCGGGTGAGATTGAAAACTGCAGGTCCTGGGGGATTGTTGCAATTCTTCTTGGTACCATTGATCAAGTGTTTGGCAGCCTCATCTGCATTGCATTCCGCAGTCGTCTCTGGGATGGCCACAGGAGCGTATATCTCGGTGTCTTCGGGGTGATGCAAGTTATGGTAGCCTTTGAACGCCTCAAATCCCAGACATGTCCCATCAAACGCCCTGGGACCGCACATGTATTCCTCGTCTGCATCTTTGAACTTGATATTGCCAGCTTTTGAAAGGACTTTCGAAAATTCAGCCACGGAGTCTTTGATGGGCTTCTGCATCTCGTCCAAAAAGCTGTTGATATGTTTTCCAAGAAATTCCGCGGGCGACACATCATCGTCCAGAGCTTGGCAGTGTACGTGTATCGGCTTGGAATAGTAGAGACCACTTATAGCATAAGCGGTCTTCTGCAATTTTCCCGCAAATGAAGTGTCAAGGCGGTACCCAAAAAAGGAAGAGTACAACCGAGCGCCAAAGCGATAGATCACCTCGAAAGATATACCATTCGAGTTCCATACCTTGCCACGCTTTGCCATTTCCTCTATGCAAGGCTTGTGGTCACCTTGACTGCTAGTCAGCGTTTGCACTCTTCGATTACGAGATCATAGCTTACGTGCGGCGCCACCGACCGAGAGATCGATGCGTATAACTTCCTGTAGAACTTAGCATCCGATCCGTAGCAATCAATGAAACCAAAAGGGAGAAGGGGCATACCAATCCTCCTCCGAAAGCGAACGGAGTCATGATGTGGGTGTGCGTATCGGTCCAGTCCTGCTTGCCTCCAAGGAACATGTTAGGCGTGAGACTGAAGTCGAAAGCAGGCCCGATAGACCAAGTAGCCGCTAAACGTGGATCTCCACCAGTGAAGTTGATCTTCGAAGGAAGATACTCAATGTTAGCGATGTCGACAGTACTGATCACCATGTCCTCCTTCTGTCTGAGCAAATCAAGCTTTATTTCACCCTTACTGATGGTCACATTGAAGCCAGGAAGTGCGAAGTCGGCTTTCACATTACCTGAGAAGATCTGCTCGAGTCGGAAGGCGGGAATGCCCCATGTCATTTTACCTATACCGTTGTTGGTCTCCACCATTAGTAAAGAACTTGGCTTTACCGCAGATATGCTTACATCTTTGTCCCAGCCTTTCTGACCATCACTGGCTTTGTTGGCTCTGTCGATGGCTTCTCGGCCGCCGTTGAAGACGACTACACGGAACATTAGTGGAATGCTCTGCATTAGACACAATAACGACTTACTAGGCGAAGACGGTCCTATAGAAGCCAGGAACCCCCAGGAAGGTACTACTGCACCTTCGATACCGATGTCGAGATCTATGGGCAGATACATCAGTCAGCAGAATCATCAGTGACGCGACGAAGGGCACCTACCCATCCACACTCCAGCTGTCAAGTCCATCTGGACAAGAGGTTGAATGAAGACATCGATGTCTTCGTCAATTACCATCGTGAAATCGGCCTTCTTCAGATGCCTCTTTAGAAATTTCTCTATGAAGTCTCTCGGGCCTTCAAAGTAATCTGCTGCTTCATGAAATTCATTCCAGCACTCTGTGCTACCGCCAATACTTTTTGCAATGCACTTGAAGGCAAGTGCGATTGTCCTTTCGGGATGGTATAGGTCGTTGTCCAAGTAGTTATCGCACATTCGATGGTAGTTGTCAACCTCTTGCAGATTACAGGTTGGATAGGTCGCGTCCTCGGGTGTGCAGATAAAAGGCGCAAAATGGATGTCGTGGCTTTCGCTCCGTGTCAAACGCATAGTGTGTGTGGCCTCGATTTCCTGCGGGTCTCTCTTCTTGAAGATCCTGCGGACGCGCTCTCGGCGGTGATCATGCTTCGCTATCCGGCCAAGCTCCATGATCTACGTGCGACATCAATTCTCAGATCATGCAAGCAGCATTTCTCTAGTTGGTACTTACGATTTCGTGCGGTAATCTGTTGTCTTCGCCACGCCTACGTCTACGGGGCCCATGTGGTCTCATCCGATCCTTGATGCTGTTGACGCATACGTCAGGACCGCTGTGGCCTCTGGCTTTGAGGGCAAAATTAACGTCAAGGATCGCTTTAAATTTTCCAAACACATGGCAACCAGGGCATGTCAAGCTGAGGTGAGGTAGCCTGAGGTGCTCCTCGTTGAAGGAACTGCGAGCGATCAGTGATACTGCCCACTTCTGAGCGTGAGCAAGCACTCACTCCTCTTCGATACCCCATGGGATCATGAGCTTCTCCTTACTCCAAGTATGATTCCAAGTCTGTTCGACTGAAATCGTAGTTGGAGCTATAAGTGTGCCCAATGCTCCAATAGTGAGCCCCAATGGAGGGCTGAGTTTCGCGATGACTGCCGCAGCCTTTATGTGCTTCGAAGTCTCACTGGCGTGGATGACCGGGTCCATCAGCGCAGCAAATGGCGCTCCGAGCGCGCAACGCCCGACGCGTCTGAGTTTAGGTGGCACGAGCGCAGGCAAGATTGCAGGCAAAATGCCGCTCAGACATACGACCGCTGTTATAGCTTCGTCTTTTTCAGATCGTGTCCCAAGAGACCCATTATGGTATGCCGCAAAGTATTCGGGGGCCACAACTATAGCAATATAAGTAGCGTTCTGACTGAGGGATGCGTGGAACTGTTTACTCACTAGACTGTTTGCCGGTGCTTGGCCTCGCATCTGCAAAGTATCCTGGCGGCACTGTGGTATTCATCGGTGCAAGACTGGTGGCCCAATTTGAGTTTTCCATATTCCAATGGGCAAATTCCGGAATTGCATGAATTACTGCTCTATTATGCGTTGTGTCCCAGTCGATTCGTTGTCCCCTACAGCGGTCAGAATGTGTTGGTCACCCCGGCAGACTCAGAACGTACAGATAGAACGAGCGGCTGCCGTCAGGATGAAAGCAGAGAGGATCTTCCAGCCAGAAGAGGAGCCCTTTGCCATCATGCCATTGAGAACTTGCGAGATCCAGACCGTATTTATCGATGAATTCTAACACGATAGTTGTGGGACGAAAAAGTTTTGCGTTCTCATCGCACAGTACCCGGTTGTTCTTCAACAATGGTTCAACTTGCTCAAGATCAACATAAGAATACTGTTCGTGGGAAAGAACCAGACAATCGAGAAGGCCAGAGGCTTGAATTCTCAGTTAGTGGTTTATCTATTGCCGTTCCGTGTTGAGCATGAACTTGCCTCTATTGGTGTAAATAGAACAAAGACTCGCGTTCGGTGCTGGAGCCAATGATTGCTCCGTGAACAGAACTGGTCCAGCAACGGCTGGGCGTATTGTTACAGGTATCCTTTCGCCGAGATCGTCCTCCATAGCTACGGCCCCGGAGATTAGCAGGGCCGCGAACAATAGCGTCATGAGACTGAGCATCTTAGCAGCTTGGCAACGAAACCGAGGCATGGCTGACATGCTCGATGGCGTGTGCCAGAGTAACTTGATCGAAAGTGCGAGGAGGGCAATGATTACTCGAGCGCCAGTCCCATCCTCACAGAAATACCAGGCGCCTTCTCGCCTAGCGTTAGAGGGGCAGCGCTAATGGTTCGAGAGCTCATAGAACACCTAGCAATTGGACACGTTTGAGAAACAGGTAGTGTGTGACCAAATCCTGCACGAATCATGCTATGTTGTGCTTGAGATAAAGGTCGGGTGCTGCGGAATCCAGTTCCAGGCGGCCATTCGTCTGACATCGACTTCAATTGGCGGGTTTCGGCAGAAATTTGGTTCTTGCGAACTTCAATCATGTCTGTAAAGCCCAGCAAGGAAGAGCACAAAGGTTGTTGGTCGAGATAGCTGATTTTCATCGTCCAGAAGACTGGCAAAGGCCGTCTGTCATATCCGAAGCAGAGCCAGCGACTTGTTACCGTCTCGGCGATAAAGCGGATCGCTTTTCGGTTTTGGAAACACGGCCGTGAGCTCATAGCAGTGTCGCGAGTGACTTATGTTATATAGATCTCCCATGTTGAACCACGGAGAAGCCAGCATGGGTTACAGCATACCTGCAACTGTGCATGCTATTGTGTAAAGCTGCAACTTTGCGTTGACGCATGCTGCCCTGAGGGTATACAACGATGCAAAGACCGCCCAACTGAGCAAACATTGGATTTAGCCGGACCTTCCGATCCATCCTAATCTGGAGTCTGAATACACCTTAAAGTTCATGCGCAAGAGGCCCTCGCACGTGTTAGCGACGGCTCCGTGCGGATCCAAGAGTTGATAGTGAGCCCCGCGAAGCTTCCATTCTTCTTATCGCAACTTCAATAGAGCGCCATTTATCAGCAGCGAATAGAGAGTATCAATTGAGCGATGACACTGCGACTGCGACAGAGAACGTTTTGCACTTCGCTGACACCTGAGCCCTTTCTCCATTTCGGGACGTTTTGTTCTCGGAGTTGGGCTCGAGAAGGATGGAATCATGGTTGAGAGGTACTGCAGCGGTATCGGCACGTCCAAATGGATAGCATGGAGCTTCTCGCAAGGTGCACTCCTGGCGGACCAAAGCGGCCGAAGGTAGGCATACATAATGAGCGCAATGATCTCCAACCTGGACCTTGGTCAACTTCAAGTCCTCGATCTTGCAAACCATCAAGTCAAAGTCTTTTGCACGCGATTTTCCAACGCCATGCGATCACCAGGAGGATGGCTCCTTCTTGGTCTGTCCATCTTCGGCCCTCTGCGGTCGATGGTAGGCGCTACTTCCGAGGGTCACCCATCGAAGTTCGCCACTCTGGGGAAAGGCAGTCCTGATGACGGTCCGCTACCTTCTCTTAAGCGAAGATCAGACCTCGACCAGGAGTGTGCGCGAGAGATGCAAGCTTGCAGCGACAAGTCGGCGCGACTGGCCGGCCAATGGCAGGATCTAGAGGAGGAGAGGAAGCGCCTGGAGCACCGCCTCGACTTTTTCACGCAGATACTGACCAACCAAAAGTGTGGCTCGCGGAAAGCTCTGTTCGACGCGTGGCATCGTGCGCACCACGCACGTCGGACAATTGACGAGTCTGCCGCCGACGATGGCGACGCCCCTCAGACGCCATCTGCCGCAGCGCCTACAGATTCAGTCCCCACATTAACCAGCGCGGCAAGTATCCCACCTTCCGACACGGCTACGGCCAAGAGCGCTGGACCGACTTCCACGAATTCGACTTACACCTCCACAGACGTCAAATGGTGCGCCAAGGAGAAGAATTGCTGGGAAGACAACAGACAGCGTGAGCGTGAGCTTGCGATGAGAGCCCAAGACATCTCTCACAAGCAAGCCAGAATCGATCAAGTGACGGATGAGATTCATGCTTGTGCCCACATGATTCCCGGGCCAGTTGCGCCCATGGGGGGTGCAACGCCTAATCCTCTTCAACGTCGTGGCCCTTGGACTCCACCCTGGGGAACACTGGGAGCGATGTTCCAAAGTTGGGCCAGTGGCTGCCAGACCAAACTGGTGAAGCTCGACTCAGCGGAGAAGCGACTTTCAGGCGCTCTGGAACGGGCACGGACTGCATTTGCCGCGAGGATGGCGGAGCCAGGAATGCCTGCTTCAGCAGCGATGGCGTCGTCGTCCAGCAAAGCATCAGCAGCACCTTCGCCAGCCAGTATTGCCTCTGCCAAACAGAACCGCGTCAAAGTCGTCGTCATGGACCTTGGTGATGGAGATTTCCCGTTCAAAGAAGAGGCTAAATGGAATGCATTTGTCGAGTGTTCCGGCAATGTGCAGAAAAAACATGAATCGATCAAAGACAAATTCCAGCAAATCGACGTGTTGCAAAAGCAGTTAAGATTTCACGAAGCTCCATTTGGGAGAAAACGAGAGGTCCTCCCCTCCGATCAGGAGCTTGCCGCACGCGAGCTAGGGCCAGAAGACTTTGGATTTTCAGCATCATGGGAGTTTGAATACGACCTCAAGCCTGCACTTCAGGAACGCACTCCGAAAAAAACCAACGCGTACACCAAAACTCTCGAAAGAGCGGGACAGGTAATCGAGTTCTGGCGTGATCTGTACAGCGACGGCTTCAGCGAGAACCTCGAAAAGTACGCTGACCTGTCCGATGCGATCTGGGAGTTGGTTGACCATGACCAGAACGAAGCCAGTTCTCTGCTGGCTTCCGCGACCCGGGCACCGCTCGCCGCTGCAACCGCCGCTGGTCAAATTACACCTACGGCGGTAGCACTGGAGAACGGCTTGCTCCCCACCACTCTGCAAACTCGTACGAGAAGCGGATCTATCGAAGGCGACTCCACCGATGCCTTGGCTCCGGATGTCACGCCAGCGCCGTAGAGAAGAGAGCCCGCCAGCTAAAGAAGACTTGCTTATTGATGCCTTGGGGCCAGACAGCATGCTAGATCCACGGCCAGTACACCGCCATACGAATGGAACAATACTTGGCAACGGCCGGGCTCTTTCCTCGGAAGAAATCTCAGTTTTGCCCGCTTCGCCAACAAAAAGAATGTCACGAAGTTCGTCCGAACTTCAGAGCGCTTTCTTTTCGCATCGTCCTTAGAAAAGGAGGAGCAGCTAAATGTCTGTCATGTTGAAGAAGTCGGAAGACGAGTAATGAGCCATATCCCATAATGTGTAATGTATTACTTATTCTCCACAACGTTCTTTCATGTCTTGCTTGATGCCCGATCGAATCCGACAAGCTGTTGGAAGAAAGATTTGGTGAGGCACTTTCATGCCCTTGTCCAACAAGTCCTGGAGCGAATTTCGATTCAATTTTCGTCTCCATGGTCCACACGACATTTCTTCGAATTCAAGTATCGATTCCTGATATCAAATAAAGAAAAACTTTGCGGCCGGTCTAGAGCATCGAGAGTGATGGTGGCCGAGCAATTGTTCTGACTGCATAATCGCATTGGGAATTCATTCTAACTTTTCATTTCTTGCATCTGAAATGCTGCTCGTCGGTCGGGGTGAAGTTCGCGGGCCTTCTGGAGGACAAATTCCTCCTTGATAGAGGCTTGCAGCTCCTTGGAATTCATGGGCTCGAGCTCTTGCTCTCGCTTCGTGATTGCGGCCGTTCCATTCTTGCAAGGCTCGACCGGCTTTGCATCGAACCACCCATCTTTACCTCCGTTGGCATGATAAGGCCTCGATGGTCAGAGCCACTTTGTCCCAGGTCACGAGTCTCTGATTCAGGCGCGATCGTTATGTTTCCATCTTGCCTCTATTAGTTGGCTTCGAGATCCTTTAACCAGAGGGAAAGAGCCTGCATCGGCCACACGTCTCTGATCAAGGCGCGATTGTTATGTTTCTATCTTGCCTCTATTAGTTAGCTTCGAGATCCTTTGACTAGAGGGAAAGAGTCTGCATCGGCCATACATCTCTGATTAAGGCGCAAGAGTTACATCTTAATCTTGCCTCTATCGGTTGCCTTCGCGACCCTTTTACTAAAGGAGAAGAGTCAGCACAGGCCACACATCTTTGATCAAGGCGCAAGAGTCAAAACCATGGTGCGAGCTTGTATATTTCAGGCTTGCCTCGCCACAGCACTTGTGTCGGCGAGCATTCTTCCGGAAGCAAACGAGGGTGCACCAGAGATATCAGATCACTCTGCGAAATCGTCCAACAGACGCGACACCTGCGAACAATTCCGGTGGTTTCGCTTGGAAGTAAAATTGGCGCCTTCGCGCGCTACATTGTCCGTTCTCAGTGCTAAGCCGAAATCGAAGATGTCGCCTGCGATGAATCGTATACTTCGAATTATCGCTCATCGCGTTCCAAAACAAGCTGAGCGGCTCTAGCCTTCGTCATCATACTCTGCTCGCCCTTTCTTCGAATTCAAGTATCGACTCCTGATGACATTGCAGTTCAGCAGCGGCCCAATTGAGACTCCCGACAAAGAGTTCTCGATCATACCTCTCTTCAGACCAGGTCATTGCCGCCCAAGCCGCCGCAAACGGCGGCACGACATACAGTGCTTGCCCACTGCATCGTCTAATCGTATTTCGAAGTCCAGCAAAGACGCCATGATTCCATAAAGCGAAGGTAGGACGATGTTGGTTCCGTGCCAGAGTATACGTGACCTGGCCTTTCTGCTTTGGAAGCTCTATGCGGTACGTCAGATGTTGCATTCGTGCTGGCCGAAGTAAATGATGGGCGGAGGTATACTGTTATGACCCCAGCATAGGACTGGAAAATGATCGGGTCCTTTGAGGTTTGGGTTGTACTCGATACCGCCGGCGCTTGTGGACATTGCGGAAGTGTTGATAGTGTTCGTGGACTGATTCCACACCTTGAACAGGCTCGCTTCGGCAAGACGAGCTATTTAAACATGCCCTTCGTCCTGCTGAACGACCACTTGATGTGGCACGTGACCGGAACCGGAGGGTTTGCCCATCCGGTGGAGACACTCCTGGCACGTGCACAGACGAAGGAGTGCATTGAGCGTGAGACCGCATCAAGCCAAGAGTGTTCGTGACGGACGATGAGGATATTCTGCCCATAAATCCGGAGACGAAGATGAAGGAACGTCATTGCCGGGTCCTTCATCCAGCTCGTAAACTGTCCTGCTCGAGAGCGGTCTTTCCGTGCGCGCGATACCGCTTCCTGCCACCCACACGATTGATGCTTAGTTGCGGCAGCTCGTTCATGATATCGATCCACTTAGAAGAGCAGCCGGATTGTCTCCGCTGCCACACAGTGTGCAAAAACTCCTTGTTGCGAGCATAGACTAAGGGCGTAATGCCATCCACGTACGTTTGGATGTCTTGATCGATTCGATTGCGATCTCCAGGCCAGGCTTCTATTGCTGCAACGATGAAAGGCAAAGTGACGAGACTTGGAGGCTCCCCTGACAATGCCGTCGCAAGATCGAGATCCGCGAAGATTGTCAATGCAATAGTATGTGCCATCTCGTCCTCTTCGCCGAACGGGTGGCGCAGGCGATGGATGAAGAGCTTGATGGCACTCTTATGCACTCGAACTTGTGTCTGTATATGAATTGCTTCCGTGGAGCTAAGTTCGTTCAAGATCTCCGGCGATAGATCAGGATACCATGCTTCAATTCTGTTTGAGAGATCTGATAAACGATCTTCTAGGACCTTTGTCCCATCAGGAGAGCCATTTCTCTCTGCAAGGATCTCACATAGCTCATGTAGAAAGCGAAACATCTCTGGACACAGCCCCACGAAGATCTCATATCGAAGAGGGTTTTCGAAACATTCAGGCATATTGAGTATGGGGATTTGTCCTTGCATGAGGCTGTCATGTATGTCGAGCGCGATCTGCGAAATGATCACAGGATGCAACATCAGGTCCTTGCCATTCGTACCGAGCTGCCTCAGATGGGTCAGCGTGTACCGTCTCACAGGTGCATTGTTCGAGCCGAGTACACAATGGCCGTGAAGTAAGATCATCACACCCAGCCAGAGCCACGGCACAAAGCCTTGATAATCTTGCGGTAGCTGCCAGGAGCTGAGTTTAGCAAGAGCACGGGTTCCTTGACGAATGTTCTGCTCGTACGTGTAGCCAGGCATTTCAACACCAAGAGCAGCCAGGTAAGAGCCATACAGTGATAGAAACCCGTCTCGAAGGTCATCGTAGTGTGTAAGCAGACATTGCACGGCTTGCTGGAACATTTCCTCTCCAATTCTCGGCGCTACCATGAGATCACCAACGTTTTGAGGTTCGATGTACTGGACGAGCAAGTACTCGTCTGCGGGACCGAGCCGTGCGGAGAGAGGTCCAAATGGGGCCAGCATTGGTGAAGGCTTGGCCGCTATCTCTGTAGCTCGCTTGCAAATGGCATGCTGAGTTGCAGCAGCTGAAGGTCGCTGGCAAGTGCCACGCTGAAGTGGCCGACCTTTTCGAGGACGTCCTGATTGGCGTATAGGTCTATCGTCTGTACACCTCTTCTTCAGCCTACAACAACGGTGGCAGTCGGAGGTGGCATCCGGGTGGAAGCATTTCTCCTTGAGCGCATAGCAGGAATCGCATGCGCGGCGCGTGGTCCAAGGTTCACCCCTATGGGCACTTGCAGTGGGAGATGGAGGTGATTCTCGTGCCACCATGGCTCGTGATGATCCGGGTGTATCATTGCGTTGGACATGTTGGTGTTGTAGGCATCGCGACCCTGTCTGCTGCGCACGCGACATGGAGCCGACTCCAATGACGCAGCAGCTCCTGCTCCTCCTCTTTCACCTTCCACACTGCAGGTTATAGAAGCTCAATCACCGCCCATCTGAACACTCCAAGTACACATACCACTGTCACCACCGCCCTCATTGCTGTCGCCGCCCACCATGCAGCGCATCGAGCCCAGAGCGGACCCCGCTGCTGAACCGCATGACTCGCAACAACACTCCAACACCACAGCCACGCCCAAAACCGCTCTCGAACAACGCGGCGGCTGGACGCTTCCCTCCGGCTTCGCCAGCACCGGACGTGAGTCCCACACTCAGTCCTTTGAAGAAATCTACGGCGTACCTGAAAACTTCCTCGAGATCGAAGTCACCGACCCTCAAACACACCAACCTACATCCAGTCCTAACTCCCGCTACACTACCTATCTCATTCGATTGAGCACCAACATCCCCGCATTCAAGCTTCGACGGTCCGAAGTGCGAAGAAGATATTCCGACTTTGAAGTGTTCCGCGATCTATTGGAGCGCGAGTCGGCGCGAGTTAGTATTCCGCCGTTGCCGGGAAAGGTGTATCTCAATCGATTCGACGATGCGGTAATTGAAGAGCGAAGAAAGGGACTGGAGAGGTTCTTAAGGATTGTCGTCGGGCATCCGCTTCTGCAGACGGGAAGTAGGGTGCTTGGGGGATTTGTGCAGGATCCGAACTGGGATCGCAATGCGTGGTAATTCTGAGAGAACAAGAGCGTGGGGATGTTAGATGTCGAAAGGGAAGAATGGAAGAGCTTCTGCACGTAGCAGTAGTCAGGTAAGAGGAGACATCAGGAGAAGGAAAGCGAGGCTTTTATCTGATGGGACAAACATGAATGAGAGACGAAATGTACGTATTTTTCGAGCGAGCGTTCATTTTCGTGGTTTACTCGAGGGCAAGTCAAACGGCAATGCATCATCTTTTGTCGTACGCATTGCTGCTTCCACGCATATTTCCTGCCTTAAGCCCTATCGAAGAATGCCGCTCAGGTCTTCAGCGTTTCCTGATCTGGCCTCCGATACGATAGGAAGGAACACAGAGACATGGGAGCAGCATGAGCGAAAGTATGTTGGCACATGCACTGAAAACAGAGACAGCAACACGGCATGGCGCCTTCGACTCTGCATTCACGTTGAGCACTAACATCGTGCAACTCATCTCCACATTCCATAGTGCTGTGAAGTTCACAACATTGTGAATAAACCTCCAGCGTTCTTCATAAATACGCCCTGCTGCGCCTACCTCGCTAATCCTCCTCAGAGATGACCATCAGTCGGAATACACACAAGTCCACTTGCAGGACCACAGCCGCACTTCTTCCCAGCTCAGACCAATCTCGCCAACCCTAGAACCAACCTCGAACCGGTGCATAGAGCCCTTCCTAGGCTACGACGACTTTTCAAACCTATCAACCGCCCACCATCGTGACTCGCGCTGCAAGAATAAATCGCAGCCCTCAATCACCAACGCAGTTCGGAAGCAGATCCAACCTCTCACGCTCCCGAAAACCAGCAGAGACATTCTCTCCTGTCAAAACTCATTCACAAGCTGTCAGTCGGACCATATCGAAGCTTGAAGGTCTGCGAGACTCTAATCGACACACTGGTTCTTTTGAGAGGGAAGGACAAGCCGGAATTTCGAAGAGATCTGTTCAACGCCTGCTTGAAATTGTTTCACCCATCTCGGTCTCCTTGCGAGAAAGAGATCCTGAATCTACAATCAACATGTGGCCAAAAGTACTACTTATAATCTTAGCACTCTTCGTAGTACCCGTAGAAACAACCACTTCAGCTGAGGAAGGAGCACATGTCAGTCGTCAAATTCACATATGGTCCATGTAGGAGGCACAAGTACATTGCAGCAGAGTCCAACAAAACCGGACAGAGTGGTTCATGTATGTCGTGCTCGTAAGACCTGTGTCGATCCAGGGTTCCTGTCTCAAGCTGGGCTGGGCCGGGTCTCATACTCACGTGCGACGGTGTGTCGTGGCAAATGCAGGTCTTGCGAGTCTCACAAGATCCGTGGTCACGACGGGCTCGTTCCTGCAATTGATTCATGGATCAAAGGGTTCTAGAAGATCTTGGTTATGAATGACTTTAGCCGACACCGGACCCGGATGTGATCTGGGTTGAGAGGTGGGTAGACAAGCGGCACAATGTTCGTGGAACTGCATGAGGAATGAAACGAAACACAACCTAATAGCAACTCACCTGCCATGGTACACAAAGGGAAAATACGAAGACTTGCATCGTGGACTGCACAATGACACAAAAAGCGTGCTTGAAGAAGCATTTGATTCATTCGCCCGAATGCGCCTCGCCCGAGCCTGCCGGTAATGGCTTCCCTCGTGAATGATGGATTTACAGTGTCATCACCGGTTCCTATCCGGCAGACCTCTTTCTAGATCTTCGAAAGCCTCGTCTTCCCTGCTGACAGGCTGTTGCGAAGCCGGATCATCATTTACCAATGTGACAGCCTGCTCTTGCACGTCGACCTCATCTTCTGTGTCATCTCGATAAGGTTCATGTGCATTTTGGGAAGGAGTCGAGGCTGCCGAAGACGATGCTCCGTTCCTCGCAAGAGAGCGAACGACATCGCCTTTGCAGATCGGGCATGTGCGGCGGCGGGTAGTGAGCCATGGTGTGCTGTGGGAGGCATGTCAGTATGTTATCGTGAATGATGGTAGTGACAGGGAGACTTACATGCACTCGGCATGGAATTCGTGACCGCAGGGAAGACTCATGACTCTGCTGACACCATCGATGTATTCCTCCAAGCACACTACGCACTCGCGTTGTTTACCGCCGTACCGCCTTCGCCACTCAGCTAAACCTGCAGCACGTTTCTCTTCGATTTGTTCAAGTGAAGGTGAGGCCATACTGTCTGAATGAGAGCCACTGCTTTGTGGGAGATCAGACGCTGTTCGTGCTCGCGGGCGTGAGCGTGTGCTGATAGGTCGCGAAGCTGGAAGAAGAGGTGTTGTTGCACTGGCTTGTGATGAAATGGAAGTCGTGGAAGCAGTGGAGCTCGGCATCGTCTGATATGTCCGGACCGGTAATCGCTCAACGACAGACTTCGGTGCCCGCCATCTTCGTCTGCGTATACGTGAGCGCAGTAGAAGAAGTGCATATACTACTGTCAGTGTCACGAGAGGCGACACAACGAGCACCAATAGTGTGTCAAAGAAGGGCGACGAAGACATCGAGGCTGGCGAGAGGGTGACCCAAAGACCCTCGTGATGTGGCGTGCCCTCCGCAAGATGAGGTTTTCGATGTGAGTCGGCTTTCGTGGGCTGCTGTGAGCCCTGCTCATGATGTTCCGGAAGGCCAATAAGAGGTTTGTGTGATTGCTCAGGGTGGTGATGACCGGCACCGAACAAACGCCCGAACCAGCCTCTAGATTCTTGTTGCTCTTCAGCATGTAGCATAGGTGCATCTTTCTTTGGTTCCGCTTTCTTCGGACTGCCAATGTCAACGGCTTCATGGTGACTTTTCCCGTATTCTCCACTGCCCGGTGTGATGCTGCCGCCTTTGAGTGGCGCCTCCACTGAAGTGCTTGCGGGATCTGCAATCGCATTTGAGCGAGACGCATCATTCTGAAGGTGTTGTTCTTTCTGTTCAGCGACCATATCTGGGTCCCGCCAGTCCTGAACACCTATGACAAAGCCATCATCGGAGCCTACTTTCTTCGTGCCGGCGGATTCTGAGGCAGGTGCCGTGGTGGTGTCTTGCTTGATAGCTTTCTGATATTGCAAGTCGTCCTCGAAATCTTCTTGCAGCACCCAGCCTGGTCTGCCACTGCTTGGAGGACGCCTGCTGTCAGCATCGTGGGTATGGCTACCGAAAAGCGAAGCAAGCCAACCAGTGCGTTGTCGCTGCACCTCTTCTGTCTTGTGCTGCGCTCCTGAACCTGGCTTCGCGGCGCCCACTTGCTTCTCCTGCGTTACAGGAGTAGCCTTGCTGCCGGCAGCTGTAGTGGTGAAGTTTGGTTTGTCATCTGACGAAGGCTTGTGGGACGATGACTTCTGCCCCAGCGTTGGTATCACGATCTTCTTCGACTCAGCAGTACTCTTGCCACCCGCCGGCATCAGGCTCGACAGGAGCTGTGCAGTGGTGTACGATGTGAATAGCGAGGGAATCGTCACGTTCGACGTGTCTCCGCGTGCGTACATGGTCACGAGGGGCCCACCTCGAATGTCGTCTCCGACGATCAATGCAATTCCCCCTCTGCGCTGCACCCATTTCACCTTCTCCAGGAATCCACAACCGCCTCGGCTGAGTAGGACGACCTTACCCGCGATCTCAGCACTTTCCTGCAAAGACTGGATGTCGGCATGAGTGGGCTTCTTCGTACTGCCAGCCGAGTTCCCATTCACATGGATGCCGTCTGATGCCGGGAGGGGATGGTGTAAATGGTCATCTGTCCCATCGTCTTCTGTGGGATACTCCTTCTCTGGCTTTTCCTCGTCTTCTTCCTCCACAGGATAATCTCTTTTGCTGTTGCCTGCCAGAGGTCCCTTGCCTTCTGGTGAAGAAGTCTTACTCTTGCTCTTGCTCTCGCTGACGGGCTTCTTCGCAACGATCCAGCTCCCGTCATCCCATCCCGGTACGTCGCTGCAGCCTAATTCACCTCCAGCGCCCGCGCCGGAGCCCCCTCGCCCCAGGTGGTCATTTCCAAAGCCACTTCCGATCCACAACTGTCCGCTCAAGCTCTTGGCCGGTAGCAGCGGCCCAAACGCTGCAGGTCGAGCCACAAAATTTGTAGAATTGTCGTCTGTTATGCTGATGATCGCGCTGGGTGGAAATAAGCTGGACGGTGTTCGCCAGTTGAAGTATGCCCCCAAGCCCCCGCGCTCTTCTTCGAGTCCGTCATCACTGTGCCAGGGACCCACAACGACGAGAAGGAGGAATGCAACGATGCAGGTTGTGAGGGTGAGGAGGAAGCGGAGGGGCCGCATGGTGAGTGTTGTGCTACGGAGTCGCGGATGTCGTACGTAGGCGGTCGACACGCGACCTCGCCACGACAGCGATCACGTTATCATTCGCGGTCGAGGTTGAGGGTTGTGGGGTCGGGGAGTGTACGATCGCGAGGTGAGCGCAGTGGTAGTAGGCTGGAGGTGGCGCTGATCAAGGTGGTGATGATGTGTCGATCTGCTGCTGGCGGACCGCTCTTTCCTGGACGCTCTGTGCAACAATGGCCGGCCTCGGCACAGAGGAATGGTTGGCTTGGAGGGGAAGGAGAAGAGGGAAGAATGTACAAGATGAGGTGTTGCGGAGAATAGGAACAGGAATCAGGATGATAGGGGAGCTCTTACACACTTACGTCCTTGCTTGTCGTGGTCATGGAGGAGGCCTGTAAAACACTCATCACGTGCGAGCAGACTCGCGGACCTCATGACAGTGAAGAATATGGCAGAACAGAACAGCGCGACGTATGCACACTCGTCTGCTGATGCGCACGTCATGTCCGATGCTGAACGACATGCTTGGCCGTCTGCGAGCACTCGGCAGCCCCGATGCTGGCGTCTCATGTAGAGTAGGAGATCTGCCTTCCACATGCCTGAGGCGATCCACGACGCTGAGACTTCGGTGTGGCGTGTGCCAGCAGAGAGCTGCGAGATCCTTGCCCATGCACATGCACACGCCGCCGTTGGTGACGACAGCGATTCTTCCCAAACGACGACATCTGGTTGTTTCGAGGCGCGCTCTCGGTCTGCATTCCACCACCTCCAGACGGCTACGAGAAGACATCCACGCTCTTGGCTCAGCAACAGAGAGCCAGGACGGATCGGGAGAATACGACCAAGGATTGCAGCGGGGCGGCATGCGCGCTGCAGGTATCGCGAACTCCCACCTACTGCACTCCGCACACGCCCTCCTCTACGCTCATCTTGTCATCATCATTGCACCTGCCCAGCTACTCGCACATCGCCCGTGGCCACTGCCGCCGTTGCTGCTGAGCGAAATGGCCGTTGCAGCTGCCGATCATGCCGTGTGGCTTCGCTGGCTTCGATTCGCTCCGTCTGACGGTTCGCTTGAGGGCGTCTGCTGGAGCGTTGGCTCCTGCGATCGACAACTCGCCTGTGCCGCTATACGAAAATTGGATGGCCGTAAGCCGATTCAGTGTAACGCATACCGAAAAAAGTGAACGCGGTCCAGCACCAACAGGCTCAAAGCATGTCGGCAATTCCAGAGCGCACAGTCGTCACTGCGCACGGCGTGAGTCTGCAGCTGCTCCCTTGTGCCAAAAAGTCGTTCAGCCTTGCCCGATCGACTTCTTTTTGCACATTGCTCTTGCGTTCCAGCGTGTGTTTATCTCGTGGCACCCATTTCCTCCCATCTGCGTGTCTCGATTCCCTCTCCGTCATACCTCACAGCTATCACATTGACCTACACGCTTCGCACGAGCCTGATATCTACGCGACATTCATCACAGCATACACCTACGGCATCGATACCCGCGCGCACAAGCGGCCCCCCGGGCTCGACTACCTATCACACAGAGCTCCTCTACAGCTGCAATACCGCCCTGCGATAAAAATGGATCCCAACAAGACCTTCGTCTCCGTTCCAGGTCTCGGCAATAAAGAGGAACCCGGGCATCTGAACGAACACAGGCTGCCGTTCATAGGATTCCTGCCAAACCGAGTTCGCAACCATTTCATTGCCATGGTCGGCGAGTTTATTGGCACCTTCCTGTTTCTGTTCTTCGCCTTCAGTGGGACACAAGTCGCCAATGCTGCAGCAGCCGGAGTGAATGCTGGCAGCGAGGAATTGGCTCAAGTGCCCAATGCTCCTGTACTGATGTACATCGCTCTGGCTTTTGGTTTCAGCTTGGCTGTGAACGCATGGGTGTTCTTTCGTATCAGCGGTGGTGAGCATCAGTTCGAATTCAATCAAAAGTCATGCATGAGCTGAAACACTGCAGGTCTGTTCAACCCAGCTGTCACCCTCGGTCTGGCCCTGATCGGAGCGATCAACTGGATGCGAGCGCTTCTTACTTTCGTCGCTCAAATACTGGGTGCAATCGCTTCCGCAGCGGTCGTGTCGGCCCTCTTTCCAGGCCCGCTTGCCGTCTCGACGAATCTGAGCGCTGGCACTTCGCTTGCTCGCGGATTGTGTAAGTGCTGATCACCATAGCTACACCAAACCTCAAACTGATCGTTCCGCAGTCATTGAGATGTTTCTCACCGCCGAACTTGTCTTCACCATCTTCATGCTCGCTGCCGAGAAGCACAAGGCCACTTTCATTGCTCCGGTTGGCATCGGGCTCGCGCTTTTCATTGCCGAGCTCTCTGGCGTCTTTTTCACTGGTGGTGAGTTCTCTCGCTCCCAACACCGAGATTCGAATACTTGAGCTAACACTAATCCATAGGTTCCCTCAATCCGGCTCGCTCGTTCGGTCCTTGCGTCGTCCTCCGCTCCTTCCCAAGTGCTCACTGGATCTACTGGCTGGGCCCAGCTCTCGGTTCGCTCCTTGCAGTTGGATTCTACCGCTTTGTCAAGGTCTTGGAGTATGAGACTGCAAACCCGGGTCAGGACTTCAACGAGCACGAGGCAGAGCACTTCGAGTTTGATGAGGACAATGCAGCGACTGGCGCTGATGTGGCTCGACCTGTTCCAACAGGACTCCGCCCTATCAACTCAGCTGCCAGCCGCGACTCTGCACAGCAAATTCCAGGCTTTGGTGACCGCCTTTCGCAAACGCCTCCTAGCACCGGCGTCCCGAGCGCCCCCAACGTTCCAGGGCCGGCCACATCCCCATCAGCCTCTGGTGCGCCGCTGAATCGTAGCGAAAAGAGCCATGACGACGTCGATCTGTCGAAACTTGAGAACGGAATGCATCCGGGTTATGGTCGCTAGGACACCGGCAATAGGAAAGAGCAGCCCGATACTCGAGAGAATAGCACCAGCGATACGTTCAGCACTGCGAAGACGCCATCATTGAACGAGATACCGCCGACACCCAGCAAGCTGCCTGGGGAGATGGTCATTGCGGGCAAACCGTACGTGCCTTCAGTCAAAGGCGACGAGAAGCGAGACACTGCGCCGGTGGCCAAGGAAGAAAGGCGCGATGCCCCTTCGAGCAAGGACGACAAGCGCGATCCTGCACCTCCGAAGGACGAGAAACATGACGCTCTATCAGCCACGAACGAGAAGCAGTCTGTGGCATCGCTCAAGGCTGAGAGTCGTGACGCCGCGCCACTCAAGGACGAAAAGCGTGACGTTCCGCTGAGCAAAAACAAGGATGCAGGGAGCGCCGCACCAGCAAGTGCATCTGGGAAGCCTACTCTTACTGTCCCATGAATGATTTCAGCGCTGTATTAGTATACTAATGATATAAACGAACACACGATACCCCTACGACTATCTTGGACACCGGAAGATCTCCACATTCTTTGCATTCGACGGTAGGTAAGACAGTTGAAAGCTGATGTCGTGTTTTTGACAACCTGTTCGCATCGACGCCGAATAATACCTCCGACGGAGACCGAGCAGCACAGGCTCAACTCACCAGTCACTTCCCACCTGTACGCCAACAATGTGGAGGACATCACAACTGTCATCGGCTCTGTAGGCCACACCGCGTCTAGGATTGTGAGGGCGCAACATTTGAGGCCGCATCCTCGGATCCATGGTAAAAACTTGAGTCGATTTTTCTGTCGCGATCCTCATCTTTTAAGTTTCAAAGGCATGTGACAAGTATCTTTTGAGTGAGCTGCATTCCCGCTTTCATTTCACACCTCTTACATCCACTCACGAAGGACGAGATGGGGATCAAGGACAGAGCACAAGATCTCTTCAAGAGACTCCAAGGAAGAGAGGACATTCACAAGAAAGACAGCACCACGGGTCACGCCGTCTCTTCCTCCTCCCATTCCGATGATTTGAAAAGAGGAGCGAAGAAGAGCGAAGCTGAAGAATGCACATCGAAATCACGAAAGATGATGGATCCGAATGAATCCGATCTCGACAACATTTCACCCCACGAAGGCCTTACTGCGCAAGCAGACGACAAAATCGCCTCTTTATTGTCGCAGATGCCTCCCGAAAGCAAGCTGCATCCCAGCCGTCGAGGCATAACCCAAACCTCCTTCTCGCACTGCCTTCGTTCTCCTCCAGCCGAACTCCAGATGCAAATTCTTTCTAACTGCCTAAAAAAGTTCTGCATCACCATCAACCCGGGAGAAATACGTACTTTGCCAACAGGCAATCAGGTACCCGGCTCATCGAAATTCTACGACCACTGGGCTACTTACGCCAAAATCCAAGCCGAACACGGCCTCGACTTGGCACTCTGCCGAGCCGTCTTCTATAGCAAAAACTCGTTCACTCTAAACTATACTCAGACCCTTGCGGTTGAGGAATGCAAGGAATGCTTTGAAGTTTCCAACACGCGAGATATTCCAATGCACATCGATCCGGGAACGAAGATCGCGAGCTGGAATTTTCGGCGCTGGTTGAGGGATGTTGAAGATGTGGCAGAGAAATATGGGGCAGAGCCGGGAGAGTATGTGACGAAGATTGGGTTTGTGAGGTTTTGTTGGAAAAGTTTGAGGGTTTTGGTCGAGGTTGTGAGGGTTGGGAATATGGGGGGGTTGAAGTTGGTGGGGACTGTGAATGGAAATGCGGAGAACAAATTGGAAAATCTAGAGGAGTTGAAGGAGAGGTTTGGAAGGGAGTTGGTTCGCATTGGGGAGAGTGGTGCTGGGCAGGGTGGCTTGGGGAGAGAGCAGTGGGAGGAGGTGGAGAGTCTGGTTGTGAGGTTTTTCCATGTGCCAAGATGGGTGAAGGATGATGACTCGGAGTGATGGATGATGGATGTGAGGTGCTTGTATAGCAATTTGAGTGTTGCGATGTTGGTAGCGTTGGTGAAGATTGGAAATTATACGATATCATAGTGTGGTGTCGTGCCAGTTCGTTCTACTCGTTGGTGCACGGACGCTGATGAACAAGCGACGCGACAGTTTCGTGTTCGCCGAATTTCTGCCTGTTCCTGGCCCCTCCACTTCACATGGCTGCACAAGATGCTGGATATTCGCCCGCTGCAGTTTGAACTTCGACATGATGCTGCAGAAATGCACTGGTGAAGAACAGACCTGGCGCAACGTCATCCCAACCAAGAAGATTTTCCTGCGCAAGAGGTCAGATCACATTGCATGGCACTGGTCACAAGACAGGGCGCGAGTATCTGGCAAATTGGAGCGTGAAAGTGTTGTCTGGACTTTTGGGAATACAGAACGAGGAGTGAAGAGCTCTGCATACGGCTCATGTTCGACATCAGATTATGTGGCAAAGAACACTCGCTATCTGCGAGCACATATCCGCAGTTGGATTGGCACGGCCGACCCTCTACTCCGCCTCGACGATTGGGCGGTATGGAGCATCACTCATACGATCTACGGCTGTGTCAACCAGCAGCGGGCAGCGATGGACGCCGAAGGAAGACCAAATGCTGGCTGAGATGTACGCCAAAGGTGTCGCTCTGAAAGACATGGTCGCCATGTTTCCTAGTCGGACTTTTCCTGCAGTCACCTCTCGTCGAGACAGATTGAACTTGACGAAATTCAAGAGGCAAGCTCCATACTCCCAGGCCGAAGATGAAACACTCATGCGTTTACGGTCTGAAGGCAAATCGTGGACCACAATATCTTCGGCCTTCCCACAACGCACGAGGTCGGCCTTGGAGAGTAGGATTTGCCGACTCCAAAAGAGGGATGTGTCGCCAGAGATTAGGGCGGCAGAGTCGGCCAGATGCAAATGGACTGAAGAGGAAGAGCAGAAACTCAGAGACTTTGTGAGCCAGGGATTGTTCTGGCCGAAAATTGTAAAACTCATGCCATTGCGGTCACTTAAAAGTATGGAAAGTGCTACTAGGAGGTTGGGGTTGCCGATGACCCACCGCTCGGAACGATGGACGGCTGATGAAGACGAGAAAGTCATCAAAGGTTGTGAGGCTGGAGTGACCTTCGCGGATATTTGCGCGACAAAGCTGCCTGATAGGACGATAAAGGCAATTGCCAACTGATGGGTACGCGTCTTGCAATATCAGAGGTGCTAGAACATACCTTGTGTTGCCACATTTCTCAACTATGTGGGGTCCTTCGTACAGTCACAACGCTACCCTATACAGCGAGGAACAGAAATGTCCGGCTTCTGGAGAAAGACCAGTTGCAAAGCAAGCACGCGCTGATAGCCTTCTTCTACGACATCTTGCCTCGAACAGCACCAAGGCGGACTCGTGCAGGTGTGAGCAAGCTGTATAAGCTTGCTCGCACACGTACTACTGTAACACTACCCGGACTGCATGCGTCTTGCTGCGGCAGTGCATATATTTGGCGCAACCAGCAAAAGCGGGATAGCCAAAGAGTATCCATGTCAACTGCAGTGATCTAGGACATCACAGCTGCAGAGATGGAAGAACTGAGGCACAACAGGCTATCAACATCTACTGTGGCTTCTCTTCTTGTGGGCGGTATGCGAGAGACCAGCGACCCTTGAGAAACCAGTATGTCAGATGTCATGCCCCCTTGGGAACAGTAGTTTGGAAGGCTTTCTTATCGATCCGTTTTCCAGATTGCGGAAATTCACGGGAAGAGCAAGATAGCCACGAGGGATCACGTCTGGTTAACAACAGAACGAGCTGCGCTACGTATCTTGAATACACTTAATCCGACCTTGCATGACCACGCGAGCGACCCATCGTCTATTGCTTCCGCTTCCGTGCTGTTTCTATGCCGAGCATCGAGACCCAGTCCGGCGATTCCCTGTGCGCACTAATATTAGTCGCGCGAAAACCTGTGCTCAGCGGGAGAAGCTTACTCTGGAGCAGCTGGAGCTTCAGTTGGAGCTGCCTCTGCGTCAGGAAGAGTCACAGTGGTGTAGCCATCGTAGACCGTCGTCGTGCTAGTGCGACGGATCGTCGAAGTCCTAGTGGTGCTGATTGGAATTAGTCTCTCGATGTCCTTCCTTCTTTATCGGAAACCCGCAAAACTCACATGATAGTCGGACGAGGAGTCGAAGAAGCATTCTCCAAAGTGACAGTCACGTAGCTCGTCGGTCCCGTAATTGTGCCACTTGCGCTCGCTCGTTGCGTAGTAATGATCTCTGTAGCGTACTCAAACTCCATGGTAGTCGACATGGAGAATGTTGTGACTTGCTCCGTGACGTTCGCGACATAAGTTTCGACGATGACTTGGCTGAGACCGTGCAAGGTTGTGGAGATATTGACTGAGGTAGTGCGGGTTGCCGATGCGGTGACCAGAGAAGTGCGCCAGACTTCGTATTGGTGAATGCACTCCTCTGTGCCATTGGCGTACAGAGCGCAAACTTTGAGGTCAACGTCCGAAGGTGCCTCCCCAGCGGTCATAGCTTGCCATGCTGCAAGATAGTAAGTGGTCAAACGCTGCACTGTTGGACGAGGCGTAATTGTCGCATCTGTCGTCGCGAGTGCACTTGCATCCGCATCTGCGGTTGGAGACGCTAGGACATAGCCATATTCGGTCGAAAAGGTAATGTCTTGGTCACACTTGCTGACAGTATATTTTTCCACAAGCCCAGTCAAGGTGGTGGCGCAGACCATGGTCTGAGTAGGGCTGTAGATAGTTGTGCAGGTGCCGTTTCCAGGAGGAATAGAAAGCGAGTAGTTGCGCCATGGAGATGACATCGTAGTCATCGTTGGCAGTGGAGTCACTGGATAAGCTGCGGCAGGGGGAAGCGCGCAGAGAGTGAACTGCGGAACATAGGATGTTTCGAGCTGACTTTGTCGTGTGATGGCGACAGGAGACGCGCCTGGAGATGGCGTAAGATAGGTCAAGACCACTGGTTCCGAACTGGTCGCAGGCGCCTCTACAGCCTCAGGTGTCGTGGTTGGCGATGCCTCGATCGGGGGCCCGACCTGCCTTCGTTGGATGTTGACCGCTTCATGCTTGAATTGGTGGAGGTGGCGAGCATTTGCCTGGTATGCCAAAGTGTGAATGAGAATCGCAACAAGAGAACGAAAGTGAGCCATGGTGGCAGAAAGATTGGTACTGCTAGAACGAACGTGTTAGTACTGTCGACGTCGGTCGTATCCTCAAGACAGTCGACCGTGAGGTAGCACCCAGTGCTCAACCTGTATTGCTGTAGAGGACGCAGAAGATCGCGCAGATCGAGAAGTGTATTGGACATTCCTTGCTCGAGACGCAAAACAAATACGTGGTTGATGAGCCGAGGTGGCGGGCTCATGGAATGCAAGGCCGCTCGTGCTGCTGGGTTGCACGACCTTGCATTTATGAAGCATGCCAAGAACTCTCCGGATACTCCTGTCCTCATGTTGCACGTTTCCCGCACACAATCGTTGGCAGCTTTAGCGTAGCCGTTCAATCACTTATATCGTCTCCCGCCTGGACCCCATTCGCTTGACCTCGTTTCTGCTGCTTCTTCGAAAGGCTTCGGACCTCGTCGCTCAGCTTGCTCAGCTTCTCAAAACTCTTTTTCTGCATCCTCCTCATCGACTCGAGTTGCGCATTCAAGGCGGCATTTTCCTCTTGCAATTTCTGACGCTCTGGTTTATCTTCATTGCCATCGAGTGACATAAAGTCATCGCCGTTTGCACCAATATCGCCATTTGACTGATTCGGCATCTTTCCCCAGTTCGCGAGCTCATTTAGACCTTCGTCGAGCAGAGCTGCTGGAAATGTTGGGGCAGTCAAGGCGGAGCGGAATTCTGGTGTTCCTAGGTCGAGTTCGGATGGAAATTGCACATTGGCTACATAGTTGCCGGGCACAGCTCCGCTTCCAGTTACATCAAAGGCGCCGAACTTGGGCTTAACAATCTCACTGATTTTGATTTTCTTGGTACCAGACTGTTGACCATAGTGTCCGCTGACTGGCAGAAACATGAGATTGCTGGCAGGGCCGGGGAGAGGAAGTGGTGTAAGGTTCGTGCCAAAGCTAGCTCGAGCGACATCCCAGCTAAGCACTGCTCCAGATTGGTGGCCTGTGAGTACCACACTGCCATCATAAGAGACATTCAAACTCAAAGCTGAGCCATGAGAAGCATCAGGGAGCTTCCATCGGGAAGCTGCAGGAGGCTGTACAGGATCAAGTGCTCCTTGTCCGTTCTGCACCGCATCCAGCTCCCCCGTGGGCGACGTGTATAGATCGAGCTGTTGAAGACAGCCATCCTCGTAGCCGACGTACACCGCTCGATCGGCTGGATCTAGTGCAGCACACAGAGGGGTTCCTGGCAAGAGATATGTCCGCAGGATGTTGCCAGTCTTGTAGTCCCACACTAGGCACGTCTTATCCTTTGAAGTGGAAATTACGAAGTTCAAGTTGAAGGCGCCATGTCCAAGTACGAGGCTAGTGATTTCTGCATGATGCGATGAGAATGTTCGGAGAGGTGACGCGCCGCCTGTGTGGGTGAACGAGAGAAGCTGCGGTATTGACCAGACATGAATAGTCGCATCCTTGGACGCTGAGAGTAGAAAGTTCGAAGTGGCATCGACAGTGAGTGCGGTCACTGCTTGCAGATGAGCTTGGTTTGTGGCAACTTGTCTCCCTGTACAAGTCTCCCATAGGAAGATTCGTCCTTCAATAGTGCCAAGAACGAGCACAGCATCATCGCAGGCCAGGGTAATGGCTGAGATCTTCTCGGTAAATGGGACGGTAGCCTCTTGATTGCCTTTTTCCCGATTGTAGACGTGTACTGCTCCTTTGCCTTCTTGTGCGGCAAAGATGTGACTTTCACTTATGGCCAAGCAGTTCGGGGCCGTTGCAGATTTCTTGAAGACGGCGCGCTGTTGTGCAAGCGGCTGAAACTCGTGAAGGAAGATTGCTGCATCTTTGGCAACATTCGTCCCAGGGGCCTTGGAAGGTACGCCTATTGACGCTATGAAGTGCTCTGAGAGCATCTTCGTGGCCGGTATTTGTCAATTCTCAATTGAATGTCTCGCGCAAAGGCGAGGAAAAAGTGCTGTCTCAGCTTGGAGAAGCCGCTGCACTAAGCTTCTCTGGGACCAGAAGCCAAGAAGTGGCCTGAGCCACTGAGACTTCGAAGCTTGCCTTCCGCATCGCTCACTCCGTTGTTGTCACTGCCGACATCCACGATCAACATTCGATGCAGTAGGTCAGGAATCTTTCTGCTACCAACGCTGCACCATGTGCCGCCAACATAGTCCCGCTCCGGCTGTTGTGTGTACATTCGGTCACATGGCAGAGCCATGGCATTTAGCCGGCAAGCACGATGCCGTCTTCGGTGCTCCTCACCACTGAGGTGTGCAATTAGGCAGAGCGACTGTCGAGATCATAGTCATAAATTGACTCAAGAACCGTGGTAAGAGACACTTTGTCCATTGTGCCATACAAAGCAGCCCAGTCTCCCAGTATGTTATTCTCAAAGATTTCAAACTCCTTACTGGCATCAGTATGCCTTGCGAATGCCCTGGTCACACGTCAAGCGAGATCGTGTAATGCCCCCAGCCCCAAAGACGGCCATTGGGTCGATACTTGGGTGTCTATGCCGCAACTCACAGAGCCAGCCAACCTTCCTCCGGCGCCGTACGATGGTAGCAACTCGGCGTTCCCAGACACCACAATCCGGCAGACGATCAAGACGACCATTGGTGCAAGCTCTCATATTCGCCTACGGATTTCGAACGCCTTCGGTCTGACCGAGCTACCTATCACGACTGCAAGTATTGCACTAGCCCGTGCTGAAGCCGGGCAGAACAAAACTGGGGCCAGCGGCATCGATGTATCGACTTTTCAGGGTATCACTTTCTCGAGCAATGCAAGTGTCACCATACCACCCGGAGCGCTAGTAGTATCTGACCCGATTCCTATGTCTGTGCAAGCCAACCAGATTCTGAGCATCAGTCTGTACCTTGCCTCTGGACAGCAAGGCTCCGCAATCACTTCTCATCCGGGCTCAAGAACAACAAGTTGGCTATCCTTTGGCGACCAGACCTCCGCTGCCAACTTCACAGATGCCAGCACGCAAAGTACAGCCCACTGGTACTTGATCTCTGCTCTCGAGGCCTGGTCACCTCGCAACAGCAAGTCTTTAGTCATCGTTGGGGACAGTATAACAGATGGACGAGGCTCTACTACGAATGGAAATGACCGCTGGCCTGACCAGCTCTTCTCACGCTTACAATCCGGCTACGCAGACCTCGTATCTATCGCCATCTCGAATCAGGCAGCTGGCGGCAACCGTATCCTAGCCGATGGTCTTGGGCCGTCCGCACTCTCCCGCATCGAACGAGACGTCCTGGCACACCCTAATGTAGGCTATGCTCTAATCTTCGAAGGCGTCAACGACATAGGCACCGCAGCCTCCACAGCCGAAGCACAAGAAGCCGTCTACAATCGCCTCGTACAAGGCTATAGACAGATCCTCTCACGTATTCATGCAGACGGAATTCCCGTCTTTGGTGCTACCATCACACCTTTCGGCTGCTTGAACAGCACATTACAAGCTTATAGTACGTCAGAACGAGAGGTCACACGATCAAGAATTAATGAATTCATTCGAAGCTCTGTGGGAAAGCAAGGAGGGTTCGAGGCACTGGTAGATTTCGACAGGATTGTGAGGGATCCGACGAATGAGACGAGGTTGAGACCGGATCTGGACAGCGGGGATTGTTTGCATTTGAGTCCCAAGGGATACAAGGCAATGGCTGAAGGCTTTCCCGTGGAAGTCTTTGCGAGGTTTAGAGACGGTGTAAGCGGTTTTGTGTAGGGTAATGAATAGGAATGTAGACCGGACGTGGAATACATGTCGGATCACAATATTGAGACTCCTGCCGTCAATTTGGTCGGTGCGAATTGTTTGACCCATGTCAACATCCTTCCCACTGTAGAGGGCGCATGTTTCGTCGGACGGCGATATATGGCTCGTGTTCGTTCGACCAGAAGCAGAGGAAGTGTCTGACATTTCAGAATTTCATTCGCGGGGTGAACGGCAGGCAAGATTTGCTGGCGATTGCATACTGTGGCTCGACATTGATTCCCTACGGTCAGCATTTACACCTTCCCTTTTGCGACCGACAGGTAGAACTGGGGAACCGGAGACTGCTGGGTGCACAGAGTTCGTAGTCGCTCAATTCAGCCATTTCGCCTACTCCTAGACTACTTTGGCGCACATTTCTCGCGGAGGCTGCAGGCACTTTTCACATGTACCTTCCTCATTGTCCATGATCTTCCATGCCAAACTGAGATGCAGTGTATCCTCTTTGAAGGCAAAAAGTCCGATCCGCCCGAACTCCTAGCAACCCAGCTTCATGCTTTGCTCCATCATCTCCCATGCCAGTTGGTCGTCATTTATGAGGAGGCGGCAGTTGGGCCGCGGGCACCCTTTGGTGCGCCGTTCTGGAAGCCGTTCTTGAACTTGCGTGGAACAAGCTTGAGCGATCGCATGCGTCCGGAGCCGGTGGTCTTTCTTCGCTTGGCCTTCTCGCCCCAGTTGTCTGTACGGGAGTTGTTAGTAGTTGTTCGTACGCATGTCGAGTCGAGATCGCGGTCGCTTTCGTCCTGGCTCGCGGTGGGTTCACGTACACTTTCTAACGCTGGCGCTTGGGTATCCGCAGTTGGCACAGGTGTGCTTCTGGACGTGCATGGAGCGGCGGCCTGTATGTCCCATTCTCATCAGCATTATTGCCCTTCCCAAGCATCCCTCTCAACCGCGTCTTTTTTGTCCAACATCCTCCTCACTCCAATGCTGCCTCCTCTGATCGTCATTCCCATTTGCGAAGGGCTGACTTACCGCAACGTCTGCACAGAACGTGCGACTTGTTGTGGCGCCTGGTGTGCGGTCAGCATGGCCTCTGGTTGCTGCAATTGCCGTGCGCCAACTCACTTTCCGAAGGAGCTGGTACCCTTGGTCATGTTGGCGGTATTTGTCCTGGTCGCTGGGTGGAATGGGTTGTCCTCGTCAAGGTCAAAACGTCGTTGGAGAGTCGGCGCTTCGAAAATCGTGGCTCCGCGAGAGTGGGCGGCTTGGCGTCGATTGTGGAAGTCGGGCAACCTGAGGCACCCCTGCACGGTCGCAGCACAGCACCAAAACACAAACCTTGAGATCCTGACGCTACTCTGTCCGGCCTCGTTGACTCTACAGAGAGCAGGAATCGAAGGGCGTAATGTATCAGCCTCGGCGACCTGATTCATGGCAACCACGCATTCCCTAGCTCGGAGCAGTACAGTCGTTGGTCAACTCATTTGATGCCTATTGAATACACGAAAGTTTGCGTAGCACTGGTATTAATTTGTATTTGATCGCTCATTCTTGCTGACATACATCTCCAGTTTGGTACAATGAATTTTGAGGTTGGACCTCTCTCGGAATCCTGAGAGCGTATTAACTACGGACCAGATCGACTTCACGCATGTGATTGCTAAATCTCACATCATCTAACAGTATTCGTTATGTGGACGACTACCATAATGTACTCGTCTTTTCGAATGTTGCAGTTCAGCCGTCCTGTGTGCACGCCACCTCCCATTATGCGAATCGTAAGCCGCAAATGTTGACGCAAATGTTGACGCAAATGCTGACGCAACCTTACGGCATCAACTCTCGTGGAGCTACCGAAGTGCTTGAAATGTTCAAGGTAGTTCGGGGATGTGCATTATAGGCTTTGGTGGCTTTGCTGCTCATGCGATGATTGGCATGCCATCCGACATCTTCTGTACAAGTTGCATCTTGCAGCATTCGGGTTGTCCTTGTATGCCGAACAACCCTCTCTCATTCATTCCCTGTCCGAATGATACATCAGCAGCTGCAGATTCTTGCTATGCTGCTCATCATCCTGTCGGTGATTCCTCGCCCATCAAGGCCTTGTGTTTCTCCCTCTCTGCCTTTAAAAGTTTCGACAGATCCGCCTCCTGTGTAGTTCCCCACGCCCTCCACGAACCCAGTTGTCCCTTGATCAAAAGTCTCTCAATCACGAAATACTCCACCATGGTCTTCATGTTCTTCTTCTCCTCAACCTCCCGGTCGAAGTTCTGAATCTCTTTCCCATTTCGATCAATCGGCACTTCCGCTACAACCTGTTGCTTTGTAGCTGGATCCCTCATCCTCTGCCTTCTCACTTGTAGCAGGCTCTGCTGCGACTTGATCCTCACCACAGCTTGCATGAGACCTGTTCTCGTGGTATTTGGGCCTTTGACCTCTGGCATGGCAAATTTGTAGCTCACACACTCCGGACTCCCAACGTATTTGTGCAATTTCCATTGAAGATGCGTGTTGGGCGTTCGTTGTGCAATCCGGTCGTTCAAGCTCCTCAGCAGCCCAGGCGCAACCTTTCCCTGCATTGCTGCCATATTACCGTTGGAAAAAGCGCCATACATCTCCTCATACAACTCTTTCGCGATGCGTGGAGTCTTGCCGACCTCCAGTTTTAGCCTTGGTTTCACAAACCAAAAAGCCGTGAGGCGGGATTGAATGATTCCGAGCCATGATTTGAATTGATACCGTACTACTTTCCAGCGGGCGCGAGGATCAGAGAATAGCGAAGGAAGCCTTTCGCCTGTAGGTGGGACAAAGGTGCCTTCGAGAAGGCCGACGTGGTCGAGGACTTCGCCAGAAGCTTGCATTTTCTTCATTGCCTGTTTCTGTTGCAGGGTTATTGACTGCTGGGGCTTCTGTTGCGGTCTACCGGCCATGCGATTGATGCCGACGCGCTGACAAGAGGTGGATGAAAAGGAGCGGCATGATGGGCGAGCCAGTCGACCTGTTTGGTTGCTATCGCGGGCGATGGAGGTGGTGGAGTTCCATATCTGCTGTCGCTGAAGGAGCAAGCGACACGTCTGCTGATGATGGGTCCGCTTAGGAGCGGAGAGTAGCGAAAGACACACTCGTTTCGACATTGGACGATGGACGCAGAGAGTGTGTGCCAGCAGCACCAGAAGTCTGGACAAGAGACGCGGCTCTGCGGAAGTCCGAGTTCACTCCGCAACTTCCACTTCACGACATGCCAAGAACTTCTTCACCTCCTCGTCAGACGCGATGCTTCTCTCATGAATTCTTCGCTCAACCAAATCCTACTCCAGTCTGTCTCAATGATTATTACGCAAGCTTGCAACGTCCTGAAATGAAACGCGATCGGATGGCATGTTCAACGATGAATGCTCCCTCACCACGAGCCCGCAAACTATGCGGTGACGATGCCATTACTGAACATCAAAACACCGTAGGATGACGGTGGGTACGAAGAAGCTGCGGGTACGATAGGACTGTATCGCAGAGCACGCAGGATGAGATTGCGCGTTCCATACCAGACTACTGCTTCTAGCTAGCACCATGCCGACTCAAGGTCCATCACAACCTTTGTGATCACAAAGTACAAGTTGCGCCACACAACATCCAGACCTCTACTCTGCAGCTACCGAACTACGAGTCTAGTTTCTCCATGGACCACGGCCATACCCATCTGTGGTCGATCTGTCAGCTCGCTTCCTCTAGCTCATTTGACCCGGGGCTGACTTACATCTGTCGTATCCAGGACCATATCGTTGTCGACCGTAAGGACCATTCTGGTATGGACCATCGTAGTAGTCATAGCGGTCATATGGGTTGCGTCCGTACGGATAGTCACGGCTATTCTGGTAAGCCGCAGAGAAATCGCCGGCCGCGCGAATAGCGTCATCGATGAAGTCGTTGGAAGTCTGCGCGGCCTGCGCGGCCTGCTCTTCGCGAGGAACAAGAGCATCCCCGGAGACTGGGGCAGCTAGGACGTTGCAGGCCGCGAGGCCGAGGGCAAGAAGAGAGGCGAGGTGGAACTGCATGCTTGCGCTGTTTGGTGTTGAAGTGGGGATTGGTAAGTTGATCGTTGCTGATTCTGTTCTGAAGTGCTGTGGTACCGTTGCTGGAACCTACAAATGGCACTGCTTTATATATGTTCTGCTCATGACTAGCAGCAGGCTCTCATCACTTCCGCCAAGTGGTTTGAGAATGGTTGATGCTTGATAATCACATGCAGCACAGTCCGTACGATTCGTTGTCACTTAAGCTAGAAGATCGCGGCTCTGGAACAGCAGCATATCCGAAGCCGGTTTGATATTTCATAAAGTAGAAGTGCGCGGATAATCAACGTCGACAAGGAATCGCATGCTGGCTCAACACTGGCTGCAGAATACACACGCACTTTTGGCGACACGACGAGCATTATATCAGGAGACACGACTCTTTTTAAGCGCACAAGCTCTTGGGCATCCAGCTTAACCAAAAGCGTGTCTGCAACTAGGTTTGATGTAGACAAATGGTCGCCTTCCTTCGATGAGTACTCAACTTCACTTCTGGTCCTATATGCACGCGAGACGCAATATGTCGCAGAAGCCCTTCGACGCCGCAGAAAGTCAAATTTGCCTTCTGGAACACGCCCAGAGGTTTCGGATTCCCTATTGGTAAAGTCTCGCACCTGGGGTCACTTCAAGGCACGTCCCTAACAAAGACAACAATGTAATCACATAACAGTCTGAAGGAGAGTCCAGGCACATGGGAGCTTCAACACACATACCGGCTCCTCGTCGTCAGCCAACTGCCAGAGTCGTGTGCCCGGCTAGCGCAGATCGCTGAGAGCATTCAAAGCAAGTAACGCAGATCTCTTCAGAGTGCTGCAAGAGCTATCACAAAGCCAATGTGGACACTAGTATGATCCCAGTGTCATGCGTTGAAGCAACAAGTTCAGTCGAATGAACACTTGCTACGAAGCCGCAGAAGCCATGCGAAACATCCAAAGCCCGTCAAGCAGGACCACAAGCCAGAGCACAGCAGCTGCAAGGAGAAAGACAAAAACTGCATTTCACGATAAATACCCAACCCCTAATATCAACCCAGCTACCACCGCCATCCCACCACTCGTCCTCCACGCCCTCACCACACTCCTCCCCGCAGCACTAACCTTCGCAACCGCACAGCTACTCTGCCCAACATCCTTCGGATCCGTCATCGCAACCGAAAAGCTCTGCACAGCAAACGGCATAGTACTACACTGCACATCCCCATCCAAACAATCCCACCCTCGACTCCTCACCCCATCATCCTCTTTACAATTCGCCGCATTATAAACATTAAATTCCAACCTCCCACCCATCGCCCTTTGTTGCTCCTCCTCCGCAAAAGGATTACTGATTTGCGTATAACCAATCTGACTATAATTCACACTCGTGCTGAAATCTGAGGCGATGATTGTGTAGTTTACGCCGCAGATTGTGTTGTCTTTGCAGTCAAGACCTCGCATGGAGTAGGTTGCAGTGGGATCGCTGAAGGTGTTTCCGAGGTTGAAGCAGACGCGGTCTTGGGGGATTGTTCGGATGGCGATTGTGAGGGCGTTGGAGGTTTCGTTTCCGCAGTTTCTGCTGTTGGCGTCGGAGAATGTGATGTTCATGAGGGATGCGGAGACGGGTCGGCGGGTTATGTCTGTGGCCATGTCGTTTTCCCAAGTTTGGGCTTTTGTGGAGGTTGCTAACGCAGCGGCTGCTGCGAGGAAATGGCGAGGATGCATGTTGGGTGATGTATCGTGGATGTGATCTCAACCGGTGATGGGAGGCTGGAATATGTTCTGGCGTTGCGAGGAGCGCGCTGCTCCAGAGATTTGTTCGTGATATCTCGACGTGGACGTGCTCCTGAAGTCCTTGTCATACCATTGCTCCCATGTCCGGCAATCATCGGCGGGCATGGTATGCTAATTTTACAAGCTTCATGTTCCCTGCAAGCTCTTCAGCCAAAGCCTAGGGCTCTTGGCATGCTGTATCCTATATTGGACCGGAGTCGCTCTGGAGGCATCGTGGAGGCTCTGAAGGTTTGCGGGTTGTGGACGGTATTCACCGCATCGCTGAATACTGCCATATGGTAAGCTTGTCTGGGGCTTCAGTCTATTCATATCGATTGAGAAACTTCAAAGCCCTACTACGCTTGCAAGATCAAGCAATACAGTACAGGCAGATTCTTTAAGCTGGGTGAAAGGTGATGCTGGTGAGTGGTGTTTCAGATCCAATGTTGTCTAGGGCAAGCCTAGGTCAGTCAAATAACGTTTCCAATGATCTTTCTGTGCCTTCTACATACGATGTACGTATTCTGCTTCTTGTACTCGAAAGGGTATATCATGCCCGAGGTGGAGCCCTGCAACAGCCAAATGTTGCACTCGCACCACCTTGTCGTCGAAGTGCTACAATCCTGAGGAAGTGAAGTCAAGATGCGCGATACGAAGTCCTACAGCTTGGCACGCTCATGAACTCCACGAACCCCGAGTCAAGCGATATTCCTAAGCTCTTGACCAGACATGAATCTCCTCAAGTTCTCCGAAATCAACCCTTCAGCTCCCTGCGGTCGCCCTCCAGCAGCATGAGGGCTGATAATCGTATTCGGCGTCTTCCACAACCTCGACTCCGTCTGCAAAGGCTCCTGCACAAAAACATCCAACGCCGCACCACCAATCGTCTCCGCATCCAACGCATCAGCCAAAGCCTCCTCATCCACACTCGTCCCGCGTCCAACATTAACGACCCAAGCATGATCCGGCAGCGCCGCCAACCGCTCCTTATTCAACGCATTCTTCGTACTATCACTTCCCGGCAAAATCATAACCAGAGCATCAGTCTTCTTCAACTGCTGCTCAAGAGCTTGCTCATCGATCACTTCAACCCCATTTCGCACACCAGCCGACCTCGCCACACCCGTAACATTCGCCCCCAAACTGACAAGGTGTGGCGTCAAAGCCTTGGCAATATTCCCATAACCCCAAATCAAAACATTCGCTCCCCTCAAACTCGTAAACTTTCCCTTTGGTCGATCCGGTTGCGGTCCTCCAAGATGTCCAGGCCATTTGCCTTGTGACTGATAATCTCTCATCTCGTAGAATTTCCGAGCGGCATTGAGGAGTAAGGCAAGAGTATGTTCCGCAACAGTGTAATCGTGTAGGCTCGATCCGGTGGTGACGGTGATATCTTTCGAGAACCCAGCATTGAAAACATCATTCGGTCCAGCAGCGAGCGATTGGATCCATTTCAAATTCTTCATTCGTGAAGCGGCATCTTTGAGGTTATCTGCTGTGTTGGTCCAAGTCACCAGAATCTCAGCGTCGATGAGGTCATCCGGGATTGGCTCTTTGACGTTGTATGGATGGTATTCTGTTGCGAAACCCTTGAAGGAGTCGACGTTCAGTTCTAGTGAGGTTGGGTAGAGGAGCTTCATTTTTGCGGTTCTCTGTTTGTGATGTTTGGACTGGGGAAGGAGGGGCAGAGGCCACGGTTTTACCTATAGCAATTGGAGGTAAAAAGAGCAAGTGGTGTCGGCGACTGCTGGTGGAGCGGTCGGCATTCGTCGGCATGGCCTTTGTGGTAGCTAATTCCGAGCACTTCCTTGCCAGAGTTTGCGGAAACAGCTCAGTTGAGGCATTGCATTGGTACAAAGTCGGAACGAGACGTTCCGACCGAGTACTTTACTTCGCCCATTGAACAGATGTGGCGTCCATCATTGGCTGCTTGCTTCGCGCATCTTCATGACCCCCAAATCTTGGTATTGTGCCGTGCAGACGGCAAGAGCACATACGGACAGCCGCACTCATGTTCACAGAGACAGATGCTGGAGTATGCACGTGGAATTGTAGGTTAAGCGCGAAAGCTCGTGGCTGTAGAGCAGATCTATTGTTTCCATGTTTCCATCTAGATCAATCCCCTATTTCAACTTCACACTGTCACAGGGGCAGTCAGTGTCTTCACAGGCTCTTCCACACCAGGCGTCAATAATGCGTCTCGTAGCCCATCAAGTCCTGTCCCACTCTCCCCAAGCGAATCAAGCGCATCGAGGCCTTGAAAGCCATCCTCAACAACCCACTTCTGTGGACTCTTCTTCAATACTTCGCAAGAAGCTCCGACAACAAGAAGTCCAGGCGGTCTACTCCCTTCCTCTTCGATCGCAGCCACAACATGCTCAAGCGTTGTTCTGATGACTCTCTGATCTGGGCACGAAGCACGCTCGATAACAGCACAAGGAGTCGTCAAAGGGTAGGCGCTCCTCTGGTGTTCAACGAGACTGGTGATCAGATCTTGTAACCTGTGCAAAGCCATGAGGAAAACCACAGTTTGGTTGCTCAGGTACTCCGGCGGGTTCGGACTCGCTCCCTTTCTTCCAGTTCCAGTGCAGATCAAGATCTGATCGCTGACCGAACGGTGCGTGGCGGGTATTTGTGCAAACAGAGGAGCACTGAGGGAAGAAGTTATGCCAGGTAGGACGATGGCCTCGTATCCATGTTCTCGGAAGAAAGCCACTTCCTCTGCACCACGGCCGTACAGATACGGGTCACCTTGCTTCAGTCGCAACACAGTCTTGCCCTGCTGCATGGCTTCGAGGCCGAGACGATGAAGCTCGTCTTGCGCTTGGTCTGCATTACCAGGGAATTTGCGAGCGATCTGTATAGGCGTTCGGCGAGGCACGAGTTCGAGCACAGGCGCAGGCACCAACTTGTCGGCAAGAATCAGATCCGCGCCACGAATGGCTTTAAGCGTGGCAGTGGTGAGCAAATCCGGGTGTCCAGGACCAGAACCGGCCAAGATAATTCGACCTTGGTTCCGGCGAGAGTCGAGCATTGTCGTACTTAATGGCGGCTTTGTCTCGCCCAAGGGTGTGTTTTGTGCTTCCTGTTTGTAGGCCTGCAATATCTGCTCCACATCCTCATCGGCAATCGCAGCGAGACGTCGCAGTGGCCAGTACTCACAAATTTGTGATAGCCATCTCATCCGTCGAGCTTTCGCGGCTTCAGCGTCCGATGGCAGTACAAGTTTGTTGAATGTCGCCGTTTGTCCAGTCTCTTCATCCTCTGCTTCGAGATCGCCACCAGCATCACTAGCATGATCTTGTTCCCAAATCTTTCTCCTGACAGTGCCGAGGCGTTCCACAGCAGGTCCAAGGTCATTGGGCAGTGCAGCAGCAATTTCTCTTCTGATGCGTGATGCGAGCTTGCAGCCCTTCCCGGATGTCGTAACGCCAACCTGCAGTGGGCCAGAGTTGTGTGTAGATAGCAACGTGAATGTGCAGAGATTCGGCGCATCTGCAACGTTGACGGGAATTCGCAGTCTTCGGCATAGTGTAGATATCCTGGTACCAACCGCGCTTTTGCCACCTGCTGTTACAAAGACTGCGTCTACGACATGGTCGACTTCTTCTCGCCCCAACGTTGTGAGGTCCGCCTCTTCGAAGTCGCGCTTCTCCCATTGTACTGCATGCTCTTCTATCCGTTTCGCAAGGCCATAGTGTATTGTCGCAGATTCGGGAGCGATAAGGATTGGCGTTGCGCCAACCTCGAGTGATCGGCTTATTCGTGCTCCTGCGAGTGGGTTCGAGCCGATGATCAGGTGTACATGCGCAGTGGAATCTACTGCTGTGAGTAATGCGGGCGACATGCCGCTGTAATTTGCGCGAGAACAATGTCAAATGGTCGGGCCTGGTTGTGTGGGCACGACACACTTGACGTAAAGTATGCACTAAATCTGCAATCGCTCACGACTCAGTATCTCCAAGGAACAGGTCGTGGCAAAGCAATGCGTTCTGACAATAGAGATAAAAATTGTTGGCCAGCCAGTAGCCGCGCATTGATAATCTTCGAATTGCGTTATCGGCGCCCTGGACGGAAATCCGGAGAAGCCCGCTAGCACGTGGTTTCTTTGTGGCCCGACCGTGGAGGAACAGACGAGGCCCAGGCATGCCGTGGAGATGGGTTTTTGATAGCATATCAGTATCTTTGGCGTGTAGATATCCATGTGCGCCATATGGCGAACCGATCTGCTCACACATCTTCCTGGTCTTTGCCCATGACCACGTCCAATGCCCTTCTTGACAGCGCAACATTCCGCTCCAAAGCCCCAAGTTTGGCCATTGCTGCCATCAGGCTTGGATCTTGCGATTCGATCCTTACTTTGTCTCGCACGCGCACCTCCTGACCTTTGTATGTGAAGACTTCGTGCGCCTCATCGTGACCAGCCTGCCTCGGCCCTCCCAACGCGGTGGCAAGTCTTTCGCGCAGACCGAAGCCACTGAACGATGACCCCGGAATGCCTAGAGGCGTGTTTGTGCCCGTATGTGGATCGGCAAGTTCGAGCGTTCGGACGTTGAGCAGGACCGCGGCTTCGGATATGGACAGGTGGAAGGACACATAGGCGGGAAGAGGTGGGCTGAAGGCGTTTTGATCTAGCGGCACCTCATGCCACGGCTTTTGGCTCTCTGTCCATCCTTTCAAGGAGTTCTTAGCTTCCTCGATGTTACCATGCAGCAGTCGCAGCTGTCCAGAGATGAAGTCCGCGTTTGTGCTGTCGCCTGTCCATAGTGTAGCGTCGACCACATCCAGACATGCGTTGATGAGTGTTCGTGCTGTGGTCAGTTGCTCGAGCACGATGGTAGGCGCGGTTGGAAGAGAGGAAATGGTCAGCTTGTAGCTGCTCTGACCTTTTGGCGGCGGCAGAGATGGCAGTCGCAGCTGCACATCGCCCTTGACTATGCGCGTGCCCACTCGCGTGATGAAGCCCTTCAGACTTTCTGATCTGAGAGAGGACAGCACAAGCGTCGAGCCCGGTTCTTTGGGCGCAAGCAGTTCAGCGCACTCCTCCAGCCCTTCTTTCAGGGACTTGAGCGTATCCTGCAGCGATCCCAGAAGCCATTCCAACTCGCTAGCAAGTGTATCCTGCTCCTCGCGGGCCAGATCCTCGGGCGAAATGGGCGGCCAGATCAGTGTGGTCATGGTTGTCGACTATACCGTTTTGTGCATCAGAGGCAGAAAGCTCCCGATGTCACTGGATTGGCTGGCGCGTGAAGGCCGAGGAGAGCAGCAGCCTGTTGGTGATCCGGGAGGGAGCAGGCGCTTTCCCGATCGTTCGGCTGCCGTCTCACCATCCACGCTGCGTTCTCTGGATATCATGCCATCTGCACACCCATACGCTCATGTTCAGAGGCCACAATATCATTTGTCCAATTCTGCTCAATTCACTCCAACAGCCATCACGGTCCGACTTGTGCGTACGGCAACCGTTGTCTGTCGGTCTGGTACATGGCCAATGAAGAGCCGATCGATATGCGCGCTCAGTGCAACTTGGCAACGGTCGTGGCCCGAGCTGGCCGCAGCTTGATCTGGTTGGCAGCGAAGGTGCGCTACGTCACCGGGCTTCCTAGCAACGCGACTCTGGAGCTCTGGGAGCTGCACCAGGGTGGATGGCATTGTCTTCGGCGTGAGGAATGCTGACTTCTTTGACGCTGACGTTCTTCCATCCGCTGCGCTTTGCGAGTAGATAGCAACAATTGCATCCATTTCACACCCGTGCTCGCTTTCGTTGGGAACGGTTTGGATAGGAGGTGGAAGTTGGGCTGATCGCAATACTCCGGCCGTGGCTTCGCGAGACGTCATTGTCACGCCGGTAAAGTGTAAAAGCAAGAGTCAAAGCCACAGCGTCGCTCTGGTCACCAGCAGCGCCCACGTCACCCTCCCACGGCACAGGCTAAGGTCATACAAACCTGCCGTCTGCGCGCTACCCGCCGGCGTCTCTAATCCTGCCACTGTCCGACCTCGTCCTCGCTCTGCTGCTGCTGCGACTGCATCTCGGTTTCAGCACGAACGACAGCGAGCCACACAACAACAAAGGCACGAGCCCAACTCTGGCATTCCCCTGTCAGCCCTCCCACCAGCGACACTGTAGTCTGCAATGGCAGGCGCACGTGAGTAGCACCTGCAACACTGACAGCATTCTCGCAAACAGCAGCTCATAGCATATGCAGGCCCCATCCTCGCCATCACGGCCCTCGTCCTGACCGCTGGCGCCATCGTCCTGCAGTTCTTCATCATTCTGTCAGGCCTCAACTCCACGCCATTGAACCTCGTCTATTTCCTGCAGTCGACAACAAACGGCATCTCGGACGGCAACGACCAATACCGCAACCCAGCTCGATGGACCTACCTCGCCATCTGCGGTGCTGATGGCAGCCGAAATGTCGACTGTGGCCCAAAGCGCGCTGCTATTCCTTTCGACCTCGCGAGAAACTTTGGCTCTGAGACTGGCGTGCCAGAGCCATTCCTCGACAACAACTCCTACTACTATCTCAGCCGCGTCGCCTGGGCATTCTACCTGATTGCCCTCTTCTTCTCCGTCGTCACCTTCTTCATCAGCGTGCTCGCCATCTGCGCGCGTCTCGGAGCATACCTGACTGGCCTCTTCGGCCTGATCGCCTTCATGATGCAAGCTGTCGCTGCTGCACTCATGACGTGAGTATTTCTGGTCACCTCTGCAATAACGCGTGGCTAACAACATCGCAGTGCCTGGACTGTCAAGGCCCGCAACCAACTCAACTCCAACGGCCAAGAGGCCAGCCTCGGACGCTACGCCTACGGTTTCACATGGGGATCAGTCGCAGCCCTGTTCATCGCCGCAGTGCTGGTCTGCATCGGTGGTGCCGCTGGCAAGGACAGCAGCAAAACAAAGACCTCATACTTTGGTCGCAAGAGGAGCACACGCAGCAGGGGAAGCTTCATTGATAGCTCGAGCGACCGACGCGTCAAGGACGAGTATGGCATCCCAGCACCGACTTCCTATGCTCGTGACCCAGCATAAATGCGCGGTGCTAATATGAGGCTCGCAGGTACGACTAGACGCGTCCCGCCATTATAATTAATCCAACGCGACGAAGTACCATGAACGACAGAACCAAGCATGTGAAAGACGAGGGGAAGACGATGGGGTGAAAGAATTTATCTCGTAACGTTCGATATGTATTGACGCCTCTTACGACTGCACGGCTAGTTTTGATGCCACCAGAGTTTGAATATACAATGCCAACTGGAATAAGTCTGATCGAAAGAAGACAAATATGTAATGTGTTTTCCGATGTAATGATGTCAAATCTTCTCAGATGCTGTTCCTCTTCAGTTTCTCTCTTCGCGATACCTATCGCGTTCATGCCTGAGTCTTCTCCACTTTCTTCCGATTGTCGTGCAAGCTTGGAATCGACATGGGTCGAGGTGGCTATGTCGAAGATATACGCGTCGACGCGAGGCTTTTGATCCATATGCCACGCAGACAGCCACGAAGTCTGGCGCAACAGCTTCTTGGCTATAACGTCGTTCGTCTGAAACCCTGCTGCTTGACAACTCATCGACGCATTGTCCTCCACCCAGAACATCCGAGGTCTTGGCGCGAGAGCACTTCACTTGCTCGTGCTTTGGATGTCCATGACGCATGACGACTGCTAAAGCTTCTTGTTCTGCACTTTCTTGGGTCGATATTTCAAATATAGCAGTCAGGCTATCGGATGAGGATGCTTTCTGCTCTTGCTTCGTGTAGATTGATCCTTCGGTAACGTACCTGCGTCTTTTGCTGATGTCAGATGGGCGGGAACGGGTGGGAGGAGACGTGAAACTGAGCGTAAGTACTTCACAGATGAGAGGGTTTGGGGATGAGACTCTTTGGATTGCTTCATTGGAGATGCTCAAGCCCTGTCTCGCTATGGCAGTATCCCTTGGTTGCAGGGAGTGACTGCACTTTGGGCTACGTACTGCCGCAGAAATCTCAATCGACGAGCAAGCATAGGAGACATAGCAGTTCTTAACAACTGCTTCATGTTCCATTCTTTCTCCAAGCTTTTCAATAACTGCCGTGGTCGCTGAGCACCTGAGGCCATGCGTACAGTCAGTGAAGCTGCTGGTATTTCCCTAAGGCAGGATGGCCAATAAGTATGCCTAGGGTCTGGTGTCGAGACGGGAGGAGAACCTCAATTGAAAAGATGGGAAGAGCTGTGTGTGAGTTGTGACGAGTGCGAGGTGGCTGCAGGGGCGAGTGCCTTGTGAAAGTGTGAGATGTGAGCGTTTTGGCAGTTAAGATCTCGAAGAGCTGAGAAGATTATGGCGGGCAGTCAGTTGGCGGACATTGACCAATTGGCCTCTCCAGAAAGTCTGGGTGAAGAGAAGGGCGTTAGAAAATGAAAGCTTTTACGTGATCATGTTATCGTGAGTATGTAGAGGCCATATGTAGCCACATGATGTGGTTCATCTCTCACAGCGCAAACCATGACAGTTTGCATCCTGCCGTATTGCGCCGTACTTCGAGATAGTCCCTGTCGCAATTCCACGCCCTAAGCTAGGTGCATGTGGTCGTTGCGTATAGCGTATTTCCCTTTCGGGTTTGTCTACTGCATCGCACAAGGTGCCATGGAACCGCCAGCCCCGCCCGGACCCTCAACGGCGTCGACATTGCTGTTTCCGTCGAAGTTCACCTCAGTGGTGCCGATCTCCTTGCCGTCAACGATGCAGGTGAAGACCAGGACTCCACGACGGTGACCGAAGAAGATGCGGATGGTGCAGCTGATGCGACACATGCGGCGGCGGTTGACCATTTTGTACGCATGGTTGCGCATATCGACATTGCTGAAGTCGAGGTTGATGGTGGCGAGCTTGATGATACCTTCACGAGTTAGCTCATGCGATTTTGTATTTGCAACCGTACTCACTAGCGTGGCTTCGGTGTCTGGGCTCCTCTTCAGCACCGCTGCAGTACAGGTCGACAGTGCTACGGTTATCGCGCGCTCCTTCGTTCTGGTAAATGGTCTGGTAGAAGTCCCACTCAATGTTGGTAGTCTCATCGACAACGTCACCCTGTATTCGTTAGCGCAGAATTGTTCCCGCGGGCGAAGCAGCATACCTGACACAGCTCCCAGCGCATGACATTACTGGCTCGGTATGTTTTATTCCACTCCCAGACAAATCGATCGCGGATGTCATGCTGCAGAGGGTCGAAAGCCTCGTGAACGCAGAAGCCATAGTGGAGGCGGGAACGGCGAGAAGTCGGCTGAATGCTGTGAAGACCGCTCAACGCAGCACCACGCACGATTGCAGATTGCCTGGAAGATCAGCTCTTGAATGTGTAGTTGAGAAGAATCAGATGACTTACGGATGCTCTGGGCAAAGTAGCTTGATTCCACGATCCTGGCACCACTTGCGAAGGACCTCGTTGAGATGAGCTGAGTCTCCGAAACCTCCGACCAACAAGATGGTCTTACGTATGACAGTCAGTAGCCGAAACTTCGAAGTGGTTGATGAACGTACCTTGATGGTTGATTTGCCAAACTGTACCTTCTCAGCATCCAATTGACTCTGCAGCAGAGCAGTGATCTTAGAGACCACTGGCTCAAACATCTTCTTGAGGTCGTCACTGTCACTAATGTAAGTGAAGCACTCCATGGAGTCAAGGGAGGGATGTACCGATAGATCTTGACCACAGAATCGTCTTCGTCGTAGTATTTGGGCTCCTCAACGTTTTCCATGTAGAGCTGCATCTCGTAGAATCGCTTGGCGTCTTTCGACTTGCCGAAATCACGCTTGTGACTCTCGAAGTCCTTCATGAGACGACTTGCTGGTCCGCGTTTTTCCCACTTCAAGCTAGTGTAGGCGGCACCGAACTTCTTCTCCATAAACTTAATGAACTCTCGGTCGATGTATGTAGAACCGCATTTTCCACCTGCAGCGGATCAGTATGTTAGAACCTGAGTTGGAATGGAGCAAGCATACCAGTTCCCACCAACAGCTCCTTGAACGCCAGTTTTGGAGTTATGCCAGTGATCACGTACGTAGTGATGTCGACAGTCCCTCCGCCACAATCGCAGATCATGATGCTGTCATTCACCTTAATCTGCTGCTCAGATCCTCCTTGCGTGAGCGAAGACAGGGTAGCAACAGCGGCAGCTTCTGGCTCGCGGATAAGGAAGACTTGGCTCTCAGCATGAATCTTCAGCTTCGCTTGCTTAGCAGCCTTGCGCGCAGCCCGTAGAGTATCGGCCTTGGCCTTGTCACTCCACACAGCGGGAACTGTGAACCAGAACTCAATGGGAGTGGCCTTCACAACTTCGACAGATAGGCGTTTGGAAAGCGATTCGTACGCGAATTTGCCCACTTCAGCCAGAAAGTCGGCGCATAAATCAACGGCAGACTTGCCTGCTGGCCTGCTCAAGACACCACTGCCTTCACTGTCGCAAAGGCTTGGATCGTCGTATTTATCCGCCTGCTTTGGGTCAAGAAGCAGCTTCATCCAGGCAAAGGACTTGTAGCGTGGCAAGACTTCGTAGCCCCATGCGTTGCTTGATGCATTATGATTCTCCTTGGCATATGCGATGCGAGATGGAGTCTTCCAGGAGAAGTCACCGTCTCTTCCCGGTCCTGGCCTACTGATTGTTAGCACTGGTAATGCTGCATCGGGCCACAGAGATAGATACCAGTCTCTTACGCAATGGACATCCTCCAAAATCTTGACATGGCCGCCCTCGGTAGACACCCAACTGATGCCAGTGTAAGTGGTGCCGAAGTCGACGCCGACAACGAGCTTGTGGACGGTCGCTGCGCTTGCACCACTGTTGAGCGCCGAGTACGGTGGCGGAGCTGAGTTGACGTTGACCATTTCGGAGATGTGAATGGGTCAGTGGCTGTTGGTATCGTTGTCGCGGTTGACGGTAAAGCAAAGTGCGATGGCAGTGAGTTTTGAGGTTGGCTGTGTTGATTTCACCGTGAGCCTGAAGCTCTAGGCAGCCATTAGCATGTGAACGGAAGTGAAGGCATGCTGCTGCACACCAGCCATCCTATCGTTTGCCGCCGTTTTCACTTGTGGATCTTTCAAACGCCCTGAAGTGAAGCGACGTTAAGCTGCAACTCGTTGTTTGCAGAATCTTCGGCCCAACACTAACTTCAATCACGACATCATCCTACTGATTGTTCGAAGCTTCATCAATCATGTCATTCATACCTTACCAAGGCCGAGGCCAAGACAAGCGCTACGACCTGCGTGACAGCAGCGCAGGCCGACTCAACCCACCAACGAAGAGACCACACCCAGAAGCAGACAGCGTGCGCAATGCGTACGAGCCGAGACGCCCAGATGCGAGGGACCGCTTCCGTGACGACCGGCGCCACCAGCAGCGCCGAGAGAACAATAGCTGGATCCCTAGAACCATCGGCTGGATTTCAGGCTATGAGGCGCCGCCGCTAGAGATCGAGAATGCAATGCAGGAGCACGACCAAGCGGAGTTGGCAGACGTCCTGAGAGAAAATGACGCCCTCAACGCCAAAATCCTAGATCTGCAACGACAGATACAGCACCGCCGGCATATTAGATTCGAGCAGGACGACGCAGCAGTAGAATCCCGGAACAATCGTATCAGAGAACTGGAGTCTATGGTGGACCGCATGAAGATCGAGCGTACAGGAGAAGTCCAACGAGCCATCAGTGAGGCAGATGCGAAGGCTACGAGAGATATGAGAGAGCTTCGTAACATTGCCAACCAGCAGATTGCGACTGCGAAGAGAGAAGCATCAGACCTGCGAGATCAGAGTCAGCTAGCGCAAAAGACCTGCAGAAAACTTGGAGCACAGATCGAACAGCAGTTGGAGACCATCCGGGGCATGCAAGCAGCCCGCATGAAGTCTGTCGAGTCCACGCAATGGGCGCCAATTGCGAGTTCGGAGATTCAAGGCGAGCTTAAGTCAATCATCGCTCGCGTTCGCCAGTGGGCCATCGAGTGCTCAACGCTCTTCCATGATCAAGGTCTGGACTCGAAAGGCTTTACCCGGCTTGTCAGCGCCAGCATAGACAAAGGATGCGCAGCAAATGCTTTCAGCTTACATGAGCACTTGACGCAAAACAAGTCTACGAGCAAGCCCGGTAAAGCAGCAGCAATGCTGCTCGCGGCTGTTGCTTCCTACGAAATCATGCACAAGATCATCGGTAATCCATTCTTCATCTTCGCAGGAGAGCTCGACGAAGATATGTTGCACGAGACCGAGGCGAAGTCAATGGCCAAATTGATCGAGTTGACTGGTCATGGTATGCATCGCGTAATGTCGCTGCTTGAGATATGCTGACTGTTGATGTAGCAGATGAGGCAGGAGGCGAAGGCCTTCGATACCAATTGCTGCGCTTGCTGGACCCGTCGCAGAAGGATACTTCGGACGGGACGAAGTACCTCAGAGGCGTTGTCGATCGAAGCCGTAAGAAGGCCGTATCTCAGCTCGCTACTGAACTCCTCGACCAGCTCTTGGGCGACATCAAAGCAGATGATTTGGCAAATGCTCGATCCGAATTGGAGGCTGTGATCATCGAGGCTGCTGAGCTGTCCTGGAAGCTGTGGACTCGCAAAGGCCGAGTGGACGTCTTCGATCAGGCAAGACTCGCTAAGGAGACCAAGGGCGTCGACGTGTATAGTGCGACGTCGGCGCTGCTCGAGACTCATACCTTGCACGTTAGGGACCTTGAAAACGACTCAGGGGCACTAGAAGGGAAGCCGATCATCTTATTCTGCAATCCAGTCGTCGCGATCGCTGGCGATGCTGAAGGACAGATGTATACCAAGAGTCGAATCCTGAAGAAGGCTGTGGTTTGGATGGGCTGATGTGCTCGACCATCAGGAAGACGCGCGACCAACGTAGGAACGAGGATAGACAAGCTCGTCGGCAGCTTGGGCATCTAAGCCCGATCGTGCGATCATGGGCCACGAATTGTATGATAGACATGAGCATTAGATGGGTCACAGAATGCAAACGCGTGAAGTCCTGATGCATCACGTTTGCCAAGAAACTCTCCCGCTCCCATCGTTGACATTGATGACCACGAACATCGCCTCTTCCACCACAGTCTTCGCCCAAACATGCCAAAGCGGCGCAGAGAACGCGACAAGCCCAAGTGCGGACCCGAAGCTACCTATGATCCCAACAAACGCGTCTTGCTCAGTTACGGATCCGACGAAGATGTCGAAGTCGCGAACCCCCCGGTCGACGCGACACCGGAAATGGCTCTAGACGAGAGCGCGCTGGCAAACTATCAGATCGCCGAGTATCCCGATGATGAGGAAGAGCCTGAAGCGACACTTGGAGCAGAAGCTGAACCCGATACAGCGCCAGGACTCGAGGATAAGCAGAGTGCTGTGCCACCACCACGGCAGCCAAGAGAGCTAGGATACACAGATGGGCAAGATCCTAATGAAGACCACCTGCGAGGAGCAGCACCAATACCGCATGTATCGACAAGCAAGAGACAGCGCGGCGGCGGGAAGTCTGATACAGGACAACGCGTCGCTCTAGGGGCTGCAGCAAATGATGACAATGACGACTACAACGAAGAAGACTACGACAGCACGACGGAAGAAGCGCTGGCATATTTAGAGTCTGTCCGGGCAGAAAGACAGGGACTGCCTGAGGTCCTGACAGCATCACGGCAAGTCTGCGACAACCACAGCGACGGAGAAGGAGAAGACGATGCTGACAATGGCTATCTGGCCGATGATGGCACGTACATCGCAAGGACAGAACCGACAGCTGTCACAGCAGACGACAACGCAGACCCTCAACAAGTCTTTTCGAAAGCCCTGAAAGACCGCTTCCTCCTGCAGCGGAAACACCTCCACATAAATACCACATCCGCAAAACTAGCAGAGCTCGGTGACGGCCACCCAACCTCGTTTCCAGAGGGCGACAAGGAGCTCCGCGCCGAATGGCATCGTATCCTAGGCTCCAAATCGCCCATGCCAGCTCAATTGCGTGCTATGAACGAGGAGACCATTTTCAATCTACTCAAGCTGCTGCAGAGCTCGTATTTGTTGAAGGGTAAGAACATCAAGACTGTCACCAGTGCCTGGATATGGTCGCTCCTCAGTCGACTTGACGATGTTGGAAACATGACCAACGACCAGGTCTATCCACTGCGTGAGCTCGGTAAGCGAGTCATCTTTCTTCAGCTGCACTTTTTCGATCCAGAAGCAGCGGCACACCTCGAAACTATTGAGCAGAGGGAACAGACTCCAGCTCCGAGTGTCGATGGCCAGCTTGAAGATGCAGCAGATACTGAAGCAGGTGAGGGACCAAACTCAGTTATAACAAGCAATCAGCAAGTCAGGACTCATCACGGCAAGCCTACGGAAAATACCCTTGCAACGCTCGACACGATTTTGGTCATTGTTGGTGAGGTATTCGGGCAACGTGATCTGCTCGAGTTCAGACAGCCATGGGCAAAGCCCAGTGAGGAGGCAACACCATGATGATCAAGCGGCTCACGCGATCTATCATGGGCAGGACAATGGTTATCAGTCGCTATCGTATGCTGCAATCTGTAATTTGCTGAACACAGCGTACTCGGCCAGCTTCTGTACCGTCCCCACTTTTCGGAAGCTCGGGCAAGCTTCAATGGACGGCACGGCTACTGCGGCGGTCACACCTCGACCTCACTTTATGACTACATCGTCGACACAATTTAGTTCTGTGCAGACTTGCGTGTAGGTATTGTACTACTCCAACTTGTACTTGCAGCTTCGTTGCTCCTGCCCACTTCATCCTTCGCAATGGCCCCCACCATCTCCGAGATCACCAGCAAGTATCGGCCAGAGTTCGCCTACTACGAAGACCTGTACAAGTACTTTCACGCTCATCCTGAGCTTTCCAATCAAGAAAAGGAAACTGCTGCCCGGATTATCGAAGAACTGAAGAAGATCTCATCCGACTTCGACATCCGCCCGAACATCGGTGGATATGGAATTGCTGCTCTTCTCGCCAATGGTCCAGGCAAAACTGTGCTTCTTCGTGCAGACTTCGATGCTCTCCCAGTAGAAGAACGCACTGGCCTGCCATACGCTTCCAAAGCCCGTCAAGTCTCCGTTCAGAACGGCCAAGAAGTCCCGGTCATGCACGCCTGTGGCCACGACATGCACATCACCTGTCTCCTCGGCGCAGCCCACACTCTCGTCTCAGCCCGGGAGCACTGGACCGGCACCCTCCTCCTCATCTTCCAACCCGCCGAAGAACGCGGCACGGGCGCCAGCGATATGGTCAACGACGGCCTCTACGACCCAAACCGCCACGCAGTCCCCATCCCAGACATCGTCCTAGGCGCCCACGTTGTCCCCTGGCGCTCAGGCGCCCTCGGCACCCGCCGCGGCCTCGTCGCCACCTCTGCCGACTCCATGCGTATAACCCTCCACGGCCGCGGCGGTCACGCCAGTATGCCCCACCGCCTCGTCGACCCCGTCGTCATGGCTGCCCATACAGTCCTCAAGCTCCAAACTATTGTCTCCCGCGAAGTCGACCCCATGGATTCCTGCGTCGTAACAGTCGCAAGCGTCCAAGCAGGCGATACAGAAAACATCGTAGTCGACGACGCCAAAATCTCCGTCGACATTCGTGCCGTCGATCAAAAAACCCGCGAACACGCCCTCGCTAGTGTTCGCAGAATCGTCAAAGCAGAATCAGATTCTCTCCGAGGCGTGAAAGATCCTACCATTCAAATTACGCGCGACTTTCCATTGACAATCAACGACGAGACTATCACCGAAATTCTGGAGAATAATTTCACGGCTCACTTCGTCGATCCTTCTTCGAAGGATCTCAGCCAACAGGATATTCAATATACTTCTTGCTGCGCTAAGCTTTCTGGATCGGAGGATTTCAGTATTTTGGGTACGGCAGTGAATAAGCCTACGAGTTTCTTCATGTATGGAGGGACGCCTCACGAACTGTGGGATGAACATGAGAAAGCTGGAACGCTCTCGCATGGGATTCCGGTGAATCATAGTGGGCTGTTTGCGCCGCAGATTCAGCCGACGATGAAAGTGGGTATGGAAGGGTATATTGTCGGTGCACTGAGTTGGTTGGCGAAGACAGAATGAGCGTGGGAGTTGGAGGTATGCATGGTGGCAGGGTAGATGCGAAGAACAAGCAGGAGAAAAGTACAGAAGTATCTCAATCATCGCCATTGAAATGTTATCAAATCTATGCAGAACATCCGTTTATTTATCCCAGACAGATTGCATCGTCTATAGCTGATCCAAAAGACCTTCGGCCTCCAACAAAAGCACAATCTGGTGCACAGCAGTTCTCACATTAATCTTGGTCAAATCCACGGTGAGATCTGCTTCCTTCTCCTGTGGCTCCTCATATGGGTCGTCAACTCCAGTGAAACCCTTGATCTCGCCGGCGCGAGCCTTGGCGTAGATACCACGGCGATCCGTCTTCTCGGCGTGCTCGATGGGAGTGGCGACATGAATGAGATAGAAAGAGCCGTGCTTCTCGACAATCTCGCGAGCGGCCTTTCGCGACTTGGAGTATGGGGCGATAGGGCCGGCAATGACAGCAGCACCGGCACGAGTGAGCTCGGAAGCGACAAAGCCAATGCGCTGGATGTTCTTGTCGCGGTCCTCTGGGGAGAAGCCAAGTTCGGAGGACAACTCAGAGCGGACAGTCTCGCCGAGAAGCAGAGAGACAGATCGGCCACCTTGCTGGTTGAGCGTGACGTTCAGCGCGCGAGCAATGGCGTCCTTGCCAGAGTTGTAGAGACCAGTGAGGAAGACGGTGAAACCTTGCTTGTTGCGAGGTGGGTGAGATTCTCTCAACACCTTGACAACTTCAGGGTATGAGAACCACTCTGGGATGTCTCCACCCGTTCGCAGACGGCGGCGGAGTTCAGTGCCGGAAATGTCCAATGTCTTGATCTCCTTTGGCACCTCATCCTTGGGCCTGTACTCGTCGGTGTCTGGCAGATAAGTCATCTGCTGGAATGGCACGACCTCAATTCCCAGCTCATCCCGATACTTCTCCACAGCGTACTGTGCGTCGTATGGACCATAGATCTCCTCGCCCTTGCTGTTCTTGCCCGGACCTGCGTGGTCACGGCCGACAATGAAGTGTGTGGCACCATGATTCTTTCGGATGATGGCGTGCCAGATGGCCTCGCGAGGACCACCCATACGCATGGCGAGCGGGAGCAGTCCGAGAACGGCCATGCCGTTGGGGTATCGTGGAAGGAGTGCTTGGTACACGCGGACACGGGTGAAGTGGTCGATGTCACCAGGCTTGGTCATGCCGACGACGGGGTGAATGAGCACGTTGGCTTGTCGTTGGCGGGCAGCGCGGACCGTCAGCTCACGGTGAGCTCTATGCATTGGGTTTCTGGTCTGGAAAGCGACAACCTTGGACCAGCCAAGTTTGTCAAAGTGAGCGCGCAGCTCAGCGGGTGTGTAGCGCAGGCCAACGTAGTCGTAGTGCTGGAGACGGTCAATGGCCTCGACCTTGCCTCCGACGTAGAATTCGCCAGTCTGGTTGAAGAGGTACTTGACAGCTGGGTGGTCTAGATCACCACCAAAGACTTCCTTGGCCTCTTTTTGCTTGTCGGGCCTGTATACATCCTCGACAGTCAAGATGGCGAGATTGCGGTCGTCGCGAGAGTCACGAAGTGTGATGCGCGCGCCGGCCTTGATGCCGACCTCGTCGATCAGGTTCTGGTTCACGTCCAGGTTGATCGGAATGGAGAAGAGGTTGCCGTCGGCGAGACGGTTGTTCTCCACGACTCCATTGTAGTCTTTCTCGCTCATGAAACCCTCGAGCGGGGAGAAGCCGCCATTGAGGATGAGTTCCAGATCGCACAGCTGGCGTTCGTAGAGGACAATGGCTGGCAGCTTCTCGGCCTCCTCGGAGAGTTGTTGTCTGCGCGGGGCATCGCGGGCGATCAGGTCCTTGAGGACGCCGCCTGAACGACGATTAGCATTTCAGCGGATTGCTGTCCAAGTCTACATACCATGAGGAGGGTTTGCCATGATTATTGTGAGTGAGAGGAGAGAGAAGACGTGTTTCGTGCAAGATGCAATTCCGCGACAGGAACTTTTTGTAGACAGCCCACTTGGAAGCTTAAACTCGTCTGACGTGCTTTCGGCCTTGCCGTTTGTGGAACCCGATGAGTGGACGCGACTCCGATTTGTAGTGGGGGACTGCCACGCGGTTGAGCGTTGAAGACGCAGAAAAGATTTGCTGGAGATGGCTTTGCTCGAAGATGTGAGGATGTCGGAACAATTTGACCAGATCCAGCGCAGTGGTCAATGTGCTGCTGTTCAGCGCTGCTGCCGCTGTCGATGCTTTCGCGCAACCCGACGAAGCTGCGAACCGTGATCGGCGAATGACGGTTACGTTGTGCCAAGCGCTCGCGTTGGGTCCAGGAGTGGGTGCCGCAGGTAGAGTTGGATACTGTTCGTCAGTCTGTTTCACGCCGCGAGGGAGGAAAGGAAAAACAAGCGGAGAGCCTTCCCACTTGCCGTGATTGTGGTATGCTGTGTCGTCAGTGCCATACACGAAGACGCCATGCTTTCATCTCCGCTCAGCCCAAATCAGCCCTTCTTTGTCGACTTCGAGCCCTCCCTTTCACATCCTTCGCCCAGCACGACTTCCCTGCTATCGTAGACCCTCCTCGCCGCAGAGTGACACGAGTCGTTTACAGCGTGGGCGCTGTCTGCCCCCAGTGAAGGGCGACGAATGCGCGCGCCTGTTATCAGACACCCGGATGAGCCGTGCTGCATCGCTTGCGCGCCCACCGCATCGTGGGAGACTGAGATCGTCTCATGCCGCGTCGCACACAGACAAACGCCGCGTAAGAAACACTCGACGGCGATGATATCCAGTCTCCGTGCTGCGTCATGTAGGGAGCTCATGTCTGTACTTGGACTGGGACAGCGCAGCCCTCATCACCGTGGGGTGTCGCAAAGAAATGGGAAAAGAGGTCGGCAATCGCGATAGTAAGAAAATAGGTCAATTGGACGGCCAGAGAAATATGCGCGGCATGAAATACTCTTCATTGGCTGTTGGCGTGCCACGGTGTGAGCAGAATTGCAGGAGCTGTGCTGTATAGCGACGAGTCGGAATCTAAGCGACGACCCGGCTTCTGCTGCGCGATGTGCCTCTTGAACCACCCACACCCGGCTTGTCTTTTCTTCCCCACCTCACCTGCTCATCTCTACTGATAAATTCCCTTCTTCTCTTTCCCAGACGGTGTTTGCAGCATGCTGGAAGATGAACGAGTCGTTGTCCATGCTTTTGCGATGCTATTGCGATACTTCTGGCTTCATGACCCACCACCACGTGATAGCGCCCGCTCAACACGGCAGGAATGATCAGGATTACCGAACTCCAGCGAATCTTCTCTCACACGATGTTGGGTCAGTGCCCAATATGCCGTGTGAAGCAAAGGATCCAGAACCGACACCTAGACAAGGAGTCCACCGATATACGATACGGAGCTCAGACTCAGCCTCCTATGAGAGCAACAGCTTCACCAGCTACAGGTGCTTATCGCTGGACACGGGAGGCAAAAGTTCAGACCAGCAATGCCCGCCCCACGTGCGTCTCGAATCACGGCGTGCTTAAGACCCCAGTGGCGAGGCTTTCCTGTCTCTGACGACCTTATCAGCAGACGAACTTACCACAAAGGTGAGACGGATCTGGGAACGTATACAAGCACCTTGGTGGATCACCAAGGCACACAGAGAAGTATCTTTCATTTCGTTCTTATGTTCATCAACAGCAATGCTCGCAGTATGCTTTCCGCAGCGCCAGATTGTGGCAGCGATAGTCCCACCTCGAAACGCCCAATGCTAATTAGCAGAATCCCCACTCTATGCTTGATGGCCTTGCAACTTTTCTCATAACGAATCGACGACGACGACATCCCGCTACGCCTGTCGGATGACATCCAATGGCGAGCAGTTGCGGTTCAATCCATCCTCGATGGCCGAAGCCAACTCTTTTTGGCGCTTCTCCTCCTGCTCCTGCAAGAAGATAGCATAACGACTTCGCTTGTTGTGGATGCCGCACTCGGTCTTCTTCTGGCCCTTCCATCGACCGGCACGCTCATCCTCGCCCTCCTTTACCGGCTGCGTTGAGTGCCAGTCGCCAACGGAACGATACCCTTGGCTGAGGAGCTCATTCACGGGCACATTGTTCGATTCGATGTATGACTGGACGTCCTTGAACGACCAGTTTGCGAGAGGATTGATCTTGAGCAAGCCTGCCTCATCGACCTCCACGATATCGAGATCGCCGCGCTTCCCGCCTTGTGTCCTCCGTCGACCAGTAATCACAGCAGCGACTTCCAGTTCCCGGTACGCCCGCTGAGCAGGCTCGACTTTGGCGACGAAGTCATACTTCTCGTCATCCTTCTCCCATAACTTCTCGCCGAACTTGGCCTCGAAGTCCGCCGTTGTGTCGCATCCTTCAGGCTTGTATGAGTGGACAGTCATGCCAGGATATCTCGCCTTCACTCGCTCCACGAGATCAAGAGTCTGAGGAAAGTGGTACAATGTGTCAAGGAAGATGCACTCAATATCTGGTCGGAGGGTATAGTCGAGCTTGGAAATCATGTCCATGATTGCCAGACCCGTGAGTCCGAAGGCCGAAGTCTGGTATAGACGAGGAAGAGATGTTATGCACCATTTTAAGATATCCTGGGGCTCGAGCTTGGAAAGCTGTGCGTTGATGAATTTGAGATGTGGGCGAGTAAAGTACACTTCAGGCATTGAAGGCGATGAGCTGCCACCTGAAGCATAACCGGACTCTTGGTCGGAGGAGTTGGAGCGCTCACGGAAACCCATTGCGACGGTACTGTGCTGGTCTCGTGAGGGGTATGAAGTGCAGAATCTGCCACCGGCGCCAAGCAATATGTCTCAATTGAAAGACCTTTGAGGACAAGGACAAGTCTGAAGGGATATGTGATCTGGAATATGGGGTTGTTGCGCTGGTGTTGGAGCAGTCCGCAAAGAGAGTAGTGATGTCGTGATGTCAAGGAAGTGGGAGAGACAGGACCAGTGGAAGAGCAAACGCAACGGATCGGTCACCTTGCTGAGCACGCCATACTGGCTCTCGAAGGCTCTCCCCTACAACACGGCTCCGGTCGCGGCATCACGGAGCCACTGCCTGTGGATTTCAAAGCCTCTTTGCCTTGGCCACTTTTTGCATCGATGGTGCAATTGCACGTGATCATCACGTGTCGCACCTAGCGCTGAAGAAAATCCACATTTGGACGGTCTGGAACCAATCAAAAGAACAATGGTCGGCGGTTTTGGCAGCGGAATGTAATCGTTGATGTCAAATTTGGTTCTTTGGTGACATCGTGGCTGCCGAGATCCTCGTTCTTTATCTCTGTTTGCTGAGCGGCCGTTTAAGCAGAGAGCGTCATCCTGATTGCAGTATGATCCGAGTCAGACTCTGCAAAGTCAGCAAGGGAAGCCTGACACGTCTTGATCGGTCATCAGGCAGAAAGGCCACGACGAATTGTCACACTCCGCACTGCAAAAAAACTTACGATACGGCCGTGGGAAGTTGCGTCGGGTTGTGGGCTAGATGCTGGCCGCCCGCTTTGTCGTTCCCTGAGCCATGCGGCAGACCCCACACAACTCTATCCTCTCCTCATCGTCAATGAAATTCATCAGGCCCTTTCACGTAATCTCCGAGGGGAATGGGACATGCCAACCAGCAGTGTGCATAGATGTTCCCACAAAGGGTAAATGAATACAGCAGGCTTTGTCATCAGAGTCTCGCTTTACAATCACGATACTGCATACTGTAAGTGGAACAGCGGGAGAGTCCTAGATGGCCGAGCCTGCATTACCTGATCCAGCAGCTTCGACAGGGATCGGACGAAATGCCGCTGAGCAGAGTTAACATACGCTCACTGGAGATACATGCCGTCTTTGCTGCTACAGCTACCTTGAACCACTATCTGAGTCATTACAACGCGTAATAATTGCAGTGTTCTCCTAGTCATTCGAGATCTGGAGGAGAACTTAGGGTGCAGAAATCATGCTTGCTCAATGGCAGACGTGCCTGCTTTTTGCACACGGTTTTTTGTGAGGCTCTAGTATTACACGATCTGTATAGCTAGAATTGTTTCACCTCGCTGAAGCAGTATAGTGTGCCGAGTATGTTGACTTTATTTGCATCAATAGCCAGAACAAGCTTGACAGAGCACCGTTAATTTTCACGGTCCGCCTTTAACTTCCTCCTGGTCCAAGGTGTGCCTGGCTGTTGTCAAGACAACTGGTGTAGAGATTGTGACATCTGTACTCGCTTGTGGTTCCTCTTGGACAGTCTATTCCTTGTGTGTTCCCCCCATCCCATCTGATGGCCTTGATCGTTCTTCTCCTCTGAGTACCGCGAGTACACGGCACATCAATCGCCTAGTCTCCAAATGATTTCCACTGCCCATGTTCCTTATCCTCCGCAATTGCATAGAGCGCCGTTGATCCCCTCCCCCCAGGTGCAGCTAGTCTTTAATTGGTCATGGCAGCCCAAGTTTCCGCACTGCTGCGAGTCAGAAAGGCTCTCTCATGACCCGTTAGTTGCGTTTGTGGGAAATCCTACCACGGTGTTGCAGTAGGTCCTGCATTCACTCAGTGAACCATAATTGAGACTTTGCGGAGTGCATGCTGCGTTCACACCGGCGAAGAGGATGGCGAAAGCCGGGATGAGGTAAATTTTCATGATGGCCAGATTCGGGGGTGGGAGACACTAGAGTTTGTGGGTAGGAGATGTTTCGTGCAGCGTTGGTCTGTATATACTATCTCCCTCAATGCTATAGGGTCGTAGGACTTCCGAATCGCCATGCAAGATCCGTTCAGCCGTGAAGTGCATAGTTTAGGGCTCGGTTCTGCACGGAGACCGGGATCCGAGCAGAGTGTGGGATGTGTAATGGTTTTGAAAGGCGTTTTCGTATTTTCGAGGTACCATGCTAGGATGTGTTTTCTATCCCAAGGAGAATCGACTGTAGTCAAGGGTTGGTATGACCGGGCGCGGTGAGCCATAGACTAACCACTTTACCGTAATTGTGCCGTGACTGTTGCTACCGGAAAGTAAGTGCTCTTCTATTCGTAGCCTTTGCATTCTCCTGTCAGCCCTAGACTATGTCACGATTCGGCCTGGACTTGTTTGATTTCAGGAGTCATCTAGAATAGGTGAGCTGGACGCTGTGAGCGACACTGAGTGCCGTGAGGTAGCAAGTCCAGCTGAAGCACTGAACAGCTCGGGTAGTAGGATAGAAGTCGTTCATAATATGTGTAGACAACAAGCTGCAATGGCGTGCAAGACGCGTGGAAAACGGCTTTAGTGAGGTTTTCATGCATCGATCATTCTCGCAAGATCTGATTGGGAAAAGGATATCAGTTCATCTCAGAAGATCTTCCTCGACTAGCGATGCCCCATCCATTCGGTGAAGAGATCAATGTATTGATAGCCAAGATCGGAGGAGACTGCTTCTGCAGGAAGTCTTGAGCCGGCTGAAACTCGGCAGCTTTCGCGACCGGAGCCAAATCCGCGTCTCCGGCGAGTCGCGTTTCACCCAAAGAATTTCTGGATCATCATCCATCTCCATCATCACCATATCGCAGCATTGCCTAAGGACAAATCGATAACGAAGACCGAACCCGATTTCCTCGACCATCACATCCATACTCTTCCACTGATGGTCGCAACTTCGGCCGCTCCAAGCGTGCCCATCTCCCAATCGCGCGAACTCGGCCAGATCGATCCCTCATCAGCTTCTACATCAGTACAAAATGCCGCAAGCAGGCAAACGAACATTAAAGACCGCCGGCCATGGGCGCATTTTGTCGCTGGCGGTCTTGGTGGCATGACAGCCGCAACTCTCACCTCTCCTCTCGATGTCCTCAAAACCCGCCTCCAATCCACCTTCTACCAAGCCGAACTCGCCGCCCGTCGTACAGCAAAAGGCATCCCGCCTCCGTCACAAATGTCGTTCCTTCGCGCCTCATGGCTTCACATCAGCGAAACAGGCGCAATTCTCGCCGCAATTCCCAAAGTCGAGGGCTGGAGAGCATTGTTCAAGGGCTTAGGGCCGAACCTGATAGGTGTGGTTCCCGCTCGTGCAATCAACTTCTGGGCGTACGGAAACGGGAAAAAGTTCTATTCACATCAGTTCTTTGGCGGGCAGGACGTTGCAGGTGCACATTTGCTGGCTGCGGCGACAGCAGGGATCATCACAGGAACTGCGACGAACCCAATTTGGTTGGTCAAGACGCGATTACAGTTAGATAAAGAGCATGCGAAAGGTGCGCCGGGGCAGGGGAGAATGTATCGGAATGCGTGGGACTGTGTGGTGAAGACTGTGCGACATGAAGGGATAAGAGGGCTGTATCGCGGGTTGACGGCGAGTTATCTAGGGGTGAGTGAAAGCACGTTGCAGTGGATGCTGTACGAGCAGGCGAAGAGGAGTTTAGCGAAAAGACATGATGATTTGGTGTTAAGTGGGAGGACTCCGAATACATGGGATAAGACCGTGGAGTGGACTGGGAAGCTCACGGCTGCGGGTGGTGCGAAGTTCATCGCGGCACTGATCACATATCCCCATGAAGTGGTGAGAACGCGATTACGGCAGGCCCCTGTCGACGCGAGTGGAAGAGTCAAGTATACCGGACTCTGGAGTTGCTTTACCACAGTCTTCAAAGAGGAGGGCATGGCCAGCTTGTATGGAGGTCTTGTACCGCATATGTTCCGAGTGGTGCCCAGCGCAGCGATAATGTTTGGTGTGTATGAAGGTGTGCTGTGGAGTCTGGGCGAGAGCTCGAGTGTATGATTTGGGAAAGGAGAGGCTGCGAAGCAATGTACAAACAGTGTAACAACAGGAAAAGGAGGACACGAAGATCGCATTCAGAAGCTGGGCTCTGATGTGACTGCAGACCGCGGATGTAAAGGTAAATAAGTGTACAAAAAGTCCACTCACGGGCAATGATCTGCTGCTCATGCTGAAGATCTTCCCAACTACTCCTCATCTTCTTCCCAGTCTCTCCACCCTTTGAACGATCCAGACGGCCGTCCTATCAGTCCAGAAACATGCGGCATGTGGCGACCATCTTGATAACAATAAGTCAGAATAACATCCCGATTACCGCAGCTACATCGAAAAGACCGCTAGGACACGGCAAGATAGTCGTTTCAACAACTTGGACCCCATCTGCAATCGGCATCAGCCACCACACGTGGCCAAAGGACGAAAATACTCACCCAAGCACACTAGTAAACTAAACAGCAAATACACTCTCCGACCTACAAGACACAATTACCTCCACGCGCATTTCCATTGCAAATCCGAACGCCAGAAACCAGCAGAAGAAGACCGTATAATTTCCCCCAATCAGCACGATGCCAATAGAATACGATCCCGTCCTGCCAAGAGCATAGCCAAGGAGTATTGTGATACCAAGAAAAGACGAAGATCTAGAACGAACTCTGAGAAGCTAGGCATCAGGTGCGGCGAAAGTTAGTATGGCGGGGAGACCAGAGCGGTGGTGCGCTGAGTCGCGCGTTCCACGTGCATAACTCGATGCATGTTCATTCCTTATGAGTTTGCACAATTCGTCGAACGAGGCAACGCTTCTGCGAGCGAGAAGTACAATAATGGAAAGGACAAGACAGCGAGACTTTTGAAGATCTCCTAGAAATTGTCGTCGTAAGTCATTAATGGTTATTGACATGTGCATGCGCGACAGTCTTGGACATGTCAGCTCCTCGCGTGTAGGCACAGGATATTAAGAGTAACATCAAAGAAGTTGATTCAAATTTCTCATCGACTTGATACTACGCTCCATACTGTCTTGCTCAGCGCAGCCTGCCGTTCCAACATAAAGTTGAAGCAACTCATGGCGCATATCGGAAACCTGGAACACCTTCCAGAATAATACCCTCCCGATCGGCCCTCTCGTTCTGCTTCTTGTAGTAGAACGACAACACGGAAGTGATACTAGCGTGCACGAGCAGCATACCAATTGTCGCCCACATGCCAGGGTAGAATGTGGGGGCATCCTGTGTTCGGAAGATGGTGCTACCACAAACACCACCGATCGCGCCCGCACTAATCATTGCGGCGGCCACCACGCCCTTCTTCTCCAACCTAGCGGTCTGATTCTGCCCATATGTCAACGTTCCTGGAACAAGAGCACCACAACCCCACGAAGCAAGGAAGAGACCGAAGTAGCGGACACCCGGTGGGCGGGGATAAAGCATGATCAGCAGTCCCACGACGCCGATGATACAATGGGCGTTTTGGATCGGCCAGCGCATCTTGATCTTGTCGGAGAGCCAAGCCATGATGATAGTTGCAACAATGGTGAACATGTAAGGCGGGGAAGAAAGGAGCTGGGCCTTTACGTATGGGAACCCCAAGCCTTGCCTGAGAATGACCGGAGCAAAGAAGGCCAGAGAGTAGACGCTGCTTGCCGAAATGAAGTATTGGACGGAGTACAGAAGCAGCTTCCAGTCGAGCAATGCAGCGCACGTTTGCTTGAAATTGAGGTGGACAATATCTTTGCCTGCTTTGTCGATGCGCACACGATCCAACGCGATTTGCTTTTGCCTCTCATCCAGGAAACGGACTCGTTCCGGGAATTCGATGAGGAAGAAGGGGGAGATGAGACCGGCAACGATGGTGGCTAGTCCTTCGACGATCTTGACAATGTCAGCGCTGCATTTTTTCGGGGCGTCGGAGCGGAAGACTTACGAAGATCCATCTCCATCCTTGAGCATATTTTCCGTTACCAACGCTGATCAGCGATAGGGCGTATGCGAAAATGGGACCAAACCCCTGCGCCACCAGAGATGCCATGTAGAAGATGGAAATCCTCTTTGCAGTCTCGAAAGTGCGGTACCACGAGCCAATAATGTAGATCGCACCAGGAAACAAGCCGGCTTCGAAAACTCCAAGTAAAGCGCGGAGGACCGATAGGATTTTCCAGTCGTCCACAAAGCCCATACCCAGAACGCAAGCGCCCCATGTAGTGATAAGAAAGCTCAGCCAGAAGCGAGCGCCGAGGCGTCGGATCACATAGTTGGATGGCAGCTCAAACAGGCCGTAGCCAATGAAGAATACCAACAGGGCGACATTGTAGCGTGCACCCGTCAATTCGAGGTCGATGTTCATTCCTGCGATGAAGGCGGCCGAGATGTTGGCTCGATCGAGGAGGGAGAGTCCGAAGACAACACAGAGCATGGGGAACAATCGAAAGTCCACTTTCTTCCTTTGAGGATGTAAGCAACATCCGCTGGATAGTGATCGATGACACTTACACGACCTTCCTCTCCTCTGCAGGTGTCCAGTCTTGCACAATGACTCCATCGCCGTCTTCCGCCACGATCTGGCCTTTCTCATCTGAGGTTTGCGAAGTCTTCTCTATTTGTTCGGCGTAGTGAGTTCCTTTTCCCAGAGCCTGGACCTCTGGGGTCGTGCCGTATGTGGCCGACATGTTTGCGGTTGACCCTTCCCAGCAGGCAGGCAAAGGAGGTTCGAGAAAGGTGGACGAGGGGAGTCTCTCAAAAGTTGCCGTGCGATCGTCGTTCGATCAACAGGAAACTTCACAGGGCCAACAGGAGATATAAGTGCCTCTCCGCTGCACACGAAGGAGTTTGAGCAGTCCGCTATTGCCGTGTCTACCGGGGCAATAGATATACTTGACGCCGCAGCCATGCAGCATTGGCATCTTGTCAGGCTCCGCAAAAAAAACGGTAATAAACTAATCAGCCACAGGACCTGTGAGCACTAAAGTTGGGAGATCGGCGACGCGCTGCAAGCACGAGGCTTCGCGTGGCCAGATAGCAAAACCCTAAAAGCTGCCTTTCTCTTGGCCCAGTTCGAGAGTACGTTCTGGCGGAACGATTCGTCGTTTGAAGTTCCGTTCGTACGCGTATGCTGCTTTAATCGATGGACGGGAATAAGTCACTTGGATGAGAGACGTGGTCGTGCGCGCGCACGTCTCGCTACCGAAGCATTGGAATACTGGGGTTTCCCCGCTCATGTCAAGAATACCAAGAGAGGGCCAAGGGAAGCGGCGACGAGCTCACGTCCATTTGAGTACAGAGCCGGAGTGGTTTCCACCATTTTGACTCGAACTTGTCGTGAAGCTGGGCATATTGTGGAGGTCAGCTGTCCGCAATGTCACGTTCTGCGGACGCCCGCGCGGGTCTCGAGAATATGATCTGATCCGGCGATTGGTATGGGCCGTATTGATATGCGGGTCATTCGTGCAGGATAGTGCATCGAGGCGGCGTGTATGGATAGCTGTCACAATAATGCCTTCGTGACGCGTGCCCGAAGTCGGTGTCGGTGTGGTAGTTGTTGAGGCAAGAGTACGTGAGAGAGATGGAGGTGGAGTTGAAGAAAGCGCGAATTTGATGCCTCAGGCTGACCCGCCTGAGGGGAACTCAAAGTTCGACTCACTCTTCAAGCCCTCAATGACAACGATTCCACCGATCAAGAGACAGACGTTGCAAGAGATGCCATATGTGTGATCATTGGTACTACTCCGCTACCTGATGCAGAATCACCGTAATCAGTATCGCCTCTTTCACGCCAGCTTCACATATCACTGATCAAACCCTCGGACAAGCCTTTTACACCCTGCGACTGAGATTATATCCCCGGGCTACCAGGAACAGACACTGGGGTCGTGAACCATAGTGCTGTACCACTAAATAGCGGTCCATGATTAGCCCGACGCTGTCTCAGGGTCTCCTCCTTTCTCACAGAGGATGTTCAGTAATTGACGTCTCTCCATGAGTACACAGTCACTACTCGTAACATGGCTCCTTCCGCCTGGGACAGCGGGTCCTCGCACGCTGGCATCTGCAGGAAGCAGAGCAGGAGTCACCGCTGCTAGCACGTCAAATCGGCTAAGTGGACAGAACCTAAGCACTTGAGTCCACCGCGACAGTCAAACTCCATAATTTTCAGTTCGGTAGGCTTACATGTAGGACTATGAATCTGGCCGCAAAGGACTGCAAATCGTTGGGTTGCAAGTAGACATGCGTCCTCATGAAAGTAACTACTCGCAAGATGGCCGGACTGGGTCTGTTAGCCAAGCCCACGTGCTCACCTGTCGGTGGCGCCAAGCACACTGAATCTTCCACATGTCGTCCTCGCTCTACCCGACATGAAAGGCAAGTTTTGTGCAGAAATCGCGATATACCGATTGGTGGTGGGTTCACCGTAATCACAGCCATTGCTTGAAGCCACAAACAAAGCGTCATTCGAAAATGGCCAAGAAAACCAAATCCAAGAGCACTGCTACTCCGACAAAAGAAGAGAGTGGTGGGTCTCGGAAGGTGTGTTCCACTATCAAATGCTAAAATGAAAGTAGTTGTACAGGAAGAAACGCCTACCAGTGCCAGCACCAATGGCAAGAAATTGGGGTTCAGATTCGCTCAAGGCGCGCTGATGCGAGCACCTTTCTTGCTATTCGGATGTTTGGTTCTCTACTTGTTGAAGCAAATCGGCTACATCTCCCCTGATGTTGATTCAAGCACGACGAGTGAAGGTACTGGAATGGGCTTCTCGTTCACCCAAATCTTGGTCGTGAACATTGTTTCCGAGGCCTGTGTGAAGGTTTGGAGGATGTTTTCGCGGGAGAATGGGACGACGAAGAAGAACATCTGAGAGGTCCAAATGGAATTTCGGCACGTTGCATACTTTTGTAAAGTATGTGTTACATCCCGATTCTCCGAGAGATCATGAAGTACTACTTCCCTGTTCAGATTTGTTGCTCGACGGCTTTACTTCGAGTGCTGGCAGATCCATCTTCAGCGGCGGCTCGGCAAGAACTACTTTGCTCGAATGAAACCTGCCAGATTTTCTCGAACACACAGAGCTCCGGGTGAATTTTCCACGATCTTTTGATGCTCGGTCTGCTGATATCACGCTTTTCTGCTGGCTAGAGTATCCGCGGATGCCAGTACTCGGATTTCGCTGTTCTCGTAAGATCTTTTCGATAATCCAGCGGGGTTCAGGATTCATGTTGATGCATCGCAGGCAGTGCATGGCGTCGGAGAGCCATACACTCTGTTGTATATTCATATCTGTCAAGACATTGATTTTACGAGGTCATGCCCATCAGCATTGCAGTCAAAGATGGACGTCATCCTGCATAAACTCTCAGCCTGTGACCGTGCTGACTTGCACCTCCCTTATGATCAGCTACCCCTCAATTGATTGGCCTTAACAAACTGCCTTAGCTCAGAAGCATGTGGCATCACCACAAGTATGTACTATGCTTCCGCCGTCGGATCATCTTTGCCGGCCACTTCTTTCACCGCTACCAGAATGCTGAGAACACTGAACTGGACATATGCTAGGCCAGTATGGCACAGTGCTGTAAGACGAGGATTCGCCACATCAGCCATTGGAGCAGCAAATGCTGGGATCCAAGTCGAACGCATGGCGGGTGGCTGTGGCGCGGAGATTTCCAACATTGATGTGAGGCAGTTGGATTCGAGTACAGCAAAGGACGTTCGGCAAGCTCTTCTTGACAACTGTGTCATCTTCTTCCGGAATCAAGATCTACAGCCAGCCGAGTTTGTCAAGTTCACGTCGTTCTTTGGCCAGCCTGTTGAGTATCCTTTCGTGAAAGGTATCGAAGGCTTCCCGGAAGTGATTGAAGTACTCAAGAAGGAAACAGAAACTGGTGCGAACTTTGGAGGTGTCTGGCATAGTGATACGACCTACTTGAGGGAGCCTCCCATGGGATCTGTTTTGCTAGCTAAAGAGATTCCAGCTGTGGGTGGCGATACCTTGTGGGCAAATCAATATCTTGCATACGAGTCTTTGAGCGATGGACTCAAGAAGACTTTGGACCCACTAAAGTGCGTGCAGAGCTCGGCGAAGGCTGACGCGAGTAAGACGAGGGAAGACCGGATCAAAGACAGTGGCAGAGGCAGTGAGCATATGGAGCAGTTCCACCCTGCTGTACGAACACACCCGGAAACCGGAAAGAAAGCGCTGTTTGTGAACGTCGCGCATACTACCAGGTTCGATGGGTGGACCGAAGAGGAGAGTCGTCCACTGTTGCAATACTTGCACAAGCATCAGGTGAAGCCAGAATTAACTTGCAGGCTCAGGTAAGTCTCAAATTAACTTGCTTGAAGCACCTTGCTGACTGATGACAGATGGGAAGCTGGCACGATCGCATTCTGGGTAAGCATCAATTCTATTATCTTCGCCTTGCTGGCGCACCTCGCTAATGATTTCTAGGACAATCGCTGCACACAACACTATCCGCTTAATGACTACCATGGATATCGCCGACGAATGCATCGAATAACACTTGCGGGTGACAAGCCTGTCTAACTCTAGGATAATTCGCGAACACGGACTACTGCAGTCTCCTCCTTTTGCTCGGCTCTTCCGATCCAGGACGATTTCCGCCATCGACCCACTCTTGAATGGTCCTCGAAGTCACATACCTGGCCATCATAGGACCTTCTTTTCGAGCGGCAGTCACACCTCGGAGGCCCGGCTCACCATTCGCATCAGCTGCTTCTTCCAAAGTACGTCTCGGACCGTGGCTCTTCGGCGAGGAAGACCTCGTACCCCGAGGTACATTGCCTCGATTCCGCAAACCTGGTCCGGGGGTCGGTAGTCGATACAGTCCATCGACCAAAGTGGGTGCTTTCGAATCTTGAAATACATCCTCGTATTGATCTGTGACCTGCGATCGCTTCTTGCCTTCTTCTGTGTACTTTGGCATTCCTGCAATCGTCTCTTCTGGAACATAATTAGGATCACTTGACCCGTTCAGTTCTTCGGGAATATCAGACAGCCGTTTCGGATCAACTGATTGGGATGCCACGAATTTCTTGACTTCGCTCATCGGCATGACATCAATACCGCTATCCGGAGAGTTGACATGCTCAAACAGAGATAGAGAACTGGAAGGTGTTTCTGGACCGTGAGATGCTTGAAAGGCGGGGCCTCGCTTTTGTCTGACTGGCGTTGAAGGAGGCGAGTCTCCTGGAACGGAGAATGTTACCATGTTCCAGAACGCGTTGAATGTTGATGCCAGCATGTTTTTGGAGCGCCAGACTGCTGGGACGACCACTCTCTTATGGAACAGACACCAGGTGCTTCGACATTATGGGTTGCAGGAATAGTAACAATGAAATGGGGTTCGGCTTCACCGGAACAGGCCACAATGAGGGATCCTTCTTTTTCCTTCTTTGTTCCGGCAGGTGGCTCTTGTCTGGCATTGTCTCACATGGAGTGATACCAAGGTCGCGTGCAATTCATTCGAATGAGCTCGAGGGGCCAACTTATGGAACGAATGACGAGATCTCATTGCGAGGCGATCTCGATAAGCCAACACTCAACCGTAGTCCTGCTCGAACATAGAAAGGGTTGCTGCCTCACCAAGACACACATCGAGGAAGTTGCCAATGTAACACCACCAATCTTCATTCAAATCTGTGAAGTGGTATCGCTTAGACGCAATGTAGACTCCCAGAATCTGGGCAGCCAGCCTGCAATTTCCCAGTACACAAGAGAGACATCAAAAGTCCTCTGGCCGCCTTCAACTGTACAGTCGGTCCTCTCTGCAACCACGATGTTCCGACGCTGCACGTCTTCATGTGTGAGCGTAGGTCGCAGGTCCCGCAGTATAGTTCCGAGATGCTCTTCCCAGAACTGAGCTTTGAATACAGGATGGCCATTATTCTCTCGCAGAGCGCGGAAGTTACTCGTGAGGCCTTGAACAAAGGCTGCCTCGCCGTGGAATGGACCCAGTAGAGATTGGCTATCTCTTTTCTGATTGAAGAAAAGATGATAGTTCATGGCCTCACCAGCCACACCACCAAAGTAGTCAGGTATGGGACATACTGTCTCTCGAAGTTGACTGAATACATCCTGAAGCCTTGTGACAATGGACTGCTTCTCCAGGCTTATTAAAGACGGCCAGAGCTTCTCCAACTGTACTCCTGGAGCGCGCTGCATGACGAGGAATAGCTCTTCCTCATGGTAATACATGGCGTAGAGTCGAGGGGCTGGCAGGTTGGGCACATATCGTTCGAGATAGATAAGTGCCTGTCCTTCTCTTTCAAGAACGTCGCCGCCGAACTTAGCCACGATTTGATCGGACACTGCAACGATCTTCGCGCGAAAACGTTCGTGTAGAAGATTCGTGCAGCCACGAATCTCTTCTGCGCTGGGCAGCGTGATGGCAGGTTCCGTGTTGGTAACATAGGGTAGCGTTACCGGTATCCACGGGAGAGCGGTATCCGCGGACATATCAGAACTTGTCATTGCGTTGCAAGTGTGGTGCTTCATGCGCAAAGAATTCGATACAGGTAGAGAAGCGGACAAGTTTCTTGGCCATGTCGCTCTATTACCCAGCAAACGGACCCAGGCTCATATCAGTCTTCAAATAGACAAAAATGGACGGTTAGGCACATAAATCAAAAGTGGGCAATGTTTTCGAGCGATTCCATTAGTCCGAGTACGAGATAGTCTTATACTGCTTCACTGATTTCTCCTTCTGTCCCAGCTTCGCACCGCCTCTTCGATGGAGCTGCAGTTTGTCTGCGTGCAAATCGAAACACCCAACACTCTTGTCCTTGGAGCACAATGGATGCAATGTCTTGGTCTCCATATCACAGAACAGTCCTTCATTGACCGAGACAAAATCCGAGCCACGAGATGTAGGAGACTTGCATAACTCCTTAGCTGATTGTGAAGGGCGAGAGTTCACCCAAAGACGCTCGGCCATCTTCGCGCTTTGTGGGCGAGCTTTGTGTTGTTGCTGATTTTGTCCCACAGAGCGTCGACGAGCACGACCTGAGTCGGGATGTGATTTGCCTTGCTCATCGAAATATGGTCCCCGTGGTGTCCGTTCCGCGATTGGGTCATCCATGTCCCATGTAAATATTGTTGCACCGCAGACATAGTCAATGTCTGCTTGTGAGAGAATGGTGCCATTCTCTGCTCCCAGCCCAGCGTACGCCCAAAGATCGATCTTCATTTGTCGATTCGTGATTGTGTCAGTCTGGACCTTCTTGTCGATGTCATCGCCATGATCCTGGTCCAACCAGACGCAAGACGGAAAGTACAGTGCTTTGTCACCACCAGTGATAGGCTTACTGCCGTACTCCCAGGACTGTCCGCAGGCTCTGCCGATGTCACCCAGCCAGGTGAAAGGAGCCCTGCCGCTGTCGAAAGTTGAGGCTTCTGTCATTCTGAGTCAGTCCCAATTTGCGCGTCAGACATGTGTGTATACCAACGAATGTATGATATGCAGATCTCGTCGTCGCTGGCGATGACGTCCAGGTACTGGGCGGTTCGCTTATCTCCCAGGAATTGATGTACTTCGAATTCTCCTTCTCCTCCCGCTTCGATTCGCCCATCAGGTTTGATATCAGAGCTTCCCAAGACAGAGTTGAAGCCGTCGAAGGCCCAAACAATCCCCACAGAGCCTTCCTGTTCCATGTTCAGTGAATGATCTAAATAATTCTGATGCTACTCACGTAATCCCATTTGTTGCTATGAGCTTCATTCACACCTATTCGGACCATTGTGCCATTGGCGTTCTCATTTTTGAACAAGTCAACTATCACATTGACAGCCGCAAGAGCTTGTTGGCCAGCATCATAGCCGGCTGCGAGATCTGATGCAGTGTCGCTGAAGATGGTGGCTTTTGATGATCCTTGGGCCAGAGCACCGGGTAGCATGAGCGTGGAGATGGCGAGAAGAGGTGCAAAATTCATCTTGAATGACTGAGGCGTGGATTGATGATTTCTCTTTCGAATCATGGGCGCGCCGTATAATTATAGCTTTCCAGATGACGAACTGAGTGGATGTCATGCGGCGTAGAGGACCACATCTTCTCAGTCGCATGCAAGAGTAACTGCACAGACTCTCAGCTTTGGAGGCGCATGTTGGTCCAGAGACCGCTACCAGTACCGCTTGGGAACCTCTTCCAATGGCAGGTTAGAGTGAAATGCACCCAAAGAGCTATCGAGGCTCGAAGTGGCTAGATGCGAACACAGCTATGTTGAGAATAGAAGACTCCATGTTAGCCGATGTTCAATGGCGTTGGCTGCGCCTACAGGTATACTGAGACTGGAGGACAGAGAACTACTACTGTAGTGAAGAGGCACAGAAGTGTCCACCTTCTATTCCCATCCACTAAGCGAACTTGCACTGCCGAACTCGTTCGAGCGAAGAGCCATTGAGACTGTGGTGTCCTTCTGTATAAAGGCCAGACCTAGATTTGAACTATGCCATAAGCAACCACGCCATTCCAGGCTCACTCAACAATCATGAACACCAGATTTCTTATTCTCAGCTTGACTGTCCTCAGCCATGTATTGGCGATGCAGGACTGCAGACCCGAAGATGAAGCGGAAACTAGCGATGGGGGTATGCCGCACTCGAGTATGAAGACTTGTGGGATGAAATGCTACTGCGCGATCAATGGTAGAGAATCAATGTACGTCGGTGCTCGATTCCTCTGATGCGACATGGCATGCTTACTGGCGATAGCTGTCGCGGAAAGTGCTTCGAAGACAATCCCATCAACCCTCAATATTACTGCCATTGCGACCAGTGAACGCCGATGAATGGAGGTGATCCCCTGCTCAACATGAACTCCAGAAGATGCTCAGAATAGAGCGCCAGTCCGGGGTCTGCAGGCAGTCCAGTCAAGGCGACTATCCAACTAAGTGGGGTTCTGCTCTGGTGGATGAGGCGCGGTTGGAGAAATAGATGAAGTCGCCAGGTTCGGGTGAAGCGATGTTGTTGTTTCGAGCGAGAAGGATCAGCTGGCGGTGACTAGGGGAAGTTTAGGCGCCCTTGGCTAAGCTTGGCACTGTGCCGCAATACACCCATATACATAGACCGATCAGGAAGCTGCGACTCAAACATTGCAGCAATGCATTTCTTACTATCGAATGCGACCCACGTCGCTGGCGTGAGCCTGGTGTTTTTGCTCTCCATGCTGCAAATCGGATTTCAAGTGTCTGTTCGGAACAATCTCAGCCGGGATTCGGCTACATTCATCAATTGGCCGCCTGGAGTTGGTGCTGACAGGCTGGCGAGTGTACCGGAGAACTTTCAAAATGGTGCGAGTAATATATTGCTTGTATCCCTGTCGATCAATTTGGCCATGGTCGTGATTGCTATCATGTACGGGATTAGTCTTCACAACAACGCAAGTGTGCCTCTTCCCGGGCTGTACTGAGACTCGTTGCTGACCAAGATACAGAAATCGTCTTCAAGACTATATCGCGTCCCATACTATACCGCGTTGGCTACATCAATTTCGATCAACATAATCGCCTTTATCTTTGCAACCGTTCAGACGAAGCAAAGCACCACATGGAGCTACACAACTGTGTACTCCTTGGGTAGGTATACTCACGAGTCTTGGGCGTGCCAAATGCAGCATAACATCAGGCAAAGACGATCCCAATTAAGGAATGACTGTCGGCTTGCGGTATGATCTCTTGTTCTTCCCCTCCGTGAATGGCACTGACCTGTGGACAGACGACCAGTCGCTGGCTTGCAATTGTGATCACAGTTCTTCTCGCTGGGATCCTCGGCCTCATATCGCTCAAAAGCCGATCGAACCAGAGAAGCTCACAGCACAAACAAAACTTCGTGCATGACCTCGGCTACGAGGCCCCACCAGTTCCCCCAGTGAAAGATTTACCACGCGTTCGTGTGCGATGAGGAGTGTCCAGAGTCCAGTTTGCACGAAAATCGTGAAAGCAGCTATCGCAACGAGGCCAGGCCCATATCATCGCATACTGCCGGGACGGAACACTCAAACCAAGCATTGCGCAGTCCGAAGGGCTGCATGATGTTACAGCCCTTCGATCATTTCTCAAATTCTTCGGAAAAGCGCCAATGAAGAGCGCCGAATTGTGCTAGCGAATCTGCGACAGGAGCCCACAGTTGCGTGATTGTGATTGCTGCTTGATGGCGAGCGCCAAACAGCACGAAGAGCATTAGCGAGAAGGGTGCAGAGTAAGAAGTGTGCAACATGCGTCGGTCTTGATGGGCGGGCCGCAAAGTACTGGCTCTTGATGGAGTGAGGGTGTTGTTTGATGAGGGAGACGAGGAAGCTTCACTCAAGTCGTGCCGTTGGCGGCAATTGGGCTTGGCATACCTTGGCATGATGCTGCCAGTCACGAGCACGATCAATCTGGGTCAAAGCCCTTCTGAAAATTATATTGGCATGCTCCCAACAGACTGGCATGTGCTTAGCCCGCAATGAGCAAGACTACTGCATGTAAGTAGCGTTCGTAGTAAGTCAAACGCCGTCAAAGTGACGAATCGATCAACGGCTCGACAGTCTAGACCTTCTGAGGTCTGAGCTGGAGCATTGAAGGCTCGATCCTCACTGACCACCAAACCCTGACTATGAGACTGAAAAGGAAGCACTTGTAGCAGTATGCTTACTGTTGCCAAGCTGCAGCGCGTTCAGAACCAGGAATACAAGGGTTGGAGGGCAAGAGAAGTAGGCGTTGTTCGGCGCTTGTCATCGAAGCTTGATTTTGTCATTTGAACAGCGCCATCCTTGAACCAATATTCAGAGCGAGGGTCCGCTTGCAAAAGCGAGCTCGCAAGAGACTTTTCGGGAGCAGTGTAGAAGGAAGTTCGTTCTGTGATCGTTTCCTTGGACAGCGGTGAAGTGTCCGAACATAGAATTGAACTGGCAAAAGCATTATCATTATACCGACATTCGTAAACTTCATCTGACTTCGTGACCGAACTTTTCGCAACCGATTCTTTTCGCATCGCCACCGACGTACAGCTCTTCGAAATGACTTCGTTCCTCATCGATCCGACGAATCACGCCGCTTGCATTCCTTCCATCTCAAGCAGCACATTCCAAGTTGCCATCCTTACCAACCTTGCAATTAACACCTCCGTTGGGGTTGTTATTCTGGTTGCCACCAGTCGTGCGCGAGGCCGAAAATTTTCCAAAAGGTGTGTCAACAGAAGCGGACTCCGTCCCATCGAGGAGGCAAGGAGTGATATTTCCCCGTAGATCACGGCAGACGTTTCGGTCGTCTGGTTGGTAGCGGCCATTGCATGGGACAATATTGTTGTAGAAATCGCGGCAGTACTGTGGCTGAGGCTGATTGCATGGGTACTGCCTGCCGAAGTAGTCGAAGCATTGTTGTGGTGGGTAATAATAGCCAAAGTATTGCTGAATCCTGTGTGAAGAAGCCGTGTCAGTTTGTAGGCACTTCAATGAAGAAGTGTAGAGAATGTGGTATTTTACGCACCAGTCATTGTAAGTACAGAAATACCACTGTCCAGTCCAAGTGTCCTGGCAGACATGCTGCGAGTAGTAGCTCTCTGGACCACATGAAGAGTAGCCGCGATAGTTGTCGTAGCACCACGCGTTGGTGGCATCTAGTTTCTGAGCATCTTGCTGCTGCTGAGCACTGAGTTGTCCTTGCTGTGCCTTTGCATTTTGCTGCTCTTGAGTTCCGGCGGTCTGGGCTTGCTGCTGCTTGCTTTGCACCTGCTGAGGAACGGCAGCCTGATCCGACTTCTGAGTATTCTGCTGGGCAGCCTGGGCTTGGTCCCCACGGGCAATCAGACCCTGTATGTTGTCAGTCTTCAAATATGTAGAATCTTTGTGGCCGAAGTGGGCATACTTCTGAGCCAATAGGGGCGGGAAATGCAGTGACACCCGTGGCGATGGCAGCCAAAATTGCAGCGAATGTAGTGTTCCTCATTTTGATTGGGTATTAGGTGCTGACTTGGAACGTGTGCTCAATATAACGAGCCTGTATGGAGATTCGACAAGAGAAGCTGATGGTCGAGGCTGATGATGCAGAGTCTGAGAGCATGCGTAGCAAATACTTATAGCGACCATCTCACGATCCACTGCGTTCGACTCGCTTCGAGCCCTACTAATCACTTCGTTTGATAGCCAGTGTCCATCGCATCGAAATGCCGGCCGCAGATCGCCCACCAATGCTCTGGTGGCGAGTTCTGTACTGTGGTTGCAGTGTCTACCATGAAGCTGATGTACAGGGCAGCGCTGATCACACATACCTGGTTGCTGCAGTTGCTACTGGCTGGAGAACGACCAGTGTCGTCCAAAGAGAAAGTAGAATAATTCTGCCTTAGAGCCATCATCGTACCCTCTTAGGGTTGTGAGTATCGTCCCTAATTTAGAAGCACTGACAGAAACTGGCATGATCTTAATGTAGAGTTTGGGAAAGGCAGGGAAGGTGGACTGACTGTGCTAAAAATCGATACTTGACTCGAGCAGGCCCTCCCCCAGAATACGTGAAGCTTCGGCCGCCGAAGACATTCTTTGCATCGCAAGCTTTGCCAGCACATCGTACTCGCCACCAAAGAACTGTGGTTGCGACTTGTGAAAGTTGTGAAGCGATGTGATCAAGTCGACGCGCCACGAGCATCCTCGATGAATGACGTCTGGCAGAATCTAGATCCCAATACGGCGTGAAGTGCGAAAAAGCTTCGAGCAAGCTGGTAGCTTCCGCCCATATCCGGTGTACCCATTCCTTCTGTACGTGGTGTGCAATGGCACAAAGGTAACGCCTCGTATGACAGGTGATACGTTGCTGACGAGGGCCTGCCAGAGAGCATTGTGAGCAACTTTCGAGACACCGGCCAATCGACGGAACATTCCACTGAGAACCGTGCTTGGGATGTCACCAAGCAAGTTATTCGGCCACAAGCGGACCGACTCCAAAGGATATTCCAAGATGCAGGCTGCTGGCGGCAAGTCGAAGGTTGAGGAGGAAGCTGAGTCTCGCCGTGGCTCGTGCGACAGCACATTTTCCACCTCTTCAGAGAGGCAAGCGGGCAATCTCAGAAGGTCGAAGACATCACAGAGCGAGGCTACGACCAGATCTGGAGCTTCGAGAAAGACGAGCTCTACTTCAAGTTTTTCATACTGGGAGCGACATCCATGGGCATTTCCATTCGGCCGGAAGAAATCAAGTGCAGCAGAAAGAGATATCTTTGAAAGGTCTCAGCAGGCTGCCGTTGACAGAGCCGCGCGCAAGGACGCAAAAGCTGCGAAGAAGCATGAAGAGAAGGAGAAAAGGGCCAAAGAGAGAAAGCAGTGGCCGGAACACCTCGAGTGGTTTTATGGCGCCAACGTGCCCGGGTATTGGGTGATATAATAAGAGTGTCGGGACTTGAGTGTTTCGTCGAAGCCAAGGGCAAAAGACTGGTGCTGTGTCAGGAGGTGTAGTATCGATAGAGCTGTCCGGCTGTTTGAGGACTAGAAGGGACGATGTCGCTAGTTTGACGCTAGTGCTTAATGACGCATGTGAAATGATACCTTCAACTTCGAGGTCTTCATTGTTCTCCAATCTCCCACACTGTCGTTCACTTAAGCAGACACGGCCAGCAGCAGCTCGTACTGAGGTATGCTTCGCGTCTTCCGGCCAGTATGCCGGCAACGCGCAAGCAAGACCCTCGCGAGTCCATCTCGTTTCGGAGCAGACCAGCAACTCCGACAAAGTAGCACGCGAGCACTCTTCTCACCACGCCACACGCGACCACGATCATTACCGCTCACCTCTCCCGTGCTTCGACGCTTCCAAGGCCAGTTCACACATGCGAAGCCTCCATCGCCCGCTGACCTCGGCGTCCCGAAGCAAGCGAAGCAATATCGCAAAAGCCGGAAATGGCTTCGCCGCCTCATCAGAACCTCTCTCGCAGTTAGCGTAGTGCTTGGGATTGACTCGCAGTTCTACGATGCCTGTCTCACTCGCAGTGTCCGGACGTTCTCCATTGGTCTCCTCATCGCCCTCGACTATAAGCTCAACTTTCGCGCCGACCCATGGATTGGTGATAGCGTTGAAGATCTGCACCACCGGAGTGCCGTGCGGGTGTTTGAATTGCTCCGTGCCAATGGAGGGCTGTACCTGAAGATTGGGCAGGCCATCGCCATGCAGAGCGCTGTGCTCCCTCCAGAGTTTCAGAAAATGTTCGCGAGAATGTTTGATGATGCGCCGCAAAATGATTGGAAAGAGGTGGAGAAGGTCATTCGAGAGGACTTCGGGAAGAGCGTAGAGGAAGTGTTCGGCGTCAGCTTCACGGGAGAGCCCGGGAAGGGCATCATGGAGAGGACGGCGAGAGCCTCTGCTAGCGTGGCCCAGGTACATTGGGCACGCCTGCCAGATGGACGAGAGGTCGCAGTCAAAGTACAGAAGAAAGAGATTGCTAGGCAAGTGGGCTGGGACTTGTGGGCCTTCCGAGTTGTGAGCAGGATCTACTCATACTGGTTCGATCTGCCATTGTATCACCTCGTGCCATACGTCTGCGACAGACTACTGGCAGAGTGCAACTTTGAGTATGAGGCGGACAACTCTCGGCAAATGCGCAGACTCATCCAAGGCGAACCGCGACTGCGAGATCGTGTCTACATCCCTGATGTCTATCCTGAGCTAACTTCCCGTCGCATCATGACAGCCGAGTGGATTGAGGGTATTCGACTTTGGGACAAGGAGGGGATCACTGGAAGTTGGCAAGGGGGCTGGCGTCGAGGCTCTCCAGGTGCAGGTGGCAGTCAGCTTCCTCCCGTTCCCCAGACCCTACACCAGTCTGTTCCGACCAACAACCCGAATGACGAAAAGCTCAAGCCCACACGCGACGAATGGCGAGGTGCAGACAAAAAGGGAGGCCTTGGACTCGCCTTGAAACCAGTCATGCAGACAATGGTTGACCTCTTCAGCGCCCAGATGTTCCTCTGGGGCCTTGTTCATTGCGATCCTCATCCGGGCAACATTTTCATTCGCAGGAAACCCAATGGTAAGCCTGAACTCGTCCTCATCGATCACGGGTTGTATATCAAGATGAACCCCGACTTCCGCAAACAATACGCCCTCTTTTGGCGATCCCTCATGACGTTTGACGACAAGACCATCAAACGAATCACAAGCGAGGAATGGGGAATCAATGCGCCTGACATATTTGCAAGTGCCACGCTCATGCGACCGTACGAAGGCGGCGGCAATAAAGTCATGAAAGAATTGCAGTCAATGTCCAAGAAGGAACAAAAGGAGAGACAATTCGCAATGCAGCAACACATGCGGAAGGGCATTCGAGACATTCTTGCGAACCAGGATAAATTCCCGCAAGAGCTGATATTCATTGGCCGAAACTTGCGTATCGTGCAAGGCAATAATCAGTTCCTCGGAAGCCCAGTCAATCGTATCAAAATCACTGGATACTGGGCTAGTCGTGCCCTAACGGAAGATCGAGACGCGACGCTCGGGCATCGATGGGCTGAGTATGGGAGACATTTGTTGTTCAATTTTGTCCTGCTGAGTACGGATCTGTGGTTTTATTATGCGAAGTTCAGGCAGTTCCTGGGACTGGGCAGGGGAATGGACGATGATATTGAGCAGAGTATGAAGAAGATGGCCGAAGGGTGGGTTGAAATCCGATTTGCGATCAACGAATGATCTTGGCCGTGCTAATGGATTTACAGGATGGGTGTGGAGCTGCAGCACGGTGTGTTTGACGGGTGAGGTCGTCCAATTCTCGCGTCTATGTTGACGAGGTGTACGACGAACACGATGGAAGCGGAGAGCGCGCTTTCGATGTAAAGTTCTTGTTGATGGTCCAATTTCGAGCGTTCCAGTCCAGGGCGTGATCTGATAGATGTACAGATGTAGACGAAGAATACAGACCCAGCTTATTCACATCTGTCTTTTGCCCTGCTGTCTGTTCAAACATTTAGTTTCCTCTTGCGAACGCGCAGCGGTGCACTATGGCACCCGCGTATCGTATCCGAGCTGGCGGGCTTGGTACTGCCGTACAGAATCGTCATTTCCGGAGAAGTGACAGCTTACCTGGGAGTCTAGACCAGAATCTAATGGTTCCACGCGATTTCCGAGATGTTGCCGGGTGCCCCAATATCCAGTATGTCTTGCCTCGAAATACAGCTTCCCAGACCAGCATCCGCAACTGTGATCCAGATATTGTTCGAAAAGACGATGAGCGCAAAGATGAAAGGCAAGCCAAGAAACCTTTCAACACCGTATGCCAAGCTCCTCCGGAGAGAAGTGGTCCAGTCGAAAACGGCTCTCCAGGAGCCATCGCCGCGCGTTCCGCCTTCTGGGCGAATCAGTGAGCACAAATCTCCTGGCAACAGGCCACGCCGTCTGCACGCCGATCAGCCCGATCTGGGTGCCTGACGATCATTCTCGTATTCTAGTCAGTGCGAACTGCTTGCGGTATAGCCGCAGACCACGCGGTCAACTCCTCCTTCTGCTGTGCCAAACTGCCTCTGTACGGTAATGTAGTCACGCATTCGTTGTACACAGCATACTCTTGCCATTCACTCGTTACTACACACGCCCATTGCGGCGCATCACGCTCCTTCTATTGGTGTTTTGTACGACTACTACATGGATATGACAGATGCCTTCCGTACGGCATTCTGAATCACGGTCGTTTTCGCTGCTATTGCTTTCTCTCTTCGTTCTTTCTCTGCTGGTGCATGATGCGCTTGCTGTGGGAGTCACATTCACTACTCCGGCTGCTGGAGCGACTTGGCCTGCAGGGCCGATAGTGAGTGTCTCGAGAGAATTGGGTACCGCGACGCAATGGGCCGAGGGACTGACTGCGATTTTGAATAGACAGTCAGATGGACCGACGCAGGCGGCTCGCCAGACATGGCCGCCTTGGACACATACGAATTACAACTAATAGTAGGAGGCAACGACCCTCTGAATTCGAAACCCATTGCGACAATTGGGAGTCCCGGCGGCAAGGTCTCGACCGGCCAGGTCACAGGCACTATTGATCCGGAAGTCGCGCAGTCATTCGAGAATGGCTTCTACTTCCGAATGATCAGTAATACCACGGATGGGAACACGGTCATCAACTACTCAAATCGGTTCACATTGATCAACATGAAAGGCACAACAGACAGCGCGTATCTGGATGGCGCGAATGCCGCGCGAGGGAGCGGAAATGTCCCAGCTGCGCAGTATAACATTGTCGCGCAGCCTACGAATACTGCGACTGCCAGCTCATCTGCGACAGCGACGACTACTGTTTTACCGACAGCGACCGCGACTGCGACAGAAACGAGCATACCACCGGATGACGGCGACGGGCTGGGAATGATGATAGGAGTTGGAGTAGGCGCATTTTTGGCACTTGTCGGAGCCGTCAGCCTTTTTGTATGGGCTTTCATGCTCTACAGACACAAGAAGAAGAAGAAGCGGAAAGAGCAGCAAAGGATAAAGGACAACAATAATCATCTCGACCGCCCACGCGGCGTCTCTCAATTCGGCAAGGCTGAACTACCTGCACGAAACTCTCTCGCGACGCCGCAATTCACATACCAGACTGAACTGAGCCCGATAGGAGCGAAATATGAACTGGAAGGTGATGGGAGAGCAGTCGAGGCTGCGCGAGCTTCAATATACGAGTTGGACAGTGGGTGGGATGGCTGGGAAGCGATGAGTGGGAGGAAAAGTAAAGCATACGATCCTACAAATGTGGTGTGATAAGACATCACTGGATAGGATTTAATGAATAAACGAATTGAACACACCACTCCCAATCACAACTGCTGTGCGATGGAAAGCTCCCGGGCACGGGACGAAGATCTCACAATCTGTGCCTGGCGGAGATGAGGCGGTTCAGCGTCGAAAGGCACGGAAGCTGCGGGTCGCATACTTGAGACTAACACAAAGCAGACTTCGTGGCGTCAAATGATTGACCAGTCTGGAGAACTTGTCATGAAAGGCAAGAAATTATCGCGGCGCGGGCGCATATCGAAGTTAAATCTTCGGCGATGCGTACTTACCAACCGTCCGGCGGGCAAACACATCGTTGCACTGTGACCATTTCAGGGATCATCTTCGCTCGAACGTCACACCGAGTCACAAGCTGCAAGCAGTCCGATCAATGATGGAGGCACCACTTTTAACTGCGGACCTCGCATTTAAGCACCTGGATAGCAATAAAGCCGGCGCGGGGCGAGTGAATCCTTCCTATATCGATCAACGTTTAGCATGACAGCAAGGGACAGATTCCAGGATCAAAAGATACCTGACAATATAGAGCCCAGCCGCACTCGTCGAAGATTGTCACAAAAGCCAGGTGCAAAGCTCAGTAACAATGGCATCGATTTCACGCCCACCATTCACCACGAGACTTACGAATTCATCAATCCGGAACAGTTCGAGCTTGATGGTCGCGCCGTACTCGTCACGGGAGCGTCGAAGGGAATCGGCAGAGCCACAGCCTTAAGCTATGCCAGAGCCGGGACATCGTACATCGCAATCGCAGCGCGATCTGGAATGGAAGCGCTGGCGACAGAGATGACCGAAGCGGCGACCAAAGCCGGAAAGAAGACTCCAAAAATTCTGCCTCTGAGTCTCGATGTCGCCAGTAAGGAGAGCGTGCAGAAAGCTGCGAAGGACATCGAACAATCTTTCGGGAGACTGGATGTCTTGATCAATAATGCCGGGTACATGGAAAAACTTGCCCCGATCATTGAGCAGGACGCCGACGACTGGTGGAAAGTCTGGGAGGTCAATATCAAGGGACCTTATCTTGTCACGCAAGCTCTTTTGCCATTGATGATGAAGACGGAAGAAAGTCTCAAGATCATTCTCAACGTCTCATCGACTGGAGCGCATCAGATGCTACCCGGAGGTTCCGGATATCAGACTGGGAAACTGGCTCTGCTGAGATTTGGGGAGTTTTTGAATCTGGACTATAAGGATCAAGGCCTTTTGTCGTTTGGTATTCATCCGGGAGGCGTCATGACTTCGCTTGCGACCGGTCTTCCACAGGATATGCATAATTTGTTGATGGACACACCTGAACTTGCTGGAGACTCGATTGTTTGGTTGACATCTGAGAGGAGGGCGTGGCTTGCGGGGAGGTATGTGAGCTGTACATGGGATTTCAATGAGTTGTTGCAGAAGAGGGAGAAGATTGAGAGGGAGGATTTGTTGAAGGTGAGATTGGATGTTGGGATGGACTAGGGCTGAGATGTATTTTGGGCGAATTTTTGTTGAACATCGCCGTGCATGACGGTCTTTATCGAGAGGTCATACAGCTGGCAAGGATGTATGTTCAGCTCTCCTCTCAGCTCTGCGGTTCCCCGCGTGGAAGCACATGAAACAAATTGTCTTGGCAAAAAGTCTCCATAGCAACGGGCACAGATCCAAGCTACAGCTTCGTGCAGCTCAACAATGAGGCTTGCTTATATGCAGGTCTCGGCTTCCGGGAAATGGTACCGAATCACCTTATGGAGAACACAACGCCCCAGGCGTACAAGCATGCTGGTCGGAGACCTTTGGTAGGTTGTGAGAGAGTCAGGAACCTTGGCTGTGGCGTCGGTCGAGGTGCTTTGTGATGCCTTGGCCTGTGTCATTCCTGTAGGTGACCTGACCTGGTTCTTTGTTACACGAATGCGTGCTGTCGTCTGACAACATTCGGGAGCTGAAAGACAAGAAGTGAATTTGGGAAGGCACATCTCACATCTGCATCTTCACATGGGATTTCGTGTTCGTTGTGAAGAAAGAACTGAGTGATTACGGCAAGCTCAAAACGGACCTCGCCTGTTCAACTACACACCACCGACACAACGTCAAACGTTAGAGTACTAAGAAAAGATGTCTTCGACTCCATCTGCTCTCGGTAACACCCTCACTGGCATTTCTTCCGACGCGTGGTATTCCATCCAGGCTTTCGCGACGGACTACTACCTTGCAGTTTCCAGCTGTACGTTCTGTTCCAGCCATCTGTTGTGTCAGTGACTGATTTCTGGCGAAAATAGCTACACCTCTATCTGCAGTTCAGCTCAGCGATGTCGAAGATCCAACTCTATGGCAATTCGTTGCTGCTGGACCCGATACGAATCGAGGCGTATATGCTTTGAGATCCAAGACTTCGGAAGGAAGATTCTGTCTTTACGATGGGTGTGAAGGGCCAGAGCTTTGTGTCGAGCCACCGACTGTGAGGGAATGTGGGAATGATGCGGCAGAGTAAGTCATGCTTTCGTCAAAGCTTTCGAGCTGGCGACAGCAAGGTCTAACGGTATTCAGGTTTCAAGTCTTCAATAGCTCATTCGACTCTGGCGGCCTTCTTTTCACGACATTCTCATCGAACGGTCGCGCAGCACTCTCAGTCGCTGCGAACAGTGCAGAAGGCGATGCTGTCGACACCAGCGACATCCTCACGACGAATCAAGACGAAGTGGGATATCTGTGGGCCATTAGAAGTGAGGAGGCTGTTGATACTGCTGCATACCCTGCTACATTTGTAAGGAGCTACGATACATCTCCACCGTAAGGCAAGCAGCTAATTTCTATATGACAGACGCCGACTTTTGGCACGATCCCAACAGGCTCGCCCAATGCAACTGCATCAGGCTCGCCTACCAGCACTGGGCCATCTGCCGTCACCCAAACGACTCTGACGACAATCACGCCGAGTGCTTCGGGCGATGTCAGTGCTGCTACAGCCTCTTCGGGAAGCGCATCACAGACGTCAGACGCTCAGGTATCCGAGACCTCAGCACCCGCGCAGCAGACTGGGTCAAGCGCCGCTCACACCGGGATCTCGCTCAAGTCGGCCCTCGTGGGCGCGGCAATTTCTGCAATGATCGGGTTGATGATGTAGAGGAGCAATGCCGACTGAAATTCATGTCATGAACGTTGATGATCAGAGACGAAGTTTGACGAGTCATGAAGGAGTTCTCCATCGATAAACGCCGAAGGCAAAAGCACGGGTTTCCAAAGGATCTGGGTTCGGATGGAATTGCAAATAATGTATATCAGCACTGAGCAATGTAAATGGCTGCTGCAAGTTTTTTAAAGCATTCTGCTCGGGCTAAGGGCGTCATTTGTATTCCCTTCCAGCTGTACGATTTTCACACGAAAACCGACCGGCATGATTCTAGAATGCGGTGAAGATATTACTTCTCGCCAGCTGGAGAATATGCTTACTTCACCGAACACGATCATTGCCGGTATGAGGTAATTGTAGGCAAAGAGGTTGGGAGAGATAGCGAAAGTGAGGGCTTCACTTCACCTTGAGTTCCATTCTCACTTGCACGTGCATCTTCTGATGCACAACCCTAGTCCTTAAAGTCAACTCCTGCCGCTCATCTTTGTGGCTCAGACTATTTATCTTTGCACAAACGCTATTGGCAAACGTCCTGTGGTACCACAACAACACTGCTCAGCCTCAGAATTCGAGGCGCACCATTCAATGGCGAAACCCAAACCCACTTCGAAACGCCGACGCGAAGACGATGTCGCTGCTCCAACGGCTGCGAAGCGCACGAGGTTCGTTGATACCTAACATGAGATCTGAAAAAATTGAAGCTGACTGCTACAAGGTACGACTACGTCAATGCCGTCAAAGTCCTTGCAGGAAAAGGCGAAATGCGCAGAATCTTCGTGCTTCATGACGACGTTGTTCGCAAGCGGTCGCGTTACCTGAAGGAAGAGTACGCCAAGCTCAAGGCCGAAGATGACGAAGAGAGGCTCGTTGAGCTTCCAGAATTCCAACCTGAGATCTTTGCAGCATACGCCGAGACTTTGTACCACGAGGACTCCGACCTGGGTGCCTTGGTGCAATCCGGGATCAATCCAATGCATGTCAGTAACATTCCATACCTCACACTTAGAGTCTTGCGCGATTGCTGGTTCACTGGAAGGCAACTACAGGATACTGTATTCATGGACAAGGCCATCGATGCTATGATTCCGCTCATGCTTCAAGCAGTAGGGGTCGGCTTTCTTGTTGTTTTCGCAGCAATGGATCTCCAGCAGTTCCCTATTCCGCGGAGGCTCACAGTCGACATCTTGTCTCGCCGTGTCTCGCTCGAGGAGGTGGACTGAATCGTCAGACTGTATCCAGATTTGGCGCGCGAAGTGATGGAGAGTATGCTGCGTATTCGTGACGCCCAAGTCACGATCGACATCACGTGGCAGGATAAGTATCGACAGAGAGCAAAGGAGGACAGCTAGCGCAGACCTGTGTTGCCCACAATGGATGCGAAGTATTGAGTATCGGTGTTGAATAGGAGGCTGCTCTGCGCCTCTTCAGTCAAGCAGTTCAAAAGCTAGTACCGTTGCTTTCAGACCTGCCATTGAAGGCGTTTCTGACTTCGAACTGGGCGGTACAGTTTTGCGGGGGACTGAAGCGCTTCCCGTAGTCTACTGCGTATGGTCGTCGAGGCGATGTTCAATCGCAAGGAGATGAGATCGGTACGGCGTGGGCAACGTCATCAAAAGTCCATCGTGTAGCAGGACCAAATTTCGGCACGCAGAAAGGCTCCTTATTAGTACAGATGCCGTCGCCATGGCTCATTGTCCATGGATGTCAAATAGAACAGCGGGTCAGGCCCTCAAGTCCTCCTACCAACCAATCATCCTCTGCCCGGAGAAGACAGCAGCAGCATTCTTCTGCACGACGCTGAATCTCGTTGCTCCACAGCTCTCGCTCTCGAGGTGATGTGCCACGCCGCTCGCAGTAGTATGTCCCTGCTAGACATCAGTACAGGAACCAGCAACTCCCACACGAACCGTCCGCTTACCCTCTTGCAAAAAGGGCAAGTGATACTATTCGCCATATGAGCTGCTCCTCGAAGGTGCTAGAAGATGTGAGCTAACAGAGAACGCCCAGCAAGACGATCACACAATCTTTATACCTGCTGGAAGATGTTCTCGTTCTGGAAACCCCTCTGGCATTCATGGCAATAGTGCTGTCGCCAGTGGTTGTTATTGTCCATATGGCGTCGAGCGGCACCGAAAGAATCGAATTGAAGATTGCAGGCTTCGCAATCATATCTCGGTGCCCAGTGATCGCAATCGTTCATATGCTGATTGCAGGCGCGTTGATTGTAGAATTGCTCGTCGCAGGTCTCGCACTCAGCACAGTGATTCACCGCATTCATGTGCTGTGCTGCCGCATGGACGGAGTCGAACTCGCGGGTGCATGTCGCGCACCCGTACATCTTGGTTGGCGATGTCTGTGCACGAGCTAACGATCTGACGAGTTGTAGAACAGGAAGCAAACGGAGAGTTGGAAGGTAATAGGGGTGGAGGTCGGTTCGGACCGCCAAATCCGAGGAGGTCCGCCGGCAAGGACAAACACAAACACCATGGATGTCATGTCCTCAGTAGATTAACATCATCACGAGAGCTGCTCAAATCTTGTCTACTCATCGAATGTAGATCTGCCAAATTTCTGGTGTATATCGCATATACACAGATCGAGCGACGTCCTTGCCCCTTCTCAAGCTTGGCTGTGATTTCGAGCTAGGAGCTGCACGCGGTCACGGTCTCCATCAATCGCCGACAATGCAGCGCTCCGCATCCGCCGACGGATGCTCTGGGACCTAGACGGACAGGACGAAGCCAAGATCTACGTGTTGGTGATCCAGAGACTGGGGAAAGGACGGGATCTCTCACACTTGTCGCCCAGAAGATAACGCGAGAGAACTGGACGGTCTCTGCCTCATTCACGAATAAAGCGAATGGCATGGGGCCAGCCTCCGCTGCTGGGCAGCGTAAAGACTCAGAGGAGCCATCGATACTTTCACGAAGTCCCCACTGCTACGCAGAAGTGCGTTCTACTCCTTGAAGGATATTAAAAGACCCAGGCAAAATTGTCGAATGCCCAGGTGCTGATCGAATTTGTTGATCCAAGATCCGCCAGCAATGTACTCTGCCTAATCTGGAAAAGCTATCGACTCGGTCCTGCCCTTGTAGAATTTTGAGCTTCGTCCAACTTGTCAAAGATCTCTCGCTCTTCATTTCCAGGCATGAGGGAGGATGATGTTGTCCGTTGAATGAAATGTTCAGGTTATTTGGCACACTAAAATTGTGATGTGTGTAATAACAAAGAAGCCAACACGTCGCTATTATCAGTATATGCCCTCAAAGTCGCCGAGAAAAGGAAACTGATCCACGACTGCTGTGGTCAAGAAGTGGGGTTGCACAAGATTACGAAGCCCCTATCGGTAGTCGACAGTGCGTGCAGTGCTCCGCATTCGCCAGTTGTCACGCCGCAAGCACTTTCTATGTCTAGCAGCATGGCAGGAAGCGATCATCTAAGAATTAGTGACCTGCGTTGTGAGCAGAGGATGGGATTCTTCCGCACACATCGGCCGGAATTAGATTCGAGGGAGAGAAACTGCCTCTACCTCACATAGAAGTACTTCGAAGAGAAGCAATCCAACAACCGCCACTGGGGATCGCTTCATCTCCAAGATAATACCGATCCATCCGCAGGAGAGCCATGTCGTCAATGCAGAAATGCAGTAGTTACTTCTCCTTGATGAGCCAAGCAAAGACTTGCATCAAATTATCTCAACAGGGGGTTCCATTCGATCTGACCAGTCGACTCAGAACGACCAAGCAGTGCTGTGCCTATTCAGTAGGATATCCCACTTCAGTCGCGTGCTTGCGACATTTAGAGCTTCGCCGATCTTGTCCAAGATTCCACGGTTTCGTAAAAAGGTCCATCTCTCTGAACTTGTGTCTGACCGGCGTCGTCGCTTCTCTGTCCCGGGAGAGGGAATCAACTATTAGCGCGGGGCGCAACCGCTGCAGTCACAGTGACGAGTGCAGCTGAAAGGTCTTGTGCTGAGGCAGACGCGCTCGTACCACGAGATATGCGCCAAAAATGCAAGCCCATCACTAGCGGCAAGCTAGTTCTGGAACACGCAAACATCCCGCCCCCCGTCTTGTTCCACCGGTGCACTGCTCAAGTAGTAAGACGCCTCTCCTCCAAGCCACTCCAGCGCCAAAATGGCTTTACTCGACGGCGACGACAATACGCCTCGGCCAGGAGCGAGGATATGTGACATCGCCTACTCTCATGAGTCCACTGTCGCGGCTTTCAAGAGCTACTATGAGTTCTTGGCCAAGATGTATATGGACCTCGACATGATTAAGATGCCGCCCGCGACAGGATGGTTGCACATGACTCCAGAGAGCATGCGGGCGCTGGGCAAGTCCGAGAAGGTTATCACGCTGCTGCGCCATCTGCCCTACGTATCTTGGGCTCAAGGCGAGCCAGAGATCCACAGTAAGTACCCCCATGCCAGACTGCAAGAACATTACTGATAGCTTTTAGGTGCCGCCGCATGCACGTTCGTTGACTGGGCACGCCTTTCTCAGAATATCGCAGGACGAGCCGACAGTGATGTTTTCCTGTGGACAATGGAGCCTTATCACGTTTCACCTGACGTGATTGGGATCTCAGAAGGGCCATACAAAATGTTACTGGATACGAACTTGGGCCTGGTACACATCACTGGTGGTCCGACCTTGTTCCACAGCGAACCAGACCATCCCATTGAGCCGATTCATGACGATCCCTTCGACTATGCTCCCGACGAAGAGCAAGAATGGAGGCTCGCACCGGCCTGGCCGATTGCTGAGTTCTTTGAGGTGTTGAAGCGTCAGTTCATCAACTTAGACTATGTTCCACTGAGTAGACGGATTGTCGAGGAAGTCTACTTAGGAGAGCAAGAAGACGGAGATTTGCTCAGTGATGAAGGTACTTGTCGCGTTGAAGCTTGTCGCATCGGACAGGAGATCTTTCGTCGGCATGGATGGCCTGATCTTGAGCAATTCCGGAAAGACGACTGCATTCACGAGCTTGAGAGAACGATTGCTGAGAGGTTTCCAGGGCATTTCTTCCCACTCTGAATGAATACACGACCTTAAAGGAACGAGGAAGGTGATGATGTGGTGGACGGTCAAAGCCTAGAGTACTTGGCAGTAGAGGCAGCTCTTCCGACTCTGAGACGTTTGCACAGGCACAGCTGTCATTTACTTAGTTCTGTACATGCGCGGAGTTCATTGCACAGAAACGTGCAGTCACAGCGTAATGAAATTTCAGAGATCGTGCGACAGGAAGACAGTGAGACAATCGATTAACGCCTCGCGTGCTTATATTGATCATGGCAGCCAGTCGTACCTGATATGGCCACAGATTCTGGGCATAGCCCGGCAGTGTGAGGACAATTTTATTGCAATGCTGTTGCAACTGCCCCAATTCATGATGCAGCTCTACAGAAACGGCTTCGGCAACACTGCAGTGAGCCAACTCTCGCTATTGCTCGACTGCCTCGGCCTAGCAAACACCTATACCTCATTTGATTGTGGTGGTGCTGTAGGTCCTGGTGTAGAAGCAGTGCGTGTACTTGTGATGCTGTAGAGGACAGGCTCACTTGGTGTCGGATGAGCCTCTGCGTAGCACTCCGCTTCGATGATCGTAAGGTTGAGATCTTCGGCGCCAAAAGTAACACGATCTCTAGCGTGCCACCAACTGTGTGGACAAGCAAGGGCCAGAGAGACAGCTGCTGAGCTGCGTGCTGCCCACCAAGAAGATGCTGTGCTGCCGTATGCGATGTACTCGTCGCTCAGTGTTGAAGTTGCCGCAGTGGAAAATCCAGACCACAAGGACTTGTCCGGAAAGGGGCAGTCGAATGCTTCGGCGCCAGTGTACGTGCAGGTCTGTACAGCACGACCATAGGACAAACGTGCTGCTGATAGTGCGCCAGTTGGTAATGGAGGCAGGAAGTACGAAGTGATGTCTTTGGTAGCACAGCTCCAGTGATCCTCAGTCGTGATCATGGGAGGCTCGGAAGGTAGGACGGTGAGGTGAACACCAGACTGCTGCGCTAGGGCCACTGTGAGCAGACCAGAAATCAGGAAAATTGGGTGCATCTTGGATGATATTGTTCGGTGGCTGTTCTTGATATGCTAACGAAGGGCACACCAAGTGTCTGCTGTGACTAGTCTGCAAAGTCGGAGGATGCGGTTGTGAGATGGAGATCGACTTGAGCGACCAGGCTCCGCTATAAGTCAACGAAGAGTCTTTCGTGAATACGTTGCATTTGGGGCGCTTTAGTGAAGGCGTGCCAGTAAGACACATCCGTGAAGACATCTCTTCTTTCCCCATCGTTCCTTGACGCAAGATTCTAATTTTGATGGCATTCGACACTTGGCGAGATGACTGCTCGAACTTGTCAGCCAGACAGGGCGCACTCTCAAGCCCATTCAGTGTATGTTGCCGAGTTATGGAGTATACAGATATGACAAGCAAGCGGCCACCTGAATTTTCGCTCCAGCCTCGGTGCTGTGCTTCCGAAAGCCAGGGGGATTTGAGATGCTGATTCGGCACGGATGCGCATCTGACAATCCAGCGCTGGACGTATGTCCGGATTTGGCGCCAGGATGGCCCAGCATTCGATCAATGTCCTTCATGACGTTCGTGCTGCGGCAGCGCTCGAAGCGCTCGAGGCGCAGTCCACAACGGAATGCCCCAGGCAGACAGTGGTGTATTGACCCATCTCATCCTCAACCTCCGCCTCTCATCTGAGCATCCCAGTCCTCGAAACTCGCGTGGTCATTGTCCCTGTTCACCATATATCCGAATCTTCCCTTCTCCTTGTGCTGCCGGGCCACAAAAGGCGGGATATCCTCATTGCGCTCGATTTTTTCGAACTCTTCTCCCATTCTCCCGAACAGGTCCTGCCCACTCTTTACTCTTTCTGCAATTGTCCTGGGGTCTCTATTCTCTGGCGTGTTCCAAATCTGGTGTGAAAAGCTATTCATCTTCATCTGAAATTCTGCAATGGTCGAGAAGCAGGAACTGCAGTGCCAGCCTGCATTCCATAGTTCCCCGCGATCCCAAAAGCGGCGGAAGTATTGGTAAGGATAGGTAAAGAAGGAAGAGCCAATGAGGCCCATTCGGAGGTCGTTCGGAGCGATGGTGTTCTCGATCGAACCGCCGTAGACGGTGGCTTGTGGGTGTGACCACTGTATGCCGCGGTGAAGCCATTGAAATGAGTAGTAGTAAAATTGGCTGCGAAGCGTGAGGCGGGCGGGGAAGGAGCAGTAGCGGAGAAGGATCATCGTGTCGGGTCGGAGGACTTCATCCATATCGCTGACAACAAGCACGTCGCCTTTCTCGGGGATCTCTGCGCCGGTAAGAGAAGGAAATACTGAGTAGAGCATCGAGTTGCGCAAGTAGTCCTCGTGATCCCAAGTCCGGTCCGACTTGATTGGATCGTGGATCTCGCGATAGATGATCTTTGGCCAGAACTGTCTGTATCGTTCCCAATTGTCTCGAAGGACGAGCGGCTTGTTGGCGTTCGTGAAGGTCGTCGGCGACTCAATGATGATGAAGTAGTCCACCACCGGGTACAAAGTGTGCAGTCGAATCTCAAGCCAGTCCAATTCGGTGGAGAACATGATCAAGTCGTAGACTTTCCGTTGCTTGCCAAATGGCTTGAAGTCCACCGCTTTGCATACGAACTGAGCGTCGGCATAGTCGTAGGAAGTGTCCTTGTCGACAGTGTACTGCCGCGAGTTGTGGGCGATCTCCGGCGGGATCCAATGCTCTCGATTCGAGTTGTGGTTCATAACCGTTAGGACTGCTACGATCGCAAGCAGTGTCACTGCGATCAGCGGCAGCGGCCGACGCCTCTGTGTCCACAAGTTTGCCAACATGGTGGGTTTATTCGTAGCCTCTGCGCATCGTGGGATAGGACAGTGAAAGGAAAATACACGGGAGAAGTAAATGGCAACAGGAGCTGAAGTGGGAGAAGAAGGGTCTCTCTAGGAATGGCTGAGCGGTGCCTTACATTAGCTTGCGACCAAACGAGAGTGGGGTTGCGCCATGTGGTATACTATTCTTTCCCATCAGATCTCCAGCGATCGTGTCGGTGCGCGGCGACGGAGGTCCAGAGCCGGTAGTGCTGACAATGCTGGCCGGCACAGGTGACACAGTCCCACCGGAGATCAGCCAGCGAGTTTGTCTGCTGTGACAGGCGTCGTAGGCGTTGGAGATGGTGATCAAAAATGGAAGTCGCGCAAAACGTGGACGAATACGCGATGCAGTCCAAGCTAGAGGCAATAGTGCAATTCCTTCAGAGCTTGTCAGCTGAGCTTAACAGGGAAGTGCTGCCCCTTGCATGGCATGTGTGACGAGGTGGCCTTGTTGCTCCTGGTTCCGGGAGCTTGGCTGCTGCTCTCGTATAGCACAGTCGGTGCACAGCATGTTGGAAAATGATGGTTCGGCATTGCTGGCCCCTTTCCTCTGTGCATGGTACTTTCCTGTCGGCGCCACGTTTTGCAGTTTCAGCCAATGCGACGCCAATTGCGGGAGCGGCCTCCTGAACGGATATGACGGATCCTAGCGAGGTGGCGGAGGCTACACGTGGGGCAGCATGTCGTGATGAGAGAAGCTGAGAAGTGGCAGCAAGCAGAATAATAAAGAGATCAGTTGAAGATGGGAAGGAAGAGGTGAAGTCGATGGATGGAGAGCGGGCACAACCGACCGCGAGAACGCGTCGTCGAAAAGTTGTTTCACTTCTCTGCAGGCAATGAATCGGGTCTAGCGTACTTCCCATCGGAGTCCCCACTTTGCGTCACATCGCTGGCGCCGACATCGCATGGAGTGAATGTCCTCAAGTTCGCAAAGTACATCCTGAACAAAGCCTCTGCATGTCGGGAGACACCTCGATATACATGTTCAGAGACTTGGATGGCAGAGCGCTTTTTGTGCAATACCGATAACATGGCATCTTGGCCACACGACTGGGAAGACCAGCCAGATCGATCAGCTTACACGACTCGTGATAGCATAGACCACATATGGCACGGTCTTGGTCTACCTGTGCAAGCCCGGGATTTCCTCCATCTTGACCTGCCCGACGAGGATCAAAAGGCACTTCCATCTTCCTTCAAGATCGGACATCTTGCTCAAGCTTCAATAGGCCTTTCTGCTCTGTCAGCAGCTTTGGTCCACTCTCATATAAACCAAAGCACCGAGTCTACTAAGATCAGCGTGCCGCTCAAACATGCTGCTGTTGAATTCAGATCTGAGCACCACTACCTGCTCGATGGCAAACCTGCTCCGTCTTTGTGGGGCCCACTGGGAGGACTGCATAAGACCGCAGATGGGTATGTGCGTGTGCATGACAACTTCCTCAATCATCGAAAGGCGGCCTGCGAGATCCTTGGGCTTGATGTGGAGAAAGCCACGAAAGATGACTTCGGCCAGAAGGCCCTTCAGTGGAAAGCACTAGAGTTGGAAAAAGCAGGTATGGAGAAGGGTGCTGTAATTTTCGCGTTGCGGTCATATGAGGAATGGGAGAACTCTGCTCCAGGAAAGCATATTATGGCAGGACACAGCTTCCCAGTACGAGTGAACAGAATTGGCCTGCAGATTGGAGTTCCTCATTCGGTTCCGGACCATTTCCCAAAGAAAGCGGACTGGTGTCTACTAGGCGTGCGCATCCTCGAGTTGAGTCGTGTCATCGCTGCTCCTGTCGCTGGTAAGACTTTGGCAGCCCATGGCGCAGATGTCCTTTGGGTGACTTCGCCAAATCTTCCCTCATTACCTGGCCTGGACATTGATGTATCTCGCGGCAAACGCACAATACAGCTCGATCTTGATACGCCAGAAGGCGCTCAGGCATTGCATTCCCTCGCACGCGATGCTGACGTGTTCATCCAGAGCTACAGACCTGGCTCGCTGGCTGCTCGTGGCTTCAGTCCTCGCGCGCTGGCTGAAGAGAACCCAGGTATAATATACGCCACCTTGTCCGCATGGAATGAAGGACACGGAGAAGGGCCTTGGTCCAACAGCCGTGGCTTCGATAGTATGGTCCAGAACGCATCCGGGATGAATATGAGTGAAGCCGAACACTTTGGAGATCCGAGTGTCCCAGCTCGTGCTCTGCCTGTGCAAGCCCTTGACCATGCGGCCGGATATCTTCTTGCTACCGGAATTAATGCTGCACTGTATCGAAGGGCAACAGAGGGAGGCAGCTGGGAAGTAAATGTAAGTCTTGCAGGTGTGATGAAGTATCTGCGAAGTCTAGGCCAGGTTCCGGACCGTGACGGCTTCGAGTGTGAGCCGCTTGGGGATATTTCCTCTTACTTGGAGACGAGGAAGACGGATTTCGGAGAACTGAGCGCTGTGCGACATTCGGCGAGTGTAGAGGGCAAACAGACTGGTTGGGAGATCATGCCAAAGAAGCTGGGTAGCGATGAAGTGAAGTGGATGTGATCAAAATGAGTAAAGAGACGATCAAGCGAAGTCCTGCAGAGTCAGATGATACTGTACATGGCAAGTGCCGATTTTGTGTCTATTATCGTAACATTACGCTCGCTCAGTCCCACCTGAATGAATGTTAGCACGGGTGAAGACTACGAAAGACAGCTGACTTACCCTTGGTCTTTCTGCCGGACTATATCGCTGCGACCACCCTTCTGTCGACCTTCTTTTCCTCCTTCCACTACTAACCGATCGAGCTGGAAGAATTGGCTCACCACTGTTTGTCTCTGCAGGAAAGTCAGCAACTGTCAATCTCATGCCCCAATGAGACCCTTGGCAGCATGGCCCTGCGCTCAGCATCGGCCATTTTCCATGTCGCTTCGGGTCCAAACGTCTCCATCGCTCTTACCCACCTTCAACATCTGCAATTCCTTTTGCCCCTTCTCTAGCAACTCCTTTACTTTCTCCTGATCTGTCACCGTCTTATGTTCTCGAAACGCATCTTTCGTCCTCCGTGTCGCGTATTCTCTGAAATTGTATGCGGCGAATTGTCTTGACTGTCGGAGGAGCTGGCGATATAGCGAGCGCACTTCCAATGCGGACTGGCTTGACATGGCGTAGCTCATTACAGTATGTGGGTAATCGTGTGGTGTGAGAATCTACAGGCGATCGCAAGTTCTCAATGTGGTCGATGGAGACTCTTTGGAGATCTGGAGCATGTCTCGATGATGACGCTCGGGCGACTCGCTTGACTTTCCGTTTCGAGTGGACGATGCGCCGCGGGGGTCCGATATGCCGATGTGCCTGAGGGCTGGGCCGGGCGCATCGAGAGGAGACCACACGACGCGAACGCGCTGCACTTCACCACCATTGCCATCTCCATTGTTCTTCCCCTGCATCAAACTTGTACAACATCGGTCCACTATCATACACTTCTTGTACCATATATGCACCCATTACAAGCATAACCATCCCCAACAAGCGCATTCTTAGCTCACGCGGTGCTCCGGCGCGTATCACGTCCCAATCATGGCTCCGGTACGTAGGTCAACTCTCGATGTTCTTCTTCAGCGTGAGATCGCACCAGACGAGGAGCTAGATGCGTTGTACATCTGGCCCCATCCCACATCTGACTCCCCTCATTCGATCCTGGTAGCCAGCACACTAGCCACAGCATGCTCCCGAGCCTGTGGATCCTGGTGATACACGAAAACGTTTGCACTCCGCCTCAACGAGACAATATTCTTAGGCCATTCCTGGAATCAATTTTATCAGAGCTGCGGACGTTGTCATTGGCTTTGCTTTGCTCGGTCCTGGCGTGCGACCTGGGATCCGTGAGGAAAAGCTAACATGAATGCCATCGAACAGTACAGACCACCGGGCCGAAGCAACCGCTCTGGTCGCTCTAACGCCGATAACGACGTATTCGAGGGATTACCAGTCAAGCAATGGAATCAGACCTTCGCGAAGGTCTCGCTTGCCCCTCCAGTATCAGAGATCGAAGCTAGCAAAGACGACAAATGGGGAGAGCCGCCAATGCCACGGGACTTTCAGCTCCTCACTCCGTGGACTCAGCACCTTTTACGGCTCGCACGATCTGGCAAAGTTGGCACCAAACGAAAACAAGATGCCGATGCGGACGACGATAAGCCGGATGATGAAGTGGCCGAAGAAGATACTAAGCCTACTTCCAGCAGTGACGATCGAGGGTACGTAGCGAAGAAGTGGAAGCCTGTGCCAGAACACTCCTTGGAACCCGAACACAAGCACTTTAATTTCCTCGCGAAGCGACGCAGAGGACTCCCTAGTCTATATGGCCCAGACTTGCAATTGGCTGCTGTCCCTATGCGCAAGACGAAAGTGCAGAAGGCGGACGCGAACGGCGAAATTGCAGTGTACGAAGTGCTTGTACCTGAAGGACAGACAATTGAAGGCGAGATTGCAGAATCGACAGAGCTTGCAGACGTGAAGCCTGTGTTGGCTGTTCCTGGTAGGGACTTCCAGCTTCAACTTCCTTTACACTTGCTAATTATGTTTAGGTACTGTTATCGAAGGCGTAGGCGTTGCAAATGAGGAAGGAGTTATGGTAGCCGAACATCTCAAACCATCCATGCCAAGACGGAATAGACCGCCGCCGAAGAAGAAGGGAGGACCAGGGCGAGGCAAGAAGCGCGTTACCTTCACGAATCCCGACGGATCAACGTATACTGCGATTGTTCCAAATGCCACGAAAATTGTGCCGCAGCCTGGTCAGACGATCAAACACGTCGCGAAAGGTGAAGAGGCAACGGCAGACGTTTCTGTAGAGGAAGCTGCGAGGAATGCTGCGCAAAGGCACGACGAGAATGGCGAGGAAGGCTCCGGCGATGATGATGAAGAGGGAGACGAAGATGACGATGACCGCGAGGACGGTGAGCTGTCCGATGAAGATGACGACGATGCGCCCGCTACTGGAGCTCAGACCTCTGCAAAAGTCGAAGAAAATGGAGCGCCGCAGCCCATGGAAGACGTACAGCCGACTCTTCCGAATGCGTCAACAGAGGCGGAGCCTGCACTTCCGGAGACAGCAGACAAGCCAGCTGAAGAACCCGTGGAGCCTGCAGCGCCTGCCTTGGAACCAGCAATAGAAACAGTCACCGGGCCTGTCGAGACACAGTCTGACGCCAAACGGAGCGTCGAGAGCTCGCCAGATCTCCCACTCGCGCAAGGCCACAGCAGTGCCGCATCAATTGCAGAGCCTGCGCCACTGACATTGGACACTGTGCCGGAGGAGAAGTCGCTGGAGGAGCCGGAAGCGGGAGAGCCCATCGTGGACGACCCCACGATCGAAGACCCCGTCAATACTGAGTCTGCTGAAGCCAATCCTGCTGAAGTCGAGTCAGCAGCAGAGGCGTCACTGACAGCAGAACCGCTGGCTCCAGTTGCTCCAGCTCCTCAAGAAAAGGAGGAAAAGGTCGAGAACTTCGATGACGGGGACGAGGATCTGCTAGGCAATCTGGAAAAGTCTTTGGGGTAGTGACCTAGTCTTTTGCTGGATTCCTGAATCACAACTGTATTATTGACAATCCAAACAATCTGAAAAGGTTCATGACAGGGTTTAGGATCCCCAAAACTGAGACGGCACTGATGATACGGGCATATTCGACTCTGGTCGCCAGATTTGAAGTCTCAGCGAACTCTGCTGCGAAAGGCTCGACTACTGCAAAAGTCACAGAAAGTCTTCTTGGCATGGGTTCTTCTACCTTCGACCGCAGTCTTGCGCCAAAAATTATCATGGTACACGACGACCTTCCATATTGTCTTATTGACTCGCCGGAGTGGACGAGGCTATTGAGACCTGGGCGTCGTTGCGAAAGTCTATTTCAAGCTTGCCGCGTACACAGCATATTTCGGCACGAGACTCGTTCTTGATAGTGGCACGAGGCTTCCAACTGACCAGGTTTGCGCGCATGAAGTGGATCAGATCGTGCGCGCAGCATCTCTCAAAGTGGACATTTTGTGGGTCTCGGCTGCAGCACACAACCGAGATGAGAACCACATACCTCGCTAGAAGTCTTCCTTGCCTTTGGTTTCGGCGTGACTTCCACACTCAGCTCCAAGTTGTGTAGGGCGGTGCCCTCAAATGGCATCGGTAGTAAGCATCGCCCAATCACCTACCATTACAGGATCCCAAGCCGTCCCTGCATACGACGACAATGGACTACGCACTCATCGCACTGCACGCTAGAATACCCTAGTCATGCAAGCAATCTAGTCGGGTGTTTCCCTATTATGGACACAGCGATATTCTGTGCTAGCTTGTGCTGCACCCTAGTGTCTAGACCAATGACACTATAGTCTATAGGGTGATCGCCGCAGGAATGGACGAGATCGCTGTTGCAGCCACCGGCGAGAGTGCCTCATCTGAGCTCGGCAGTCAGAGATCCATAGGCGCCTGGAGCGAGGTGTTCAAGACATAAGGTGGCCGAGCCTGAGAACTCCTCTGAGACTGTGATCCGACATTTCCTTCCATCGCCATGAAGTGGACGACAGGTATCGGTGCTCTGCTTAGCGCCCTGTCGTTGACTCAAGCCCTGCCTACGAACGAGGCACGTCAAGAGGAGACTTTCGAATACATCGTGGTTGGCAGTGGTGCTGGAGGTGGGCCCCTCGCGAGTCGAATCGCTCGTGCTGGCCACAGGACACTCTTGATCGAAGCTGGAGACGATCAGACTGGGAACTCGAATACAACAGTGCCAATTTTCCAGTACGCCGGAGCAGTAAACGCAGGGACATCATAACAAGCTGACCATTGTCTAGGACTTTGGTATCTGGAGACCCCAAGCTTCGATGGGACTTCTATGTCACTCACGTAAGTTAACAGCCAATTGTTTCAGTGAGCTTTACTGACGAAGTGGTTATAGTACAAAGACCAAGAACGCGCTCGCCGAGACCCCAAATACGTTTACGATATCGGCAACGGAGAAGTGTACACTGGCCTGAATCCACCACCCGGAGCGAAAGATCTTGGGATTCTCTACCCGCGAGCAGGTACTCTCGGAGGCTGCGTCACACATAATGCTTTGATCTGGATCACGGCTCATGACAGCGACTGGAATGGCATTCAGTCATTGACAGGAGATGATAGCTGGAGTGCGTCGAACATGAAGCAGTATCTTGACAAGGTCAAGAAGTGGTTGCCTACAGAGCCCACCGATCCGACGATTCTGCTCCGTGATCTACAATTTGTCCAACAGCTCGCTGGAGGAGCCTCAGTCGCGACTCCTGGCCTCATTGACCTTTTGAAGCCTGTCGTTGGCCTTACGAATGCCCTTCTCGGGAACCCAAATGCTGAGGTGGCAGGGCGGGATTCCAAGCAAGGCTTTTACCCAATCCCTCTGACCATGAAGAATGGCGAGCGTGTTGGTGTAAAGGAACTCATAAGAGACACTGTCGCTGGCGGCTTTCCTCTCACTGTCCGCACCAACACCTATGTCACCAAGGTCGACTTCGATACTACCGGTGACAAGCCCCGAGCCGTGGGCGTTGAATACCTGTCGGGCAGCTACTTGTACAGGGCCAGCCCTCTCAGCGGTGGTAGTGGTGTTCAAGGATCAGCCAAGGCGAGCAAGGAAATTATTCTCTCCGGAGGTGCCTACGTACGTGTCGACCAAATCTGTTATCTCTGTTCTACTGTTGACTGACAACTTCTAGAACACCCCACAACTTCTCAAGCTAAGCGGTATCGGTCCGGAGGAGGAGCTCAACTCGTTCGACATTCCAGTCCTTGTCAATTCGCCAGGTGTTGGCACTAATATGCAAGATCGATACGAGATCGGCTTGAACGTCCAGCATGACAAAGACTTTGCGATCCTCGACGGCTGCACACTCGACGCCAAGGATCACGACAAGTGCTACAAGCAATGGGTCAACAGTCCTTACATCCTAGCTCAGCGAGGTGTATATGCCACCAATGGCCTTGCAGCAACCATGGTCAAGCGCTCCGACTATGCTTCTACTACCGACGTCGACATGTTCATTTTTGGCTCGCCGGCGAACTTCACAGGCTACTTTCCAGAGTGGTACAATCATATCCTGGACCAGCACAACTTGTAAGTTTCTCCGTCGAACATTCACATGTCAAGGCCCTTCAGCTGACTGAATCGGCAGCTACTCCTGGTATACTCTCAAAGCGCACACCCGCAACACCGCCGGAACCGTCACGCTCCGCAGCGCCGACCCTCTTGATCCACCTCAGATCGACTTCAACTACTTCGATACCGGCACCACCACCGACGGAGCAGACCAAGCCGACCTTAACGCCATGATCCAAGCTCTCAAGCTTTCCCGCTCGGCCCTTCAGAAATACAACCAGCTCCCACTTTCTCTCCTTGGAGGCTCGAAATACACAGAATTCTTCCCTGGTCCAGGTGTCACGAACGATGAGGATCTAGGCACATATATCAAAGACCGTGCATGGGGACACCATGCTTCATGTTCAGTTCCGATGGGCGCTGATGATGATTTGAGCACGCCTTTAGATAGCAAGTTCCGAGTGAAGGGCGTGGATGGGCTGAGGGTGGTGGATGCGAGTGTTTTCCCGAAGATCCCTGGCGTGTTTATTACGGCGCCGATCTTGGTGATGAGTGAGAAGGCAGCCGATACGATTTTGGCGGATGCATGATTTCAAATTAGCTTGTTATCGTATTTTCATGTTCAAACTTTCCGTGCTTGCTCGTTGTATCCTTCTAGTGAATAACTTTGGCTCAACGCTGCACTGCATGATTCCTTCGCAGCCTGCTGAGTTCGGTTTCATGCTTCTTGCTGAATCACGCGTTGCATCGGGAGTGTGTTCAGATTTCCGCCGCGTGTGAGAACTGAGATAGAGTTTGATATCCCGTAATGCGCTCGTCATCAAGACCGGACCCCATTCCGACCCTGGTCACACTCCTGCCTCCCACGCGTCAAAACTTCGGCGCCTGCTCTCACACTGTTTCTTACTCTCTACTTGCATCTCCTCGCCACCAACATGCCTCCGCCACGAAAGGATGAGAGGCAGCCTCTGCTCGAGCGTGAAGAAAGTCGCAATGAAACCCAAGGAAACCAAAGCCGTTCCCAGAAGGTCGAATTCGATGACAAGGATTCTGCAAACCCCAGAGAATGGCCACTTTCGAGGAAATACACTGTGGTTACTTTAATCACTCTCACGGCCTTCTTTCTTCCTATGGCTTCCAGCATCTTTGCACCAGCATCGAATCCGATTGCAGAAGAGTTTGGCGTGTCAAGACAGATTGCTCTTCTCAATCAATCGGGCTTCGTGTGCATGCTTGGAGTCGGACCTCTCTTCTTGGCTCCCATGTCGGAGACGTTCGGTCGAAGGATGATTTACCTCATCTGCCTCGCAGCTTTCACTTTGTTGCAGATACCATGCGCGTTGGCGCCGAATGTGGCGACATTCGTTGTTTTCAGAACGCTGTCTGGACTCTTTGGATCGGTCGGCGTGGGAAATGGCGGAGGTTCGATCGCGGATATGTTCGAGGCGCATGAGAGGGCCAAGGTGTTGGGTGTTTATATGATTGCACCTCTATTGGCGCCCTCGCTCGGCCCAGCGTTGGGCGGTGCCATGGTCGACAGGCTTAGCTGGCGTTCCCTGGCCTGGCTGATGTTCATTCTTGCTGCATTGACGACGATCGTCTCGTATTTCTTCATGTACGAGACTCGGGCCATTACGATCTTGCAGGAGCGAAAGGCGGAGCTGGAGGAGAAGGATCCCAAAACCGAATACTACGTCGAAGGTGTCAACAACGAATCTATTCCAGCAAAGATTGCAGGCAACGGCACGCGTGCTGTCAAGATTCTAGCAACACAGCCGATTGTGTTGATCATGTCCATCTACCAAGCTTTGATTTTCAGCACCATGTACTCGCTCTACGCTTCCTACAACACCATATGGACACAGCCACCATACGAATTCAGCAAAAGCCAGGTCGGCCTGGCGTACCTTGCGCCTGCGTTTGGTTTCGCTATCACAGCTTTCACGATTGTCGTTCCATTTATTGACAAGATCTACGACGGGCTCTCCGAGAAGCATGACGATCAAGGCCAGCCAGAATATCGTCTCCCTCTAGCTAATATAGGAGCAGTCTTCTTGCCCATCGCACTATTTGGTTTCGGCTGGACGGTGGAGAAATGCTACCATTGGGTCGTGCCTTTGGTGTTCATGGTCTTCTTCGGCGCAAGCCAGGCGAGCATCTTCAACAGTGTTCAGACATATTACACCGAAGCCTACGAAAGTAACGCCGCTTCCGCTCTTGCGGCAGGTTCCTTCCTCCGAAGCATGGTTGGCGGTATTGTGCCTCTGTTCGTGAGCAAGTTGTTTGAGAAACTCGGTTACGGATGGGGTATGAGCGTATTCGGCTTCATCGCCACGGCTTTGATGCCGGCGCCTCTGGTATTCTACTGGACCGGTCGAAGGTTGCGAGAGCAATATCCATTCAAGGGCTGATGATCGAGTACGGCACCGGACTCTGAAATGGCCAAAATGGCAGTTGCAAGAGGCGAGGCTGAGTATCGGAGATTGGGCTCAAACAGCATCGCGACCCCGGAGGCGGTTCTTATCAGCACGAAGGAACCCTCGTAGAGACCATGAGTGATGCTCAAGACCCCATGCGGCGTTGTTCGGGCCACTCAGTAGCATTGCCTGTTTTACTGCTGTGCCGCTTTGTGAGGCCGATACCCTTCAAGTGTCCTGATCGCCGTCGTCCAAATGATGACACCTCTGATCTGTGTACGAAGGCTGCTCTGAGCATGGACGCAAGAAAGGAGGGTCTCTGAAGGCATTCCCATAGTATGAACCAACGAGGCTGGAGTTGACAAAGGCATGTGTGCACCACAGCCGTAGCAGGAGCTTCGTATGGGAAAAGGCCAAGTTGGTCGCGATTCAGAGGGCGGGCGGTAGGTCCACTGCATGTGAGAATTGGCGCCTCAGCATTGTTCTAAGAGAGGAGTGGTGCATCACGCCGCGAACTACTCTTCATTGATGGTATTTGCGTTTGGACAGCCGCGTCGGAGACGGCAGCTCTGCCGTTGTGGGACAAGCACTTCTGCGCCAAGGTCACCGGTCGGTCTGCGGATGGTAATCTGCTAGCTAATGTCACCATCGCCGGCCTCAATCTCAAACCGAAAAGAGTGTGTCAATATGTTACGGAGTGAAGAGCGAGTTGCAGAAACTTCGAAAATGTTGACTGGAGGAGTGCCAAATGTCAAAAGCTATTCCAATTGGCACCAAGAATGAAGTGTTGTGCGGCGATCGCCATGGCTGTGCAGCAAAAGTAACAATCTCGAAAGCGGTGCGAGATCACTTCAGTGATTTGTACCTGCAACGGGCTGACGGTCCTTACTCCGTCCCCAGCTTGTAATGACGCTGTATGATCTCGTCCCGAAGAGACACCATGATTGGATGCCAGCCCTTGTCTTTGACATCCCTTGTCGACAAGGATACACCCACAAATAGGAAAGACTTCCCTCGTCCAGATCACAGCATGACGATCTCAACCAACAGCTGCTCTATATGTACGGATTGAACGCTTGGTCCGGGACACTTGGCAGGTCGTTGTCGGCAGAGAGAGGCGGACGGGAGCGCCCACATTCCAGCAACACCATCCGGAAGCAAGACGCCACGACCGCTGCAGGTGTGCGGAGCATTTTCCGTGATCCATGCAATTGCTTCAAGGCAGGATGGGGAATGCTATCAGCTCCGTACTGCGAGATGCCAAAGGTTCAAACAAATCTAGGCGGGAGATGGAAGATGTCTTGAATAGACTAATCGTCCTCGCCGAGGTGAAAGCCACCACACACTACCAGCGTGTGAGCACAAACCCCATCGACGGAGATATCTTACCGATCGACAAGATTTTGAGGAGATTCCACGTCACACATTGCTGTGTGAAGCGAGACGCAGGAGCTGCACGGGAAGCAATTGAACAGTATTTGGGCAGGTACCTGAAGCCAGAAATCGTACGTCGATGCAATGATCGCTCACATGAGAGCAAGTAATGGATGCTTACACCTGCCTCATTACAGATCGAAGGTCTGACAGCTGTCATAGCCGAAACCTTGGATCGGCTCATGAGTTCTATCTCGACAAAAAGCAGCAGTGAAGTCACGAGCTATGCCATCACGATTGGGAAAGCTGCTGGTATTGGACGAATCGATTGCTACCTATTCTACTACAAGTTCCAAAGCCCGGACCTGTCATCAATCTTGGACAATTGCCTGGTAACATCGCTCGTCGTGTCCGCGGTCTCTCCTTCGAAACTGCATTTCGAGCATCTTGCACCCCTAGCCAAGGCGCCCTATTCATCGCCATTGCCTGGAGAAAGTGACGAGAAGGCTGATGCGAGGTTGGAGAAAATTCAAAATATGCTGTTGGCTGAGATGCAGGCGAGTTCTCGGAAGCGCAGTGCGCCGCTGTGATGAAGATGATTTCTGTCATTCATGACTGGCGTCTTATGCCTGGCTTCTGATCTTGCGCAACCCGGCCTCTTGGTACGCTTCTCTGTCGGTGTCAAGTGGCACACCAACATCGGGAAGCGCTTCTCCGGAATATTCCCAGCGATTCTCTGTTGCTTCGAGCAGAGCACCTGTCAGGACTGCGATCATCGACACTCCGAATGGAATGTATACGTTGAGGCTCTGCTCAGCTGGACAGCGAAAAGGTTTGGCCCCGAATGGAAGCCATTTCTCATCTTCTCCAGAGATGTCGATCCAGCGTGAGGGCAGAAATCTCATCACCATCCACACCCAAGCGATGCTTGAGTTGTTCGGGCGTAGGATTGCCGAGGAAGTCTTTGAAAGCCTTGACCCATACTGCTGTTCGGATGGTGAGGAGCAGACAGCTCGATGAAGCAGCGTAAGACTACGCGCCAGATGGTCTCGTAACCGGGCAGGATAAAGTTGAGCGGATTCGCCGTGCGATCCTCACCATCCCAGTCAAAGACCCCTATCAACGCTTGCTTCAACTCCTCTGGCATTTCGACTCCACCTTCAGCTTGCAAGAATGCGTCATCATACTTCTTCGACTTCAGCCACTGCTTGTTGACCTCCTTTGCCAAGACACGCAATTGATCGCCAACTCCCACCGACTCTTTGCCAACACCCCAGATGACATTCCTGACCATCTTAATGCTGAGCATCTGTCCGGCCTCGAACAGATTGCGATTCTCCTCTCCGAAAACCTGCTCTTTCGCAATCGACCTGGCGACTGCAGCGAAATCAACCCATTCAGGTCCATTCATTTGAATCTTCTTCTCCACCACTTCACGGAAGTCTTCAGAGGCTTTTTCTTCTCAATTACGATGAAGGAATTCTCAATGCCGAAGCCTTTTACCAGACGTTGGTTTGGACAGGCACGAGCAGCATATGGGCCCAGGCTGTTCTTGATGTCGTGACCCTGGCCCTGGAATGTTCTGCCCGCAATGATCTTCGCACACTCAGAGGGGTCTTGGCTCTTGATCTCCTGGACCTGAGCATGATGGTTTCCAGAACTCATGGTTGCTGCGGATGAGCGTCGTAGGGCGTGAGTCAGGAGCAGCAGAGCAGTGAAAGTCGTCTCAGCAGGGACGTGGATTTGAGGGAGGCGAGCGATGATGGACAGTGTCTATATCGTCTGTCGAATTGCTCTGTCGCTTTCTGGGCTGTCCTGTGATGACGAGAAATGCTCGGTTGGCGGAACACGTATATGTACGTGTACTCGAGTTTGCCATTCTTTCGAGACATGGTTTGCTTAATTGAATGAATGACTGAGACAACAGCACACCAAACCTCAACGCAGCAACTTCAGGCTGGCAACCAACGCCAGATGTGACAAGCTGAGAACAAAATCATGATGAGATAGGTCTCTCCCACAGCAGAAAATGTCCAGCAGACAAACGTTGTGAGCAAGACAGCATATTCGCCGGAAGCATCTGGGAGACAGGATTCGTAAGATTCACGACATTCCAGCAAAAATGGTGTTGTTGGAATTTTGTGTCAATGTTCGCGAATCCTATCAGTATAGCACTAGAAGCAAACTTTGTACGAAAGCTGTCTTGCTGAGCCCTGTCTTCCAATGAACGATGCAGCTACTGGTGCTGCGAAACACTCTATTCAATAGTCCTGCTCTTCATTCACAAAAGCTCAAGCTCGCCGCTCGCTCGGTATCCTAGACTTCGTCTATCATACCACTGTAGCGATCCATCAATCTATACGTCGTGAACGACAGTGGAATGATCTACACCGTTCCAGTCGTGCAAATCTCATCTTCCCTCAAGCTCTCATATCTTCGAATTCCACAACCCTTCCTTCTTAGCCTCATTCATCAAGTTCGCGATTTCCGCCATCTGATCCACAGCCTGCCTGGTTGGTTTGCCGCTCTTCATCTCCTGACAACGCGCTCTTAGGGTGAGATTGATCGTTATCTCGATCCCCGAGACGAGTTGCTCGAGGCCCTTGGCTATAGTGTTGTCCATGGAAGCGTCGCTTTCAAGTTGCATGACTCGGGCTTCCTTGCGGAAGTCGACTACAAGCTGGACGCCTCTGCGCATATTTGGGAATATGTTGTTCTCGGCGTCGCTAGAGCCGGGTCTCATGACTTCTGAGCTGTAAGCTTTGAGTTTTGTGACCCATTTCTCGTTGAAGATGGTTTCTGTTTCTTGCTTTGGAGTCGTTAGATGGTAGATGCGTATGACCGGGGACATTGGAGCATCCTTACTGGACCGAATGCGGGCTTATGGTTCTCCATGATCGTGTCAGATTTTCTTGGAGTGAGGAGGAAAGGATAGCAGATACAAGGATGTTTCAGTTCCATGTATTGTTTGTGCGGACGCAATTGCCTATTTCTCGGGACCTGCACAGTGGCCACTTCGATGAGCAGTTGCGTGCCTCCATACCTTCCAACGAATATTGAGGAGCCCCTTTGAGCTTTCCCTTTTCTGTCAGATATATCGACAGTCATCCCATCGCCCACTTGACGCTCATCTACACGGCGCTCAAGAACTTCTGCAAACTTCCCTTCAGGCGGCACGATTGCTTGTCCAGGTCGATCGGGCCTCTCCTGCTGTGTATGGCTGTCTCCACCTCCTCCTCGATCAACTTCTCATTAGTCCACCAGACACCCTCTAGCTCCCCCATAACAATCTTGTCAAGCAAGATGTCCGCAGCTGCAGTGCCAGGTGTAACCCTCCGGCCACGTAGCTTGCCTTCGACCTTAGCGAACCCACTCACCATGTGACGCATGTTGTTGGCGAGAAGCACCAAATACGGAGGGGCGTCTGCTTTGCTGTCTGTCGCGTAGTCAAGCGTTTTGGCTTGTGTTTCGAAGGCGACCACGAAATCGAATGCTTCGATGCTCCACTGGGCCGCGCGAGCCACATAGCCGTCAGGCGTGCTGTCTTTCGCGTCTCGTATGGGTAACTTGCTCATGTGAAGTTTGATCTTGTCATGCCACTTCTTCTCGAAGATCGCTGGAGATTCTCGCTGCAGCGCATCAATTGATGTGGCGACAAGCACGGGGCGACTGGAACTACTTACTGGCCCGAACACTGGTGGAGGCGTAACTGACACGGCTTGCGGTGACTTCTGCGTGGCCATGATACTGCCCTTTTGTTGTGCTGTTGATAATAATTTGTGGCGGAGCTTTGCAGTCCGCGACCAGAATGAGTGGAGCGTGTGAAAGCGGGAGAAATGCTGCGCATTGCGCACCTTCCAATCGTCCGGCGCTTCACTTCAGCACCGATCAGCGCGGACTTTAGGCAGACGATACGCGCTTGCACGTTCATGCAAGAGGATCCCAGCGCCGTCTTTGTGATTTCGTCTCGTGGCTTTATTCTCAGCTACGACTCTTCAGCGCACTATGAGGCTCCCCCTTCCTCCCTCACGCCATTCCCAGCTGCTCCGCCCTCCCCAACAACGCATCAATCTCCTGCAGCTGTGCAACACTCAGAGTGCTCAAGCTCAACCCGCCCACTACCCCCTTATAGTATCGCACTCGCTTCCAAAGCCCAACACTCATCCGAGCCAGCTCCTTCGCCTTTGCTGCCGCCAGGAATGGGTTCGTGAAAAGGTAGTCCCTATTCCGCAACACGTTCACCACCCCTGTAATGTCCGGAAAGTGCGTCGGCAGAAGTTCGTTGAGTGCCGCGTCTACTTGGAAGTCGGACAGCAGTTGTAGACCGTTCGTAGCGTGCACAGCAGAAGACGTCTCAGACCAGGTCCTGACGTAGCTGTGAAGGCGACGAAGCCACTTCTCAGCAAACACGTCGATAGTGGTACGTTCTGCAGGATATGTCTTCGACTGTGTCGAGGAGAGGGAGACGCCTCTCGCCAGCTGCTCGGTAATAGCAGAGAAATGCGCAGCATTGTATTTTTTTGGGGGAGTTTTTTCTCGTGATGGTAGTGGCAGTTCGTTGACACGTGCACGACCCGAGGTTCTCGTGGTACGCGTCGCGCCTCCTTGCTCGCCATGGCCGAATGAACTGGACTTGCCCTGAGGAGTAGCACGCAAAGCAGCTCGCAGTGTCTGAGGCGGTGCCGTCATGGCGTCTGTCTTGCCACCCGGTCGGCTTGAGCCTGGAAATTCGGTTTTTGCATCGAGTGAAGCTGACCCATCGCGACCAGCGTCAATGAGCGACTTTGTGAAAGCGCCATACCGTGGCTTGCCATTTGACCAGAAGAGATCATTTTCATGACCAGCACTCCCTGCCATGGGCGTGTCGCTTCTGCGAGTGCGTTCATCTTGAGCAAACGCTCCTGCATGAGCGTTTGAAGTAGCTGCCTTGGAATCGACTGCGCCACCTTTGAAATTGGAGGATGGCTGATGATCAAAGATATGCGCAGGATGTTCAGCGTGGTGCTTTTTCATGCCCGCAATGAAGTGGTCATCGCAGAAGTCAACTTTCTTGCATGTACTGCAGAAGTGCCGCAGACCGGTGATTCGCTGATCGCACTCATCACAATCGTAGTCGCTGACTGAATCCCTCCTCAACGGTCTCAGCGGACTCTCTTCACCAATAAGTTCGTCAAAATTTTCCTCGTAATCTGCAGTTTCTCCTGTGACTTGGTGGAATCTGTGGGCTGGAAAGTCGAGATGGTGTATTCTGCGGCCTTCGTGGATACAGCCTTTGTGAAAGTCAACTTGTGTACACGTCGTGCATGCCTGCCAGAGCGGCGATCTTATTTCTTTGTGGCAGACACCACAAGTGAATCTTGGACCAGCTTCGCTTGCACCTTCCGGATGAGTATGGTTCAAAGGTTCTGCGTCCCCTTGGGGCGATGTGATAGTCTGGTCCACGGCATTTGTCGGCGTTGAAGTGAAGCCAGATTCAGAAATCAAATTTGCATTGACGACCTTCTGCTTTACTTCTCGCTTGGGTTGAGACCTATGACTTGAGCCCGGCGTGCCCGTTGCTGCCTGCGAGTTTGGTGTCGAGTTTGCAAGTGGTGCATCCTGGACCTGTGAAGGGGTAGCCTCTGCTTCCTGTGGAGAGGCCCCAACATCTTGCATCACCACATCAAGATCGCCGTCCACAGTACCAGAGCTCTCCCGAGCGGCTAGCTGCGTCGCTGCAGCCGTTTGACTTGGCATCGGTGTAGCATTAGCTTTGAAGAAGGGGTTGACCAATTTTAAAGTGGGCAAAGCGAGCGGAGGAGGGCCCAATACATGGCTACCGAGGTGCGTCGAAGGATCTGGTGGACGCACCGTCTTCACCATCTCGAGTTGTGTATTATTTTCTGGTCCAGCACGCACGGTAATGGGCAGCTTCACAATGAGTGACTGTTTAGGTGCAGCTGCAGGGGAGACTTCAAGAGATTGGGCCGCGTTCTGATCTCCCATATGCTTACAACGTTTCTGTCACAATGTGTCAGCAAACAAGATCAATGGAATGCAAAAACCTGAGAAGTTTACCTTTCTACGCCTACATTCGTCGCATTTCGGAATTCGCTGTCCTCCCATGAGTGCTGGTTGGGATGAATGTCGTGGGTAAGGAGTTGCTGTGATCGTTCGATTGAGTCGCAGGATGCTGGTCAAAGAATTGGTGTGCAAAAGCGGTATTGATGTCGATGTTGAAAAGATCGTTGCTCCTAATAGAGTCTCGAAAGGGGGCGATAGAAGTGGAGTCAGCCAGTTACTTACTTAAGGCCAAGAGTCATGTGCACGTGCAAACTCGAAAGTGACTATCGATAAGTGAATGGGAAGGTTCACTTCTCAAGCTTTGGCAACTGCTACCACCCAAGTCTTGAAAATCGGGTAGCGACGACCAGTCCTCCAGCGAGAAAAAGCGTTGCACCACAAAATACATGCAGTCCCACCCAGCTGGAATCTTCTTGTAGAAGGATGCCGGCGATGGGTGTTCCGATGAGCAAACCAAGTGCTGCGCAAAACGTGTTCAACCCCAATCTGGCTCCAACAGTGCTCATATCTTCTGTGATGCTGACGACTGTACTTGGTTGGAGGGACACGAAAGCTCCACTGAAGGCTCCGTAGAGTATCGACCACGCGATCAGGCCAGCTATCGTCGAGTTAGGGGTGACTGCTATCCAGCAGAAGCCCAAAAGTCCGGCAATGAGCGTGCAAACAGAGAGAACGTTGAGTGGCCCAACACGATCAGCAAAGAACGCTGGGGCGATTCTTCCCACCACAGAGCCGGCGGAAAGGATTGGCAGCAGGTAGAATGACAGCTCGCTACTTAGACCTGCCCTCGAAGTCCCGAAGGTGGTGATGTAGAAGAATGGAATATAAAGTCCGATGTTCCCAACGAATGTGGCCAGATTGAAGAGCGTGAACGGCAGTTGCCTGAAGCTGCTGAGGTCAATGATCTTGGATTTTCCGGCCTTAGTACCAGTCCTCCGCTGCCGAACCAGAAGACAAGGCAGCAGCAGCGTCGCGAGAGCTGTGATACCCAGGACTCTCGTAGTCCAGTCGAACGTCAAGTGATGGGTGTCCATAAGTTGGTTGAATATGATTGAATAAACGACACCCCCAAAACTCGACCCAGAAGCTGCAATGCCGATGGCAAGGCTACGCTTAGTCGAGAAGTATGTCGGTACGATGACAATGCTGGTGATGAAGAGACAGCCATGGCCGATACCCATGCACAGGCCTTGAGCTAGCATGAGCTGCCAAAATTCCTCGCACATAGATAAGGTCATGAGACCGAAGGCAACGAGAAAGGTGCCTACGAATACCATGAGCCGGCCATATCCGCGATCAACCAGTGGTCCAGCGAATATCGTAGTACAGCAAAGCATGAAAGCTTCGACTGAGCCAATCCAGGAAACGGTGGAGGCAGAAGCGGCTGGGAGAAGCGCGGAAGTGTAGTAGACCTGGAAGACGCCATATGAGCTGATCACCCCCCTAACAGAACGATTGATTAGCACGTTATTTTGTCCTTCGCCTTGGAAGTGTGACTGACCAGGAGTTGAAAAACATGAAGAAGCCACAAAGAACCTGAAGCCAAGCTGTGAGCCCGCCACCAGGAATGCCTGGCGACGATGGCTGCGACAGATGTGAAGAAGAGATGTCCAGCGGCGCTCCAATATCGCTTTCTTGTAGTGAATGGTGGTTGTCTGGGCCCTGCTTCTCGATATCGGATAAGGACGAAGCGCGTGATGATGAAGCTGCTCGTAGGGTCTCACAGGCTTCTCGTGGAAGGCTTCGCATCGATGCAGCCATCTCTGTAAGTGCGCAAGGGATGGTTGAAATGTGAATAGCGGAATAAGTCTAACAGATGCCCACCGTGTATGCGACGCATATCATCTCGACTATATTCATGATCAAGCATTCTGTGCCAGACCTACCGTGAATCCTGCCGAACATGGCCAGTGTGAACTGAGAAGTCGGACGATTGCCATATTGAAAAGGCAAAGAGGCATGAAGCATCTCGAAGTGGTGTCTAGTGTGCTCATGTGCAAATTGTGGCCGGCAGACGTCCTCGGCTGGCGCTGGGCGGGAAAATGTCTGTTCCAGGACAGGTAGCATTCGTTTCGAGATGCATTCGAAGCGGCCATCAAGTTGCATGATGGCGGAATTCCCCTCTGAGGCTCTCACCACTTCGCGAGTCCGAACACGGCACAGAGTCGCCGTCACTGAGATGTCTCGGACACGGGTGTCGCAGTCGTCGTGAAAGCTGAAAGTTGAAAGCAGGGACACATTCTCGCGATCCGAAGCCGAAAAATGACGAACTTCACAAGCGCTTCTCCAGCACAACAGTCATCGCTCACTGCACAACACCAGTGCGAAATTGCAACATGTCACACACATCATGCTCCGCGACACGCTCGGTCGTCGCACCTCAGACAATTCCGAACCCGCACTCTTTATGACAGGCATCCCACCAGCAAGAGCAGGCACAATAGACGAAGCCGACCACAATACTTCGCAAGAAACACCACAACACAGCAATGATCTGAACGACGACATTTTCGGCTCGGCGCCAAATAGTCCTCTGCTGTCTGCTCAGCACGATCACAATGGCAATGTACCTCGGGAAAATGCGAGAGCCGCAAGCAGCAGAGATCAACACCATTCCGACATTCCTCGCCTTCGAAGCATACATATCACAAATGGTTACCGTGAAGGCATAGCTGTGTCAAAAGAGTCACATATCCAAGCTGGCTTCGACGAAGGATTTAATCTTGGGGGCGAAATAGGACAGAAGGCGGGCTACATTCTGGGTGTCTTGGAAGGGGTTGTAAGAGGTCTGAAGAACGAGAAGGTGAACGCTGAGCGAGGAGATGGGAAAGAGGAGATCGCTGGTCTACGGGACGAAGTAGAGGGAATATTCGGCGAGGCGAAAGATGAGTTGAGGGTGGAGAAACTTTTGGGCAAGGAATACTTTGGTGCAGATGGGATCTGGTTGTATGAGGTGGAGGGCGAAGAGGGAGACGATGTTACGTTTGAGGTTGTGGCGGCGGGGCATCCGGTCTTGAGAATGTGGATGGCGAGAATGAGGGAGGTGTGCGATAGGGTTGGGTTACAATTGAAAGGTCACGAAGACGAAGAGGCACAACCATGAATGATGAGAAGTCCAATTTACGTCCAATTACGTGGAGCCTGTTCCCGACCCTTTTCCACATCAGCGTGTGGTCTATCGCCTGCACCCGTCTACGTGTTTCGTACATGCGCTGTGCAAGTCGGTCGCAGATTCGATGCAATCGTCGAACAGGGAGCGAAGGCGGCCAAACACCTTTCAGAATCTCGTCCAAAGTTGGCCGTACACTCTAGTCCTTCCAAATTTACTCATGCAGCTCCCGCTTTGGCACCAAACAGGCCGACAAAGTCATCTGGGACACCCTTCTTCTTGGCCTCGCGTGACGAGCGACGTCGTCCTCCGGTGGGAGCAGAGAGCATCTGTGCGTGCTGCTTCGATGGGGACGGGCCCTGAGACGGCTCTGCTGGATCGTATGGAGCTTGGCCAGCCATCGCCAAGGGCTGAGAATTACTGAACAGGCCAGGTAGACTTGTACCGGTGAGGCCCAGTATTGGCTCTGGTGACGGCTCCGTTTGCTGTGACACCTGAGTTGAAATGGCGTTTCGACCGCCGTTGGGATGTGCTGGAGGAACATTGGCACCGGACATCCGCGGCCAAGATGGAGGATGTGCTTTTGGTGAGGGGTTTGCACCAAGTGTCTTCAGGCTGTCTACAGCAGACTGGCCGTTCCAAATCTTCTGGAAAACACCTTGACTAGCAGGGCTAAACTCCGAGGTCAAATGGGCAGGCGCTGGTTGTGATCTTGCGACTATGATCTCGCTGCTAGCATCACTGCCAGAATCACTGCCAATTTCGTAATCGTCCTCGGTCGCATCTGTAGCCGTGAAATTATGTTGCAAGGACGATGGCTTGCGTGGCACGAAGGTTGATTCAGGCATGGAGTCAGCACTGGCCTTTTTCAAATTGATGTTGGCTCGCTTCCTCTGCAAGGATCCAGATCGCTTGTGTGGCATCTTGAGTTCTTCGTCGAATGACTCGCTCTGTCTTTGAGTAGTGGTGCGCTTTCTGGAGGTCAAAGTGAATGCCAGCGAACCATCGAACGCTTGTCTATCGTCGCTTTTATCGGGTGGCGATCCACGAAAGGTGGCAGAAGACGGAGAGCGAAAGTGTGCAGGCTGGTCGGTGTCTTCAGCGGCATTCTGATCGGTGCGGTCGCTTTCCTGCAGCGTTTGCGGCAACGAAGGAGGCCTTTCGTCCGTCGCTGGAACCACCCGAAGGCTGGGAATGGTTGCTGTCTCTGGTGAGCGTATGATCAAATCGAGCATCACATCAGGAGGGACTTACCTGGACTTTGTGACTTGTACCAATTGTCGGTTGCACCAAGGATCGTTCGCACCAGAGGTTCTTGCTGTTGCAGCTTCGCTTGCATGCCACTGCCCACCGTGGTCAGTCTGTGGACATAAGAACCATCAATCAGTCTCTCGTACTTGCGCTCTTCGACAAGTGCCCGCACAGTCGTCTGCTGTTGCTGTAGGAGTGTCTGCACGCTCTCCTTCACTTGCTCCAACTCATCACTGAGGGAAGCGGTATCGTACTCTCCTATTTGCCTGTAGATGATGTCAGGTGGGAAGTAGCACAGCTTGAGTCAAGAAAATCTTACTGGCCCAGGTCAGTGACCATTTTGTGCACCGCTGTCAAGCCATCGCGCATAGATGCCAGGTGCGCCGACGACTCCGCATTCGCGGCTGACAAGGCGGAGTTGCGCTCGTTGTTTTCTTTCTTGAATTGGTTTAGGGCGTTCCAGATGGCTGCCGTCTCGGCGCCAGAAGACTTGCTGCGCTCTTCGCACTGCTCACGAAGCGCGCCGAGGGAGCTTTGTAGGGCTTCCTGCTGTTCCTGAATGACCTGGTTAGCCTTCTCGTGCTCTTTCTCAAGTGCGTCGATTCGAGCATCGCTTCTAGCGTGGAGTGCATTGAGGAAGCCTTTGAAGGCATCCTGCAGCATTGCCTCCGCTGACATCTCGCCTGGCTGGGCCGAGCGCTCCATTGCGACTGCTTTGCAGCGGGTAAGTTGGGGTTGCGAGACAAGTCGCATTGGCGAAAAAGTTGGTGGCGAAGTGATTGCAGCTGTTCACTGGCGCTAGCTCCGCGAGTGCATTAGCGCGTTTTGGCAGGGAAGGCACGACCGTTTTGCAAGTAGTAAAGGAAAGCGCACGCGCGCGACGACAGTGCTCCAAGTCGCGACGAGCCAAGAATGTACATCTGGCGTTCTCCGGGCGGTCTCAATCAATGCCTTCCTGTGCTGTTCACACTGACATTGATGTGACCTGCTGGTCTGGGAGGCGTGAGGAGAGGGATGTGTTGTCGACCGAGACAGAGTATCATTCCCTACATCTAGCTCGGTGAGTGCTAGCATGGCGATCATGCCCGCCCTGAGAATGCACTGCAAACAACAGTACGGAAAGGCTTCCTGCGTGATTGTGTTTCCGCTTCACTCGGCTGCGGTCAGCCTAACCACCCTCCTCATAGTATCTTCCAATTGTTTTGTACATCGCGATCCCATTTTATACATCTTCATGACTCCTGCGATCTGCTTTGCTTTCGGTCGAGAGGCATAATCATTGGTTGCCTGTTACGCATGTGTGCTGCCTTGAAGGCTTCCTGGAGGATCGGCGAGCTGTCTGTTCGTATCGTCGTTCCTATGCCCATGAAGAATCTGTCGAAGTATTAGCATCGACTGCAGGGCTCACTCAATCGCTTTACGTACCCAAATGTTGCTGCGGAGCCGACCATGTATTGTCCCAGTGTTCGCATCATGCCGTTTGGTCCGGGTCCGAATCTGATGATGTTTGTTGCGCCAAAGATGAATCCGATGATCAGACCGACGGCTGGACAGTACCGTCAATGAAAAGCGCGACGAAGCAGCAACCAGAACACATACTGCTACCCATCATGGCACCCATCTTCCATTTGTCGAAGGTCGAAGGACCCGCCATCCCACCTTTGACGCTATTAGCCATGTTGGGCTATACTTGGTGACCGAGACCAGACCTACCTGCTGCAGCTACTGGAGGCATATTGGCTTGCGATTTCTGCAATGGCGTTGGGAGAATGCACGACCACAGCTTCACAGCTTCGAGAAGTGTATTTTGGCCGCGCTGCAACTCCGCACAGACGACGCCGCCGAGAAGGTCAAGCGCGCGCCGATCCTTTGGGAGTCCACGTGAAATAGTGGACCCGACGACGCTAAGGACGGCTACCAACAGCAGGATATCACACGGGGACAACGACGTGTTGCGACGGCCAGCGTGAACTGACAACACGCGCGACCCGTACCCGCTGCTGCAGCCTGCATTCTTGGGACTCTGGACGAGCATATGCAATAGCCGTCAGCGCCCTCTGGTTGGTCGGTGCTTTGGCGCCGCGACCGGCAGCCCGACTTCACACGCTTCATCTCCTGTGCGTGCAGACACCCGACAACGAATGCGTGCACGATTCTCCACCCGCCGCTGCTATCCATATCCATCACCGCCGCGCTCTCGAGTAATTGCGCTGGACCTTTCGTCGCCTCGCCGTCTCGACTGGCTGTGCTGCCCCCCTCCGCGGAGCCACACCTCACACGACATCCTCGCCGCACCATCCTACGACCCCAGTCTGGGCCACCAATCGAGACCTTCAACAGCCTCGCGACGACTGCATTAACTCGTAGTGCACTCGCCGGCAAGACGACCGAAAATCTATGCCGAGGAGGTTGCCGAGTCCCACCAGCCTCACCACCGCGTAACTACCTCCAATGACGGCCGTAGCTTCTTCGTTCCAGCCTGCGACTACCAAACTAGGATGGACTGAAGAGATCAGGATGTTTGGTCCCCGCAAAAATCTCTCTCGCCAGAACTCGAGCTCCAGCATAGCTTCGACCGCATCCTCCACGTCCACCATATCTGCCACATCTACACAATCAAACGGCGCCGTACAGCCAGTATCAGATACAAACAATTGGGCCGCGCGAAAGAAACCCACGCGTGGGCTGTGGCCGCCTGGCAAATCGGAGCCGGTGGCAGGGATATCGACAGCAAGACCTCAACCAGTGAGCGCAACCACCTCGGGCGCAACAGCATCGTCTGCTATATCGGCACTGCACGCACCGCTGCTGCCATCACAGCAAATGGCGAACGGGAGTGGGCAGGCGAATGGCGTTATGGCACGGGAGCAGGCGCAGCAGATGCCGCCTGCCATTCTGCACCTTTCTCCCATGAACGGCACTTTCGAGCGCAAGACTATCACTGTACCTTATGCGCCAGATTGTATGCGCATTGGAAGACAGACCAACCAGAAGACCGTACCATCGCCGGTGAATGGCTACTTCGACTCCAAAGTCTTGTCGCGACAGCATGCAGAAATCTACGCCGATCGACAGGGCCGTATCTTCATTCGCGACGTCAAATCGAGCAATGGCACATTCGTCAATGGCATGCGGCTCAGTCAAGAGAACAAGGAGTCGGAACCGCGTGAATTGCGGGAGCATGATGTCCTGGAACTCGGCATTGACATTGTCTCCGAAGATCAAAAGACGGTGGTTCATCACAAAGTTGCTGCCAAGGTCGAAAGTGCTGGAGTCTACCCAGACAACGGTGGCGCGCTGAGCTTCGGCGATCTTGACCCCAGTGGTGGGCAGGGCTTTCAGCAACAATTTGGTCGGAGAGGCAGTCAGGGATCTGTGAACTCTCGAGTGGCTGCGAACCCTGCAGTAAGCCAAGCTGCCATGGGCATGGGACTTGTCAATCAGCCGCAACACATGAGGAATTGGCTGAACCCAATCACAACCGAGCACATCGTTCGCAAGCTGAACGTAAGTAAACCTTCAGATGTGGCGCGTTTCACGAGACTGATATTCCTAGTACGAGATGAAACTTGCTATGCAGCAATCGCAAGAAATCGCGCGAGCAAGACAAGCTATCGAGAACATGCTTGGCGGCAAACTTGAGGCTCCCGCCATGGAAAAGCCAAAATCGAACTCTGAGAAGGCAAGGCCATCGCCTACCAAATCGAAGCTCGATCTCAAGGCGCACTTTTCAGAACCACCGGCACCACCGCCACAGGCGCCGCTTCCAGAAAAACCTGATGTCGCACGAGCACTTGCCGACCCGTTGATTCAGCCGTTGCTGCGAAGGAGTGACACAGCCAGGCCATCATCTTCAAGTAGTTCGCCGACCCGGAACGACCATTCTAGCGACATTCTACGACTGTGCGAGGAGCTCAAATCGGCAAAGGGCGAGCTCAGCAACCAGAGCGAGCGCATGAAGACGCTTGAGAACGAACTTGCACAAGAACGCCTGGCACGTGAAAGCGCTGAGGAGAGGGCGCAGCGATTGGAGCAAGCTGATCGACGAGACTCACCCACCAACGACGGCCATCCCAGCGCAGATAATAGTCCAAGCACGTCTACGAGGCCGACGGATGCCATCAGTAATCCAGCACCTGAAGTGCAGCTCCAGCTCGATCGCCTGCGGACTCAGATGGATGAGATGAAGCAACAAATGGAAGCATACCGTCAGCGAGCCGAGAAGGCTGAATCCGAGAGAGATGAGGCCAAACAGACACTGGCAGAAATGGTCGAGGAGAAGCGGAGACAAAACGCTGAGCAGGCTAGCGAGAAGAGCATTTCGTTGGCCAAAGCGAAAAACCCACCGGCAAAGTCCTTGCCCCAACCTGATGGACTATCAGCCGAGTCCAATGGGCATATCCTCCCGCCTGCATCGAGCTCCAATCCGACTCCTGGCAATCTGCTCCAACGCGCTGGAGTTGAAGATGGCCGACCTATCACACCCGAGCAAGCCAAGATGCTAACGCAATTCCTAGCACGAGAAGTGATCGGGTCAGATCCTTCCAATATTGGTGCTCGCGATATGGATAAAGCTTTACTCTATTATGGAGTGCCATATGGGAGTTTCGCAGCGGTTGTTATCGTCGGTTTTATTGCTATGAACTGGATAAATGGCTGGCCGAAGATTGAGCGATGAAGGCGAGACGTCTAGAATGAAGCCACACGCATTGATCGAAAACATGCCACCGTCATTCAATGCCGACAATCGTGAAGTGACGGAGCCCACGCCAACCTCAGCGAGGGCTACCGCGGCGATGCGACAGTGTCATGTCCCGGTCCTTGGTACCCCCAGATCGGAAAGGAGTCAAAGCTCGTACACGTTGCCAAGGATACCGCAGGCGTGTAACGGCTGGTCTATCCTTGCGTCGCGTGAGCTCTGGTCTGGTCCGAAAGAAGATCGTTGAGGTCTGAGCGTTGCCTTATTTGCATTTCAGAAAGGAAGCAGAACGTGCGACGTGCTCCCGGAGTCTTGCGTATATCGCCATTAGGCATCTGTGCGTTCAGCGCACACCGAGGCAGCACGCCATGTCGGCGACTATGCATGTCGAGGTGATCGAAAAAGAAGCTCTCCAGAGAGCATTGCGTCCAGTCCTGAAAGTGCAGCCATGGGATCGAAAAGCACCGTATAACAGGGACATCATCACTGCCAAACGCATTGCGGAAACCTCGGCGCAGATCATTAGGAACTTGTCAGCCTACTGGATTAAACTTGAAAGAGCCTGGTGCTGCCGAGCCTTTCTCTTGCTTCGACTGCTTTCCTTGTTGGCGAGCGGTGACAGGACAGGGAGAACAGGACCTTGTCACATGGGGGAATAAGGGAAACACCAGGAAGGATTTCTAAAGCTGAATCAGCAGCTACAGGCTGACTGCTATCAATTCGAGACCAGGACAACACTCTTTGCGCATTTCCTTGGTGTTAACTTCCGGCGCTTCTTTTAACATGGAAAATGAGGTGAAGTATTTGTGGGAATTGGAATGGAACACGGCTGGAGAAACAAAATGAGCTGCCCAGCAGCGAATGGACGGATGGGCATACCACAATCATTGCATTGGAGTTCTTTTCTTTTCCTTTGAATACACTTGGTCTCATAGCTTTGGATTTTGGATCTTCGAGGAAGGAGGGCGCTTTTCCCTAGCTTTCTTGCTTCTTTGCTTTCTGTACATACATAATCATTAGCCGCGGAGTACGGGCGTACTGGCTCTGTAGTATCGACCAAGGAAAAGTCGTCTGTGCGAATACATAAACGAAGCTTTCAACGAGATGTTACTTTCAATGCTTTCCTTCACGGTTGCTTTCGGCATTCTACTTTCGGACGTAACTATGCTGTGGATGTCTTCTACACCGAGGGTTCTAAATTCCACATTTCTGTAGCGCAGAACTGCATGCTGATCCGTCTTCAAATTTTTACAGGTTTCTCAACCAGTTGTTTGACTTGGAAGAGGGTTTAATCAGCAGAGATAGACGGCGCCTATCATATTAGATGACATTGAAACTCCTCTCCAACTGCTAGTTCTTCGTCAACACAGTCAAAAAGATTTATGTGTACTCTTCGCGATTCTCTTCGCCTGATGATCACGTATAGCACAATTTTCGTTTATTTCATTACATGTGCATACATACTTTGCCTTTACCAGTACACAGCATGGAAGCTGTTTTTGATCGGAAAGTTCTCGCCCGCTATGCTTGGCGTCCTCTTCCTCGTGAGCCGTGCCTGCTATGCGTGGATCGCAGTCTGCAAGCTCGCCGGGCAGCAATCGGTCTCGAATGAGACCTGTGCGATGATGGTGTCTGGTGGTACCTGTCTCGGAGCCGGCCGTCATGTACACCTTGTGTGTTGGCGGGTGAAATTCGCCGGCTGAGATGGGCGACATAGGTCGTTGAGTCCGGCGAAGCCAGAAATCAATTAGTGATTCGCGCAGGATAGGTTCCGTTTGTCGTCTCCATGTCGTCGCATCTGGGTAACGTTCACGTACGCAATAGCATTACGTGGCTGTGCGGTGACGGGCGAGAGACACGAATGTTCCGACCACTTCGGGGCCAAGTAACGCACAACTCCACCTCTGTAATCTTGCACGAAATGCATCACTCCAAGCGCAGCTCTATCACCGCTGACTGTACTTCTCATGCAGCTGCCTAATCTGCTCGTTCACATTCGTCCCTGGCGCCCCAGGCGGGTAGACTCCGGGCGGAGCTTGTCCCATCGCTGCGTTCGGCACCTGGCTTACTCCGTCGTAGCTTTGCAATTCCGCACGCTTCCTCCTCTCCTTCTCTTCTTCGCTAATCGCCTGTCCGGTGATGGGGTCGAACAAGTCTGTGCGCTGAGATGCCAGCCGCTTCAAGTTATTCGCAACATCCGCCGTGGACAAGTTAGTGGTGGAAGAGCGCTGCTGGTTCTTGCCGAACTGTTCACGCCATCGCGGATCCAGCTGTTCGATACGCATGTGCTCGGCAATCTCGTCGTTGGGAATAGCCAGCTTGCAGTTCGGACAGATGGAAGTGTTTTGTAGCTGGTTTCGCTGTTGCGCTCGTGGGACGTAATCGGTCCGGACACGTGTAGGTTGCGCTTGCGAAGCACGAATAGCTGCACGGGCATTCTCGCGTTCTTCGTTGAGCGAAGGCGTAGGAGGAGGTTGATATGCAGATCCTGGAGGTGGGGTTTGCTGTACTGGCGACGGCGCGTACCCTTGCGGAGGTGGCATTTGTGCTGCGGGGAACTGCGGTTGCTGCCCGTAGATGGCAGAGTAGTCGTTGAAGTCGGGCACGGCCTCCTCCAGTCTTCTGTTTGGGTCGATGCGCATATTTGCCTTTTCTTCCAGACTGAGCGAGAGCATGTCATTCAGCGACTTGGGCGGAGGCATATCTGCAGCTTCATCGCGCTCGTCGAAGGTGATGGTAGCAATGACACTAAAGTCATGCCAGTCGATTTGCGCAAAGGCAATGCGGTCCTTCTCAGCCTTCTCTTCCTTCTCCTCTCTCTGCTTCTCCTGGTACTTGACGTACTCTGCCCGCTTCTTCGCCCTCTCCAGTAGGTTGAAGCGGTTATCTACGTTCGCCTGCAGCTCCTCGATGCGCATCTTCTCTGGCGCACCGCTGTCGACCGTCTCGCCCTCAATCAGGTCCTTATACTGATCAACCAGGCGGCTGAAGTACATGTTCAGCGAGTGCTGAGGACGAAGAAAGTCAAATTGGTAGTTGCCAGCCTCGCGCTGACTGAGATGCGTCACCCAGCTCTTGCCATTCTTCGCCGCATACAGCGCGGTCAGCTTGACGATGTCCAGATCCTGCGCGCTGATGTTGGGCATGCGGGCGCTGAACTTGAACTCCTCCGGCGGCTTCGGCGCTCTCGACTCGCGACCTTGGAAGGTGACATCGGTTTTCGCAGCGGGCGCGCTGGCATCGAGACTCCGCCCGGCCTTGCACTCGGCAACACGCCATTTGTAGTAGGGGTTGTACTCGTCTTCGGGCTCGAGAAAGTGTGTGATGTTGGTGCCAGCATTTTTTCGGCGGACATTGTCCTCGAAACTCTGGCCACTTCGCGCGACATATGCTGCTACCTTTTCGATCTTTTCTCTGACTCCGCGCGGCGGCAGCACGGTGCCCGCGGGCAGGCGTTTGAGGAAGTCATCCTGGCCTTCTGCTGCTGGCTGCTCGCCGTTAGTGGCAGCCATGTCGTCACGTCAGATCTGCCGCTTCCCTCAGATGTGCGAAAAGTGCCGTCAGCGGAGGTCCAGCACGTGAAGACGGTAAGGATGGCGAGCACGGGGCCGGTGGGCGCGGTGGGCGATGGCGGCGGTGATGGCGGTGATGCAAATTAGTGCAGCACATGCAAGTGTCGCAAAACACGAGACAAGCTTCGTCGCGGAGCGGCACCAATCCCGCCAACCGCGTCCCTATGCGACTCTTCACGAGGACGCTGCGCGCTAGCCTCGCATTGGCGGGCGCTAGCCCCTAGATTCCTCTGCAAGGTGAACTATTCGTGTGGGCGCAGAGAAGCTCATACGTGGTCAACAGCTGCCCCAATCCTCTCCTTTGCTCAGCCCATCACCACTTCTTCTCTTCTTTCGCCCCGGTTTCCGATTAATTCACTCTCTACCGTCTAGCACAGGCGCATTGCGTCGGCCACCAGCACGACGCCCTTGAAACGCTGTCAGCCGCGCGTGTCAGGAAGGGACTCCGATCGGCGCATGGGGATCCCATCCTCACAGCCCTGAATTCTTGCACGTCCCATCACCACCACAACCACCACCGCCCGTCGGCCTGACACCCCGCCGTCGCTGCCATGGCTTCCAGGCCCAGCCAGACGAAGGTGCAGCAGAAGAAGAGCAATGGCGCCCTGCGCGCTGCCAACGGCGCCGCCGCGAAGGACTGGGTCCAGTCGAGTCCAAACAAGCCGCCGCATCCTCGATACGATTACACCTCACGTGGCGTGCAAGATCACAACATCCTGAACCTTAAGAGCAGCGATTGGGAAGTCTTGGGTGTGGTCACACTGATCGCGCTGTTCGTGCGACTCTTCCGCATCTATCAACCCTCGAGTGTCGTCTTCGATGAGGTGCACTTCGGAGGGTTCGCCAGCAAATATATCAAGGGGCGCTTCTTCATGGACGTGCACCCGCCTCTTGCGAAACTGTTGATCACGCTCGCCGGCTGGCTGGCGGGCTTCGATGGGAATTTTGACTTCAAGGACATTGGCAAAGACTACCTCGAGGCGAAGGTACCATACGTGGCTATGCGACTTCTGCCAGCTCTCCTCGGGGTGCTGGCTGTCCCCACCATGTTTCTCACGCTCAAAGCATCGGGCTGCAAGACGGTCACTGCTGCGCTGGGTGCGGGTCTGCTCACATTTGAGAACGGCTTCGTCACTCAATCTCGATTGATCCTCTTGGACTCTCCTCTTGTCATCTTCACCGCTTTGACTGGCTTGTCGTGGGTTTCTTTCATCAACCAGCACGAACTCGGTCCCCGAAAGGCCTTCACTCCAAGCTGGTGGTTCTGGTTGGCAGCGACAGGACTGTGCTTGGGAGCGACTGCAAGTGTCAAGTGGGTCGGTCTCTTCACCATCGCCTGGGTGGGATCTTTGACTGCTCTTCAACTCTGGGTCCTTCTAGGTGACACCAACAATGTCACCCCACGCCTCTGGTTCAAGCACTTCTTCGCACGCGTTTTCTGCTTGATCATTATCCCAGTTACCTTCTACATGGCCATGTTTGCAATTCACTTCGTCTGTCTCGTCAATCCAGGTGACGGTGACGGCTTCATGAGCAGCGAGTTCCAGTCTACGCTCAACTCCAAGGGAATGGCCGACGTACCAGCAGACGTTGCATTCGGCTCTCGTATCAGTCTTCGACATCATAACACCCAGGGTGGTTACTTGCATTCGCATTCACACATGTATCCTGGCGGCAGCAAACAGCAACAGATTACACTTTACCCCCACAAGGACGAGAACAACGTCTTCCTCATCGAGAACCAGACTCAGCCCATCGACTGGGCCGCAGATCCGACCGGCAACACTTCCATTGCTGGTCCTCTTGCATGGGACAAACTGGAGCCAACTTACGTGAAGGACGGTAGCGTCCTCAAACTGTATCACGTCACCACTGACCGCCGCGTGCACTCTCACGATGTGCGACCTCCGATCACCGAGGCCGAATGGCAGAACGAGGTGTCGGCATATGGCTACGCGGGATTCGAAGGAGACGCCAACGATCTCTTCCGTGTTGAGATCGTCAAGTCCATGTCGGACGGCAAGGAGGCCAAGGAGCGAGTGAGAACCATCCAGACCAAGTTCAAGCTGGTCCACATCATGACTGGCTGCGTACTCTTCTCGCACAAGGTCAAGCTTCCAGACTGGGGTTTCGAGCAACAAGAGGTGACGTGCGCGAAGGGTGGTACTCTGCCAAACTCGATTTGGTACATCGAATCTAATGTCCACCCTCAACTCAAGGAAGACGCCGAAAAGGTTAACTACCGCAACCCGGGCTTCTTTGGCAAGTTCTGGGAGCTGCAGAAGGTCATGTGGACAACCAATGCCGGTCTCGTTGAATCTCACGCCTGGGACTCTCGTCCACCCTCATGGCCAACGCTCAAGCGCGGTATCAACTTCTGGGGTAAAGACCATCGCCAAATCTATCTCATTGGTAATCCTTTGATCTGGTGGTCAAGCACAGCCGCTATCGTAATTTACATCCTCTTCAAGGGCTTGTCCGTCATCAGATGGCAGCGCAGCTGCAACGACTACCAAAACCTCACGTTTCGCCGCTTCGACTACGAATTGGGTACGACGGTTCTTGGCTGGGCCTTCCACTACTTCCCGTTCTTCCTCATGCAGCGCCAGCTGTTCTTGCACCACTACTTCCCAGCTCTTTATTTTGCCATCATTGCATTGGCCCAGATCTTCGACTTCAACTTCAGCCGGATTAGCATCGGCTCTTTGACCCTTAAGGATAAGCCTTTCATTGGTATCAGCGTGGCTGTCATCTACCTGGCGCTTTCCATTGTGGTCTTCTCCCTCTACGCACCACTGAGCTATGGCAACCAGTGGACGAAGAGTGACTGCAAGCGCGTCAAGCTCTTTGATACTTGGGACTGGGACTGCAATACCTTCTACGATTCTGTAAGTTGACGTCAAATTCACGCAGCGCTTCACTTCACTGACTCGTCATTTAGTACGCCGACTACTCCCTTGCTGTGCCTTCAGCAGGAGGCGCTGCTCCAACGACTCAAGCTGCCCACGGACCCGCCCCACCAGTCGCCGACGACCCGCAAAAGGACGTGCATGTCACACCTCAAGTGCAGGGCGAACCAGCCTACGTCGATGGCCAGGTAGAAGAAAAGGTCGAGTACCGCGACGAAGACGGCAACCTCCTCAGCGAGGAAGAAGTTGCTGCACTCGAAGGTCAGGTCTCCTTCTCCACGCGCTACGAGACTCGAACACGACTCGTCGATGAAATGGGCCGCGAGGTCCACGACGGGCTTGTTGAGGCTCACGATGGCGAACCTCCAGCGAAGCCTGACGGTGTAGACCCAGAGACGCCATTAGGCCGAGAGGCAGGAAGTCCCGAGAGCTCAACCCAACAGGTTGAAGAAGATCTGAAGAAGGAGCAGAGCATTCAGGATGCCAAGGCTACACCTGAACCGGAAAGCGAGGTTGAGAAGAAGACAGCTGAGACCAAGGATGAGCTTTGAGAGACCTCTCGACTACTTGAGTTTTTCGGCGTGGCATAGTGGAGTTGGCACAGGAAATGGAAAGGACATGACAAGGGATGTATGATACCACTACTACCGTCATCACGCACAACAGAGATTGCTTGAGTTTTTGATTATGACTATTCTCGACCGGTATCAGGAAATTCGGGCATATTAGTATGGTTGGGCTGAGGGCTGCATTTTGGCGAGAGCGAGAGCGAAGGCGAAAGGAATATGTTATGCTGCAGTGGACTCTGTTCTTGGAAGTTCGATAGCAGACGGTCGTAGTGGGGGATCAGAGGCAACTAAAATGTAGAATTGCATGCATAATGTTGATTCTTCCTTGCCACGCCTCTTCAATCTTGCAAAGCAGCTTCGGAGCACGGACAAACAAACGCGCTGGGTGCGCGATTTGTGACCGCTGTTGCGTTTCTGGTCATGAGCGGAATTTGACTAGAACACGCCTTCGAAATTCGGGCTTCGCGTTCGCTGGAGAAGATTATGCTTCGGTTCTGTTTCAGATGGCATCTCATTGCAACGGTTGTATGTACATATGAAATTGACGCGAGGAAGAGTTCATTCCGTGAGGCTCTTCTTTGTCCGTTGTGACTAGCACTGTAAATTTACATCGCGGGTCTTTGCACCGATTCTATGCTGCATTTTCCACACGTAGGGAGCGCGGTGTATTTACTCTTCTTCGGACTTCTTGTGGTGGTTGACTTCAGGGTTCCAGAAAAGAGTCTAGTTGAAAGTTGTCAGCTACGCCCTAACAATGTTTACTCGTCGCTGGTCCGTGTCTTGTGGCACTCCACCGCTTGCGGAAAGCTTGATCCCCTTCGCGATTCCGTTTCTCATATCGCGTGGAAGACCTTTGTAAAAGACTATCTTTTGACATACCTTATCGCCATCACCCCAGAAGTAGTTCTTGGTCCTAATGTTCATGTATGGGTACTCAGTGCGCTCCTCGATTGGGGGCCCGTGGGCGACGTGCTCCCAGTGCTCGGTCCACAAGCGCCATGCATTGACGCCAGCAATCATGAGGGAGGGAATGACAACGCTGTGGAGGGTTAGAGAACCGCCGGGCTATGGAGAGGGAGGTAGATGCGTACTAGATGGAGAGCTTGCGCCAGAGGTCTATGTGGATTGACGCAGTTAGCAAGCGATTTGGAAGGGGGCTCAATCACAGGCTCTGATAGGTATGCTGCTGCTGCGGCCATTCGAGGTATTTTCTCTTGAGTACCGTCCTCTTCTCAGGCTGTTGCCATGCGCGCGGCGCTCTAGCCTTTTGTCCGCCTCTTTCCAACTCCCTACGGCCCTCTCGCATCCAACAGCAGCGGCACCCACTCCGATTGCCCGCTCTCTGGAAGAGCAAATGTGACGTACCAGAAGTTGCAGCGGCGTGCTCCTTGACGGCCGCTCGTTCGCGGTTGAAAGCATTATCCGCCGGGCCCTGCAGTCCGCTTTGCAGTCTCTTTTGGGTGATACGGCGCACCGCCGGGGTGAAGGTACGGGTCGCGCGAAGTCCGAGCATTGTGTGTGAGCCTGAAGGGGAGATGTTCGGTGGTGTCGTGTCTCAATGGCTGTAAGTAGTGCATCACGAAGCAAGTGCGGATGCTTGCGGGTGTTTCCGCTTCTTCCCGGCGGCTCCACGTGATGTTGGACTTTGGAAATACGTCAGTCGTCAGTCGCTTGCACTTTCAACAAATACATGCAAGACAAATACGTGACCGATATAATATTTGAAGTGAGCTCTGAAAACCTGCGTTACTCAAGACTGCGTTCTCGTGGGCAGGTATTCAACATGGAGCCGTAAAGCAAATTCAAGCACGTGTGAAAAAAGGCACATTCGCCACAACATGACTACCACGTCGGCCAATTATTCGTGAAGACTTCACTGGCCGACAGGGCTCAGATCAAGTCCTCGACAACAACCTCGCAAAGATGTCGGCGCTAAACCAACAGATCAACTGGACCATCACCATGGCTGACAACCTCGAGCAAGTCAAGAAGCGTGGCAAAATTAAGCCCTTGATGAAGCACAGGCATTACGAGAACGAAGACCAGGTATCGTCCAAGCAGGACCAGATAGACACCACTCCCAAAGTCTGGACCACCCTGCCCGTTTACCTTCCGGATGAAATTATTATACAAACCGTCGAATACGTCTCCAACTTTCGCTCCGCCCAACTCACACTTGCTTCTTGTTGCCGGCTCTCCCGTCAGTGGTACTCCGCCTCTGTACCCTACCTTTACGCAATCCCCTACGTTACTGGCAAAAACTTCGACGCTTTTGTTCGCGCCATTTGTCCCTCCATCAACCTCCACGTCCGCAAAAGTCCTTTGGCCGAGTTCGTTAAAGTCCTTAACATGTCGCACCTGGTCCATTCCGGGAGCAAAGCCACAACCGCTCGCCTCTTAGGTCGCACGAAAGGGAATCTGGAAGAATTTGTTGCACCTCAGGCAAGTTTCGGAACGAATTGCTTTCCTGCTTTGGGGAAGAGCCGGAATCTGAAAGTCTTGGACTTGAGCCTTGTGAGCGAGAGTCCACCTTTGATGGACCTGTTCAAGACAATCGGGCATTTGACCAAACTTTCGCATTTACGACTGCCGCGTAGCGCGGGTTTCAGCCAGGGCTTCCACGCTGAGGCGATGACATGGCCACCAAATTTGGAGGATCTATGCCTGAGCGGCGGCATCGATGTGCATTTCCTTCAAGGTGTTGTGTCATTTCCTGAGACTTTGCGAAGTTTGACTGTAGAGCATTGTCCCATGGCAAAGACGGGCGCGATGTTGCATCTGTTGAGGACGGCTGTGCGGCCACTGCCTAATTTGGAAGTTTTGAGATTATCGAACTTGCCTAGATTGATGGGGAATTCACTGGACGATGTCTTGGTCGTTCTGCCTGGACTGACGAAGCTGAGTATCAGTGTGGATTACGTCACTCCGCAGGTGTTCGATTTGGGCGCGAATCGAGGGCCTGAGATGCCAGAGATCTGGTTACCTCCTGGCCCGAGGCATGGAGCCGATCCGCATTGCCAACTAAGAACACTGGAACTCACGAACTCGGGAAACCCAGGCGTCGAGGACAAGATCACGCCGATCGATGTGTTGATCGCGGTGGAGGATGGCTCGTTGCCAAAGCTGAGGCAGGTTAGAGTTGCGAAGAGCTTATTCTGGCAGTCCGGGTCGAATGCGGACGAGACTGCGGCCCTGAGCGACGCCTTGCAAGACGCTGCAGTGAAGGCTGGTGATGCCGAGGACATGGAAAGCGGCGTCTGGACGTTTGATGGCTGAGGACTGGCGTACAGAAGCTGAACACCGAGAAACCCTGTGTTTTTTTCACGAAGTGCAGGAAGGCCGCACGATTCGATTTTGTGATCATATTGAGATGTCCATGCTACGCTGCGAAAGGAGAGCTGCTCCCCGACGTTGGGCGAAGAGCGCGTACATGACCTTCCATGCGAGCCATGGGCGTCTGAGGTAACGAGCGAGCTGGCCCGCTCATATTATGCCCGCCAGCTCAGGAAATATCTTCCATGCTAATGGCTGCAGGAGATAGCAATCATGAGTCCAACGAGCCATGAAGTCATGAATCATTGTTATTCCCAGACTTGCAAACGATCTCGGAGGAAGTCAGTCTTGGAAAGCGGGCAATGTGGAACAACGCAAAACTCGAGCACCAAAATGCTGCGATGCATCTGACACAATGGTAATTGGATGTATATGTATATCTCAAGCGACAGTAGCCTAAGGCATTGAGAGCACATGACAGAGAGCTAGCCTAGCTGCTGAGAACTGCAGTACTTTGAAGGAGGTACCTCGGCTTCCCTTCCTCCGGTGGCATGCTTTGTGGTATGCAAGGTATAGCTACGCAGATCCACTCTGCGCCTGGCCAATGAATAGCTAGCTATGGTAGAACAACAGAGGCGCATATTCGAACATTACTTCCAAGTTGCGTGGGCTGTAGAGCGCATTTGATACTGTACACGCAAAACGTCGTCTTGGTGATTGTTTCATGAAATGTACATGCAAGCAGCAAAATCCATTCTGAGCAGTGGACGCAACCAATCTGCGAGGTTGCTATTGCAAAGGTGTGATGCATTGCGAACAGCTCCTGCGGCCACGATAACGGCGACAAGTGGCGGAACGATCATCCGCACCTTCATGGAATCGGCATCGGACTGGCCCTTGGCGAGCGAGAAGCAACTCGTAGAATCACAGCAGCAGTATCAACACCAGCCAGGTCAGATATACCACCGGCCCAACGACCCTGCGATCTCGGAGCAGTCTCCTAGGCCATCTCAGCGGCAGAAGCAGAAGGTCCGACATGATGGACCATTGTATAACAAACACCAGGCACCGCTATCTTCTTCGCCTTCCGTCTCATCAAGTTCAAGTCCTGACCCAAATCCCTCTTCCGCGACAACGACTGCCGCCTCAAAAATGCCGTCCGGTACGCCCAAGAAGTATCCTAACGCGTCGGAAATCCATGCCTTATTCTCCAATCTCAGTACCCAACCAGAAGTGTTCTTTGAACGCGTGGCGCATGACGTCGACTGGACTGTCATGGGAACGCATCCCCCCGCTGGAAGGTACAATTCACTTTCCGACTTCCAAGCCGCGACATTTGCGCGTCTGGGCAAAATCATGAAGGCCCCTGGAATAAGACTGAAGCCGAGGAATGTGATCGGTGGCGGAGATCAAGAGTGGTGTACGGTCGAATTGGTCGTCAATGGAGTCTGCGAGAATGGTAAGTCGTTCCTTCAGTGTCGGTGGTGGAAAAGTGACTGATGTTTTGTTGCAGGTCTCGCATTTGATAACTGTTACGCGTGGTGCTGTCGATTTGATGAAAGCGGAGTGATCGTGGAGGTCAGGGCTTACTTGGATAGTTGGCTAGTGAGGGAGGCTATCGTGCAGAACGAAGTTCCAAGCCATAGGGCAGACGTTCCACGGGTCGATGCGTTGTGAGAGCATCCGCGGCTCTCTACTCAAGTTAGGAGGATTTCATAGCCGTCTTTTGGAATGCGGACTGGTTCTTCATCGAAGCCCCATTTTCTGCGTATCACTTCGAAGACAATAAGGCCCGCCGCCGTCGATGGCGTCTGGCGTATGGTGTTCGATATAAAGTGTCGAAACAGCCATTGGCGAAGCCCACCGTCCCTACGTGCCAGTGCCAAGACGTGTCGCATCGTTTTGCGGTAGGCGGCGGCATACAGTTTGAGAGTGCGAATCTTCTTCTGCTCGGAAGCTGTATGTGTGTGCTGGTCAATCCATTCCAGCCTGCCGTAGTGTATCTCTTGAATTCGGCTCAGAGGATGTTGTATGAAAGCTTGCGCCACTGAAGCTGCGACCCCAGCAAGAAGGAGGAAGATAGGTTCCACCATATAGTGTGGTCGGATCTCAGGTCGACTTGCAGAGCTCTGCGACCTCTGCACAGAAATCGATTCGCGCTGCAAATCTGATAGTTGTGTCCAGCTTCCATAGTATCGACTGACAAATCCATAGAAAGCCTGGCTTTTCACTGTTTCGAACGTGGCGAAGAAGATGCCGGCTCCTAGAGAGTCGCGCAAGAGGGAGAGGGACCATCCAGCGAAAACGCCTCTGGCGCCAATTTCCTGGGTTTTGCGCAAGCCATAATGCCACATGTTTCGATACTTGCCCTCGATCATGTCTGTGCTCTGGAAGCGAACCTGAAGAGCATCTAGGGGGGCAGCTATAACGCTTTGCACCGTACCAGCCAAGAACCCGGCAGTGAAGCATGTTCCGAACGAAGGCGGAGGAAAGACTCGCTTCGAGGACAGAGAGTTTGGCTGATGCAGGCTGCTTATGATTTGAAGATAGGCCGTGTAAAGCACTGTGCCAACAGCGGTATTCGCGAGAAGGGGCGGAAGGACTTGATTTGGGAGGAAGGCCCAGCCCTGCTGTTGAACAGCCGCGAAGAGCAGTGCAGGAGATGTCATTCGCCATGACCATGCCTGACCAGCCTTTACGTTTGGGTTGATGGCCCTAGCATAGCCCTAGAGTTGATTCAATACGATGTGAATATCTAGAGTTCGAGAAATCGTACCATGTAACTAGGCTTGGGTCAGCTAAGAGCACGGCGAAGACGACCACAAACAGCTCACTCTATCCTGGGTCTGAAAAAGGCCTTTATGGGCGCTCGGAAGTAGAAAGTGAGCATACGGGCGCTCAAGGCGCGCATCGTAGCAGCTGTGAAGCCAGTACCTGCATGCTCCTTGCGCTTCTTTTTCGTCGCTTCGACCTGCATGGTCGTGGGCAGAAATCCACCTTCGCGGAGACGAGCGTCGAGGCCACCATTACGGGCAGCGTCGCTCATGTCATGCAGAAATTTAGCTAGATGTTATCGCATCTTATGACCAGTTGGATGTGCAGGTGTGCCACGTGGAGTAGACCAGCACAAGAAAAATGAACAGTGGCTCAGCGGGTCTCAGAAATCGTGATGTGCCTCAGGAATATCAGTAGAGACCGTGCAGCTGATGTAGGACTTGCAGGTATGCAAGATGCATGTGAAAGAAATAAGGTACATGTACGAGCTGTGCAGCGTCAAGTGAAGACAGCCGCCAGTCGCCAAGCTGTCACCTCCGCGCAGCTTCGCAAGGCATCCATCGCGGCACCTGCCACTCAGCGGCCCGCGCTTGCCTCATCGCGACTTTGACGCGCAACGAACGTGAACTCGTTGTTCGTCGTCGCTACACCACCGCGCATCCACACCAACCTCTCCTCATCGCTGTCCGGCTCGTCACCAAACCATCATCAGCGGCATCACCACTCCTGGACCGCGAAGATGGCCGACGAAGTCAGCATCGACAAGGCGCAGTTCCACAATCGGCTGTCGTCCCTGATAGCTGCCTGGAAGAACGACAAACGCAGTGGCAACAATGTCTACGGTGATGTCGGCAGCATCGCTGTGTGCATGGGCAAGAGCGATGAGGCGGCAGGATTTCACAAGGCGAACGGGTTGCAGTTCTGGCTGCTGGGATATGAGTTCCCAGCTACGCTCTTCCTAATCACCCTCGAGGCCATGTACATCGTCACTACGAAGAAGAAGGCGGCATACTTGGAGGTGCTAAAGGACGGCAAGACACCGGTCGAAATCATCGTGCGGGGCAAGGATGCCGAAGAGAACGCAAAACAGTTCGAGAAGGTCAACGAGACCATCAAATCTGCGGGCAAGAAGGTCGGTACATTGCCAAAAGAGCAGTCGGGTGGGCCTTTCGTCACGGAGTGGAAGAGCGCATTCAGCGAGATTGGCAAAGATGTGGAAGAGTACGACATCAGCACCGCCTTGTCCACAGCAATGGCCATCAAGGATGAGAATGAATTGCGATCGATCAGGAATGCGTCCAGTGCTTCGGCCTACCTCATGCGAGAGTACTTTGTCGAGACCATGTCTGACATCTTGGACAAGGAGAAGAAGATTACACATAAGGCATTTGCAAACAAAGTGTCGAACAAGCTCGATGATGACAAGTTCTTCCGAGCCATGAAGGGCGTGGGCAAGTTCGACTCGCAGCAGCTGGACTGGAGCATTTCGCCGACAGTACAGAGTGGTGGCAACTTTGACCTGAAGCTGCAGGCCGAGCCGGACGACAACAACTTGCACCAGCCTGGTGTCATTCTCTCCGCCTTTGGGCTGCGATACCAGACCTATGCATCTCAGCTGGCTCGTACATACCTCGTGGAACCGAACAAGACGCAGGAGAGCATGTACAAGCTCCTTCTGAGCGTACACGAGACAGTCATCAAGGAGTTGCGCGACGGTGTACTTGCGAAAGACGTCTACCAAAAGGCCATCGCCGTTATCAAGGCCAAGAAGCCGGAACTCGTGGAGAACTTTGTCAAGAGTGTTGGCTCTGGTATCGGCATCGAGGCTAAGGATCCAACTCTGAGTCTCAACGGGAAGAACGTCCGCCAGCTTAAGGACGGCATGACGTTCTCCATCACCACCGGCTTCTCCAATCTTGAGAACCCCAACGCGAAAGACAAGAAGCGCGAGGGCACATACTCTCTTCTCCTCAGCGACACAGTCCGTATCACCAGTGGTGGTGAGGCGTACTGCTTCACAAAAGATGCACCACGCGACATGGAGAGCGCTTCTTTCTTCTTCAACGATGAAGAGGAGGAAGAGAAGAAGCCAAAGCCGAAGAAGGACTCCCGGGTCGGAGCTGTGGCATCCTCGAACATCACCAAGACGCGTCTGAGAGCGCAAGGTGGAAGCACGCAAAATGAAGAGAAGGAGGCTGCGCGAAGGGAGCATCAGAAGGAGCTTCATACCAAGAAACAGCAGGAGGGTCTCGAGATGTACCAGAAAGGACATGGAAACTTGAACGGCGTTCAAGAAAAGAAGTTCAAGCGTTTCGAATCGTATAAGCGCGTGGAGTCTCTGCCGCCTCGCGTGAAGGACCTCACGATCCTGGTTGATGCGAAGAACTACTCCATCATTCTTCCGATCATGGGTCGCCCGGTGCCTTTCCACATCAACACAATCAAGAACGCAACCACCAGCACCGAAGGTGGCTTCACATACCTCCGCATCAACTTTCTATCGCCAGGCCAGGGTGTGGGCAGAAAGGATGACCAGCCATTTGAGGACCCGACTGCACAATTTATTCGTTCCCTTACCTTCCGAAATAAGGATGCGGATCGTATGGAAGACGTGCGAGAGCAGCTGACAGAAATGAAGAAAGCGTCTGTCCGCAAAGAGCAAGAGAAGAAGGACATGGAAGACGTAGTGGAGCAAGACAAGCTCGTCGAGATCCGCAACCGTCGCCCATTCCGCCTAGACAATATCTACATGCGCCCCGCTATGGAGAGCAAGCGCATTGGTGGCGCCGTCGAGATCCATCAAAACGGTCTGCGTTACAACCATCTTGGAAACCAGAAGATTGACATACTTTTCTCGAACGTCAAGCACCTCTTCTTCCAGCCGTGTGCTGGCGAGCTAATTGTTATCATTCACGTTCATCTCATCAATCCCATCATTATTGGAAAGAGAAAGACGAGGGATGTGCAGTTCTACCGCGAAGCTACTGAGATGCAATTCGACGAGACGGGGAACCGCAAGCGTAAGCATCGCTATGGCGATGAGGAAGAATTTGAGGCTGAGCAAGAGGAGAAGCGACGGCGGGCTGCGCTCGACAAGGAGTTCAAGCAGTTTGCTGAGAAGATTGCGGACGCCGGGAAGGGTGAAGGCATCTCGGTCGACATGCCTTTCCGTGATCTGGGCTTCAATGGTGTGCCCAGCAGATCGTCTGTCATGATTCAGCCTACCACCGACTGCTTGGTGCAGCTGACCGAGCCACCTTTCATGGTCATCACACTCACAGATATCGAGGTGGTACACTTGGAGCGTGTTCAGTTCGGCCTGAAGCAGTTCGACATGGTGGTTGTCTTCAAGGACTTCACACGGCCTCCTGCTCACATCAACACCATTCCAGTCGAGGCCCTTGATGGTGTCCGCGACTGGCTCGATTCAGTCGACATACCCTTCAGCGAAGGCCCCCTCAACCTGAACTGGGCCACCATCATGAAGACGGTCATTCAAGACCCCCACACATTCTTCGCTGACGGCGGCTGGAGTTTCTTGGGTACAGAGTCTGATGACGAGGGCTCCGACGAGGAGGAGGAAGAGTCTGCTTTCGAGGCGTCCTCGGAGGATCTTGCTTCTGAATCCAGCGAGGACGAGTCGGACTTCGACGATGATGCTAGCGCTGAGGCTAGCGATGAGGATGTTAGTGACGACGAAGAAGGTGAGGACTGGGATGAAATGGAGAAGAAGGCCGCCAAGAAGGATCGCGAAGGCGGTCTCGAGGACGAAGACAGCAGGAAGAAGACCAAACCAAAGAAGCGATAGAGCAGGATTGTAATGATATGTGGTGAATGGCATTGCTTTGGTTGCTTCACAGGGATGGATCACAAAGAATAGCGGGCGTTACTTAAGGCTTGATGCGTTCCTAGTAACATGTCCATGAAATAGCATCAGAACAGATTCATCAGTTGGTATGATTATCAGTGCAATGGCCAAGTGTATGAGTATTGGCTCGTGGTCGAAGCTTCTTCATTTGTCGGTGGTCTGATGGTGGTGGTGAGTGACCCCGCGGAAGCCAGTCCATCTCCAAAGCTTCCATCCACTTTCTGCCACTCTCGTGCCGACCTTCGATGGCTTTCACCACGACAAAGCTGCGACCTCTTGTCAGCAGCTTCACGACTCGCGCCACAAGATGTAGCGCTACAGCCAGCCTGCCTCAAAGGCAGCAGCAACACCAGACGCGACAAACACGAGCCTATCAAACCCACCCCATCCCACAAGTCACCAACAGCGGTATCCCCAACTTCGCCTTCGCCTTCGACATCGACGGCGTTCTTCTCCGCGAATCCGCTCCCCTTCCCGGCGCCGCTGCAGCTCTCTCTTACCTCCGGTCCGAAAAGATCCCGTTCATTTTCCTCACGAATGGCGGCGGCCGCACAGAAGCAGCCCGCATCGCAGATGTCGCAAAGAAGCTCGATCTTGCAGGGCTAGACGAGAGTCTGATTGTACAGTCCCACACTCCCTTCCGTGAACTGAGCCAACTCCATGACAAAACTGTCCTTGTCGTCGGAGGTGAGCGAGATAATTGTCAGCGTGTCGCCGAGACCTATGGCTTCAAACATGCTGTGACGCCTGGGGATTTGGTCGCTGCGTATCCGGAAATATGGCCTTTCAATCGGCCGTTTCAGGAATACTACAAAACATTCGCGAGACCGCTGCCTACGCCACTGTACAGTCCGACGGGAAATCCGATCTTAGAAGAAGGCAAGAGCTTGAAGATCGATGCGGTGTTTGTGTATAATGATCCGAGAGATTGGGGGCTGGATGCGAGTGTCATCTTGGACTGTCTACTGAGTGAACGAGGATTCTTGGGCACAGTTTCCGGGAAGAACGGAGATGGGAAGTTGACCAACCGCGGATACTTGCAAGATGGTCAGCCGAAGGTGTGGTTTTCGAATCCAGATCTTTGGTGGGCGGCTGGGTACCATCTTTCGAGATTGGGGCAAGGTGGATTTCAAGCAGCTTTCAAGGGTCTGTGGGATACTGTGACAGATGGAGCAGATCTGAGCGGGCAGACGGAGACGATTGGCAAGCCGAATCAGGGAACGTACGAATATGCAGAGAGGCAGTTATTGAGAGCGAGAAGGGGATTGTTTGGGAGTAAGGTGAGCGGTTTGAGGGATCCGTTGAAGAGGGTTTATATGATTGGGGATAACCCAGAGAGTGACATCGCTGGGGCAAATAACTATCGCAGTCCGTATAGTAGTGAGTGGAGGAGTATTTTGGTCAAGACGGGGGTCTGGAGAGAGGGGACAACGCCAACACACAAGCCGCACATTGTGCAGAACAATGTATTGGATGCCGTCAGGTGGGCTGTCGAGGATGCGAAGGCGAATGATGCCACAATATAGCTAGATGAGTGAGGACGTGTTCTATTGGTTCATGCTAGTTATAGAGCTAGATATCATGGGCATCGCAATGCTGATACACTAGCCGGTCTCTTCAATTCAAGCCGAGCTGAAACGTGAGCTGGATCGGCTGTCTTGTGCTCCTGGAGCAAGTCAGCGGCAGGCGACATGGAAAGGAATTGATACCACGGTAAAAACACTGGAACAGGATGCAGTGTACTGATCGATTTGCAGTACTAGCATGGAAGAAGAAGCCAACCTGCTACTTCCTCAACACCACCTTCGCACCTGAAAAGTTCGTGCAAACACCCAAGGTGATGTCCTCCCTCCAGACTTCGTCCTCGCCCCAACTCTCGATCTCGCTGAATGCCTGGCACATTTTCACAATGGTATATATGGCATGGTTCAAGGCAAACATCTGGCCCAAACAGATCCGCGGACCTCCTCCAGACGGGATGTATTCCCAGCTCACGCTTAAGCCCTTGGATGACTCAGTATCCAGCCATCGTTCGGGCCTAAACTCCAACGCATCTTCACCATACAGGTCTTTGCGACGCTGCATCGCGAAGGTGTTGAAGCGTACCATCTCGCCTTTGGGAATGAAGACAGGTGCCGTGCCATCTGGGCCTCCGCCAGAAGGAAGAACTGTGTCTTCGAGGGCTTGACGCGTGTTTCCTGGGATTACGGGATGTAGACGGAGCGACTCGTTGACGAGTGCTCGAAGATATTTCAGCTGCTTTAGTTGGTCAGACGTCGGTCTTTGTCCATCTGGTAAGGCATGATTCATTTCTTCTTGGAGGGCCCGCCAGATGTCCGGCCGCCTGGACACGACGAAAAAGATGTTAGTTAACAGTGAAGCGGTGGTGTCTCGACCTGCGAAGAGGGTCGAGGGAGTTTCGTCCCCGATTTCAGTCAGATTATCTGTCTGCTTGACCAATTCGTCTAGGAAAGTCGGCCGCTCTCCCTCTAACGGCCCTTCATCATCGCGGCGAAGTATCTCTTCGCGCTTGGCGAGGCGAGGGAGAATGAAACTCTCGACAAATAAGCGTATTGTTTGGATATCCTTGACGTACTGACGACTCTTTGGAAGCCACGAAGTGCATACATTGCCAAGTCCACCGCCACTAGAGATGTGGACTTCGGCGCGATGGAGTGCAGAGTTCATGGCCGAGCGTTTGGTATCCTCGGGACTGACAAGAGAAGAGATAGATTCGCCCATGAGGAATTCGAGAGAAGTATCAAGTGTCATACGGAAGAACAAGTCCCGCAGATCGACTTTTCCATCAGCTCTGATAACGGCGTTGACAAGATGCGTCGCCTGGTCCTCGAAGATTGCGAACTTTGCCAACTGCGTGCGCGAGAACATAGGCCGGAGCAAGGCACGAGAATGTTTCCATTTTGCACCTTCGGCGATGAAGATACCTGTGCAGACTAGACTGGCCAGCTTTTGCTTTGATGCACGAATGATAGGCGATCACTCACCTTCTCCCACCACAGGCCTGAAAGTATCTTTTCGAGCCTTCGCCAATCCCCACTTTCTGAAATCCGACGACAAAATGGTCTTCAAATTCTCTGGGTCTGCCGTCTCATAGAAATGGCCTCCCGTGAATTCCACATGGACGGTATTGGATCCGATTGCTCCAAAACGATTGCTCGAAAGCTCTAGTAAGCGAGGATCCTTCATTGCTTTCATGCCATCTTTGACGACGCTGAGGCCGCTCTCAATGGGAGCTTCAGATGCTCCAAAGCTCAGTCGGCGCTGTGTCTGCGATGCCAGCTTTCGTTGTCGGATGTGATATGGCAGAAGAAAGCATAGCAACGCCGCAGTACAGGCGTATGCAGCGAGTGGGACGACAGGTGATTCGATTCTTAACATCTTTGACAAGCATGGAGCATCGAGAACTGATCAAATTACCTCCAGCACGAACTTCTCGAACACCATCTGTTCTTCAGACGTGCTGTTCGTGATATATGAGCCAAAATTTGCATGGCATCAAAGACGATTGGTCCTACAGAGTTCCGAGGCATTTCCAATCAGTAAAAACTGATGATGTCGTTCGGAGGTTGGAGACAAAGACTCGTCACCGAACTTCTTTGTTCAAGACCTAGATTTTTTGCGATAGCGAGAAACGTCTCGGAGCCCTCTTCCTCCGCGCACGCTCCCTCAACGTCGGCCGACCGCCATCAACACATTATTGCAGGTGACCTTTGTGCACCATCAGCAAGTGGATGTCGTTGATATTGTACCTTCACGTCCGCCTACTCCAATGCCGACATCCACATTCGTCAGGGTCCTCCGATACTTTCCTATTTAGGCCAAAGGATCAGAGTGGGCGGGCAGACTGCGTGATGCGGGCAAGCTGTGCTGCTTTGAGGTCAAGCTCACAGCTACCTCGGGCAGCAGGCAGCTCCCGCATGAGGAGAATATCTACGTGACTATGTTTCACACCCATGTCAAACAATACACTATATTATGAAGTGAAGTAGTCGAAGACAATGGCCGACGTACAAACGAAGAACATCGAAACGCTCGCATATGTCGTGCACGATGCTGGAGAAGATTTCAAGTTGGAGAATGTAGTACTCGACGCAATGCAGCCGAATGAGCTGCTGGTTGACATGCAGTACTCGGGCATATGTAAGTGAGGTTACATGCCATCAAGGTTGTCCTCGTAGCAATGCCTCTAATGGGAAAGCCCAGGCCATACGGATCTTGTGTTCCAGCAGGGGCAGATCAAGGTCTGCCCGTACCCTGCCATCTTCGGCCACGAGGTAAATAGCTGTGATATATTTTGGCACATACACCCGTACTGACATGCTGTCTCTCGATCTGCAGGGTGCGGGTACCATCCTCGCAATTGGAGACAAAGTCGATCCGAAGCGAGGCCTGAAAGTGGGTGACAAAGTCCTTTTGAGCATCAACTACTGCCAGCAATGTAAATTCTGCTTGAGCGATCACCCTGCAGACTGCACAGAAGGTATGTCCCACGTGGAATGCCATCGATCCATCTTCCCTTCTTTAACAATTCGGCCAGGAACACGCCTGCACCTCTTCGGCGTCAGGCCCGATGGTTCGACAGCTGCGAGTCTCAAGGACACTGGCGCGTCCTTGAGAAACCACTTCTTCGGACAATCTAGCTTTGCCAAAGTGAATTTTGTTCAAGATACTTGTGTGGTGAAGGTGCCAGAGGATGTACCAGACGAGAACATTCCCTTCCTGGCTGCCATGGGTTGCGGTAAGAAGCGACAGCAGCGAACCAAATCGCCGCGTGGGACGCACGTACTGATCTGTGTACATAGGCTATCAGACTGGTAAGCCGTGATACTAACCTCTTGCTGTGGATGTTCCGTCCGTATCTCTAATTACTGTACTCTGCCAGGAGCCGGAACAGTGATCAACATTCTCCGGCCTCGCTCTGATGAAAGCATCGTCGTTTTCGGGCTTGGTACCGTGGGCCTGTAGGTGCAAGACCGAGACAACTTCATCGCTGACGTTAACAATCCTGTCAAGCACCGCGATCATGGCCGCAAAATATTTGAACATGAAGACCATCATCGGAGTCGACATCTACGACCACAAATTGCCTCTCGCCAAAGAGCTCGGATGCACCGACGTCTTGAACTCGAAGAATGCACCCGACGGTGACATAGTGAGTATCGTTATAGGTTACCCCTGCCACAGGACGGCCGTGCTGACCCGTTTCGTAGGTCAAAGCGATCAAAGACTTGACAGGCGGCATTGGAGTCGACTTTGCAATCGACTGCACCGGAGTGCCCAAGGTGATAGAAGCCATGCTGAACATGCTTGGCATGCGAGGAACAGCAGCAACGGTAGGCGTTCCGCCTACAGGCGCGAGGATTGAGATCGACCCTCTGGCCTATCTGTTGGGTAGCAGAGGCTACAAAGGCTGCCGCGAGGGCGACAGTAATCCGCCAGTCTTCATTCCACAATTATGCAAAATGCAGAAAGATGGCCACTTCCCGGTCGAGAGTACGTATCGTGCAAGTCGTGGCTGTAGATGGATGCTGACCATACTCGTAACAGAGCTGTGTAAGGTGTACGATTACAAGGATTTCAGCCAAGCTTTGCATGACCTTCACGATGGAAACGTCACCAAACCGGTCATCAAGTGGTAGCGTGTCAGCGGCCATGCGACTGCGTCTTGAACAAGTTGCAGCATTAAGAAGAGGCGCCGACATTAATCTGCGTGCTAGGGTCAATGCACATCGACTGTAGAATGGAAAATAGGCAATTGTTGCTAACGATTTCAATTACTGGGCCATCCGTCGCTAAACCCAATGGACGGCGACGTCTTATGCTGAGCGACAGTTGCACGTTCCTTCTCCGCGACTGGAATACGATCTTCCATGCTGTTTCGAGAATGGACTGAGATTTTGTCTGCGCCATTGTTGTCGTTTTGAGCTTCTGACGTACTCCGAGGATCCAGCTCTTTGCTAACGCTGTGCACTTGGACAGTATCATGCTGCTTTTGTGCGCCTGAATTGAATGTGTTCGACGCAATCTGCGCAGCTCGAAGTGAATTGTTTTTGTCATCTTTAGCAGGCGACACAGCGGCTCGCGTGCCTTGCGGAGTTGTCTGTGCGTCCATGGCGGACAGAGGTGGCGCCGGCGTGGTTGCGACCGCTTCCTCCGTCACTGCCGGCGTCCAACCAACGAGCAAGCTGGTTGATGAACGTGATCTTGCATGTTTCGGTTGTTTGGCGGAGCTCGCCGTGTGGTCTGCCTCCAGTGGTGAGCTTCTTGAACCCCTTTCCTTTGAAGAAGCACGAGTGCTCGAGGGCGATCCTGATAGCGATGATGAATTTGGCGGCACGCCACCTGATTCTACATTCTTTGGCGGGCGTGCAGGGAGTGGTGGAGGATTCTTGTGACTCGGTTCAACGTCGAGATTAGATGCTGTCTTGGTATCCGCTTCACGATCGCGTTTACTGACAGCCGCGGATGTATCTGCATCCTTACATTGCTCACTGTCGTTGTGCTCACCGGATCCAGGATGTGAGCCAGCGTCAGCAACATCTCGTACAACCGAGGATCCGCTGCGCGTGTCGGAATGTCTTTCACCGCTGTTCTCTTGGAAAGGCTGAAACTCGTCTTCTGTAGCTTGACCGGTTGGTGGCATGGGCTCTGCTTGGAGTGCATCTGGACCTGGCACCGGTCGCCGGCGAAGGCTATTGACGCTTCCCCACAAACCCTTCTGCGGGCCTGGAAGTGGTTGACCTGGCGGAGGAAGTGGCATCCCTCGTCCTAGTGGCTGCTGGGCGACAAAGTCCTGCTTTTGTTCTGGGCGCGGGACAGCACCTCTATTCCGCTGTATCGCATTCCATCCCCAGTTCTTCGCAGCTGTCGTTGCGTTCACCGTTGCTGCAAGCAGATTTGCTTTGCGGCCCGCATGTGTCGCTTCGGATGCGACCGATGGCGCTGCAGTGGAAGCGCTTGACATTGTGCTGCGCATTGACGGTGTTCGTGTGGACGCTGCACTACCTTTAGAGGACGATTCGGGACTGTAAATGCTCGACTCATCGTCATTATTCTTTCCTGTCGTAGCGTCGTCGAGACTTTGGTCCAGATCGGATGTACGTCCTACTTCTTCTCCGACTTTCTCGTTCGCAGAAGACATGAGCCGCTCAGCTTTAAGCTGGAGATCACGAAGCTCCTCAGCCGCGTCTTTTGTTATAGCGCTGGCAGTGGTAGTTCGAGGCCGCCAGAGCCTTCGAGGTTGCTGTGCAAGACGCCCTGCATCTTCACCTCGAACTGGTTCTACGTTCTGTCCATCTATGGCCGTGCTAGGAGACGATGATGTAGAGGCCGCTCGTAAGGGTCGAGGGGGTCTGGGAGACTTGTCCGTACCTGCTTCGGATGTGGTCTCCCGGCCTCTGATGCCACTGTGGGCCGGGCTGACGCCGGACGAGACACCGCTATCCATTCCCTGCGGAAGAGCTGGCATTGAAGCTGTTTTCTCGTTGCGCTCAGAGAGCGCGTGCTCAGCATCCGAGGCGTTCTCAGTGTCTGTTGCTCCGAGGTCGCTCCACAACCCACCACGCGCGGAGGTGCCTCTGGTGTCAGTGAAGGGCATAGGTATATCGTCCCAATTGGGCTTCACAAGCCCTTCTTTGAATGCTAATCTAACCCTATCCTCAATCGCGCGTAATATGAATCCGTAGGTGATCTTCCTTTCGCTTACAATGGGCTCCACGCGCACGTCCAGGTCGGGCACACTCTCGAAGCAGAACCAGAGCCTGTTGGAGGGTGGAGGCTTGATACGAAGCAGCATTGTTCCACTGATGCGCTCGATTACTGTCTTGAGAGCTAGATCAACAGTCCGGACCTTAAACCTGGTACCCAAGTCCAGCTTGGCCACAGCCAGTAGTGTGACGGCAAGGCCACCATTGTATTTCATATCTGCGGAAAGAACCATCTCGCCATCGATGTTGAGTTCTCGTAATTTGAGGCTGGAGAAGACAGGGCCTGCGTCGCCAAGGTGAATAGAATGAACGAGAAGAGACGGTATAAAAGCAGGCTTCTGGATCCTATTCAGCTTCTTCTCCAACTTTCCCCGCATAAATGAGCTTAATGTGTCTGTTCGATGAATCGCGAGAAAAATGCGGCCGACGAGAGCATCGAGTGCCCTCGTCTCCGGGGTGAGTGACGAAGAGTGGAGAGCCGACTGCAACTTGATCAGTGCATCTGGCTCAAGTGCTTTTGGTGTTGGCGGGTGAGCTCGATGTGCGATCAGTGCATGATAAAAATCCTCTTTGTCGATGTTAGTGGCGGTGAAGAGATAGAAAGGCCTGGCCTGGCTCTGTGATGGAGTCTGCAAGGCTCCATTGGGCAAGTCTACAGGTGTCAGGACGATTGCAGTCCTCTTTGTGAAGAGGTCGGCCTCGAGGATGTTCATTTCCTTGCAGTCTTCGTCATCGTCTTTGCCAGCCTGCAAGGTGACCTTGTGGTGAGCCAGACTCAATACGTGCTTGACCTCAACCTGGGCCGGTGAATCGTAGAGCATCAGATGGCCATGGCGTAGCACAATGTACAGCAGATTCGCAGGTACGGGTTTCCGACCAGCGGTGACTTCCTGCCCATTCGCGTCGTGCAAAACAGAAGAGGTGCTGCCATTGTTCTTGCTGCCAGCGAAGACGGAGCGATACATGCTTTGGTAAACGGACTCGCTGGAGGCATTGGTCGCTCCCTCTGGAGACGCGAGGCCATCGCTGATGGTGTTCCCGCCTACGCTTGTAGTGCTATTGGTCCGCCCATTCAGAGCAGTGAGAGCAGCTTGAAAGTCGTAGCGTCTCAGTACAGCGAATGTCCCGCTCGCTGCTGCATCGCCAGAGAAGCTCCGGGCGTGCGGCCCTTTGCGGTGTGTTTTGGACTCATGTCCATTCCCATCATCTTCATCATCTCGCTGTCCACTGCTCTTCCCTTGCTCCGCTCGCGGCAGCAAATACCAGGCTGGAATGAGGATGGCAGCGACCAACAACGGGATGAAGGTTAGACCGCCGATCACGTAGGCGTAGAGGAGGGCGCGCAGAGTCATTGTGGAGGTCAATCATCTTGGTCGGCGGGCATTTGGAAGCTCATACGGTGGCAGCATAGCTGTCACATTGCGACTGGCAGCGTTTCCGGTTTGCAGGTGCGTGGATGCTCGCCTGAGACGCGCTTCTGCCACGTGAACCAGAACGACACCTGGCTACGTCAGCCGCTCGGGAACGCCCAGACTTCTACTCACTGCTTCACCTCTACATCCTCCATCCGCATCCTTATCAACAGGAGCTTTTTCCCATGTTACAGTGTGAACACGGTACTGTAGATGCCGTGGCCTGGTCTCTTTGGCTTTGGTGCACGTGGTGTTCGCAACGTCTGCAAGCGTTCATGATGCTAGGGGCGGAAGGATCACAACAAGTAGAAACTCAAATTTCTCGGTTCTGGACTTCATCTCTTCCAGTTAGAGGCTATTAACACTTGCCGAACCTACATAGATCGCAGAATCACTTCTGCGGACCGGTTCAGTGCTCAATGTGCTATACGTGAAGTCTCGCGGACGATGGCGAACAAAGATGGCGCTTGGGGCACATTCCATCCGAGTCAACGCAATCAAAGCCAGTACAAAGGCGGAACAAAGGTCGATTCGCCTCCACTCAGCTGGAGACATGGCGAATTACTGTTTGCGACAGCTCCTGTGCCCAGTATCTGTTCTTCTGCTCGCCAGGGGCTCTTCGGCGCATGTTCTGAGGCCGAATCTTTGCGTTTGCACATTCAGCGACTCAGTCTCGCGCATTCTTGACCGATCTTCTTCAACAGCATCTTCGACATCTTCTCTTGTGCCTTCACGTTGTCGATGACTGTGTCGTCTGGAAACAGGTCAGCGTCTGAAGACTACTTTGTGGGAGCAAAGCAATTAACGACTCACAGAATTCGATAACGTCGTCTTCCTCAAGGTCAAGCGCAGACGCCAACATCGATACTTCGTTTTCCTCAGGCCATTCGAACTTGGCGTAGAAGGCTTCTAACATCTCTCTTGCGTGCTGTGGAATCTCGAATTGTGGCACCGAGGCTGGAGGTTGAAGCACAAGGCCTCGAGCGTACACGAGGTTGTCCACGCCGCGCTTGAGAGCCTCTTGGCGACCACGGAAAAGATCAGAGCATTCTTGTGCTGTAAGACGGACACTGCGCTGAGCTGCCGGCTCATTGTGCTCTCGGGGGGAGGGCTTGCTTCCACGAGCTTGAAGTGCGCTTGTTGCCCTCGCACGTACGGACTCTTGCAGGCGGTTCTCAACGGCCAACTCTTCGCGGTACAGTGCCTCCAGCAGATGACGCTGTTCTGGCTGCATTGACTGACTGTCACAGATCTTTCGAGGCCTCGTCACTGGCGTGAATCCCGAACTGGGCGGCTTGGGGTTGTCGCACAGTCGTTCGATCTCGAGTAGCTGACTCTTGAGCTCGTCCGTCGCGTCCATCGCGATCGCTCTCTCTGCGCGCGCGAACTCGTGGCACAGCCGACCTTGCGCTGTGCGCCTGCGTCAGTGGTTCCTAAAAGTGGTAAGTGAGGCTCAGTGGTTTGCTGGTTAACGGTGGGGTCTCGAAGGGTGCCTCAATAGCGCTCATGTTTTTACGCACGGGCTTTTGCAGGGGTGTTGCCCCAGCCACCATATTTCCTCGAGTATTGTCAGTTGGCGACTGTTTCTCTTCCATACCATCTTGAGCACTTTGCTTGCACACTCTCACAGTCGCCGCAACATCAATGCACCCACAAGAACCCCGTTCAAGACACAGCAAGTAACAAGATGGCTACTCAGGTCACTGACGCCCCGCAACCGCAAGTCGTCTCCGTCGAGGCGCTCCAGCAAATCTTCAGCATCTGCGACAATGTCGCCGCGGACCTGAGGAATGGTGCACAGATCCCAATCGTGCCAGTCACCAACATCTTTCCGCTCGGCAGTCAGGTCGTTGAGGTGCTCCAGGGGCGCTTGAAGTAAGTAAGCATGCACACTCACCAGTCTCATCACTAACATCTTGAAGAGCTATCACGGGCACTCGTTTCGAGCTCTACGAAGACGTATTCGGCGGCACTTCGCTCTTTCCTGTCATCGAGCCCATGTCTTTCGAATCGCCGGCGAACTCAGTCGACCAAGCTGGCGGCCTGACGGTCGATGAAGGCGCCGTCTCTGCAAGCACGCCCAGCACCAACAATGCCGCATCCACGCGCACGAAGAAGAGTGGAGAGAAGACTCCGCGCCCGAAGAATGCATTCATGATCTACCGTCTCGACCTCCACGCGATTGTTGCAGCTCAGAACCCTGGCATGCACAACAATGACATTTGTACGTATCTCTGAATCCATGACCCTGACAGCGCTGACTCGTCTCCAGCCAAGATCATTGGCGCCAGATGGCGATCCGAGAAGCCACATGTCGTAGAAGAGTACAAGAGCAGAGCTGAAGAGGAGAAGCGTCAGCACGCAATCGCCCATCCAGGCTATCGGTATCAGCCACGCAAGCCATCCGAGAAGAAGAAGCGCATGACCAAGAGCAAGTTGGCCAAGCTGGCCGCGAAGTCCGGCAGCATCAATGCTACCATGGATGCGACCAACCTCCCAGGCCAACTCGATGCGAACAACCAGCTCTACAACATGCTTGTTGGCGAGCAGCTCAACTTCGGCACCAACACACCGTCGTATGAGACCACTGCTCCACAGTTGGTGACCTTCGATGGCGCTAAGCTCGACATCAGTGCTTTCGGCGAGCCATGGGCGTCGCTCAACATCCAGTATCAGCAGCCGCAAGCAGACGCAGGCATGGTCGCTCAGCAAGATCCCACCAGCATGCCTGCCGGCTTCTCGTTGCCGTCCAACATGGTGCAGACGGCCAGTCCTACCGCGACTCGCGAGCCTTTCATCGAGCAGCTTCGCCACGAGCAGCTTGACAACACCTTCACCATGGAGAACCTGATCAACGACGACATGTGCAGCAGCTTTCCGCTTGGAGATGAGTTTGCTGCCATCCCAGATGACTTCAACGCAGCTGAAAATGCTGTGTTGCTGGGCAGCGAGTTTTGAGTGAAGAAGCAAGTTTATGTTGTCCTGCGCAATTGATGGCGCAACAGTAGCGCATTGTAGATAGTTGATGCAATGAAATGTCCTGATACCATATGTCTCTACCTCGCCTGCCTTCACCGACACTGCTCGCCCATTCGTCTCAAGCTCTTCCATCACGAGTGCTTCCACTTGAAGGCAGCGTCCTCAGTCTTCAATTCAGAGATCAACCTAGGTCCTCAACACTTTTTCGCGCATCTGGTTGATTCCATCGCAGGTCACTGACGCGTATACACGTGGCTATTCGCGCGCGAGCGTCTTCGTGTCACTCGTTTCGCTCCGTTAAGACAGCACCGCCGTAGCGCACAAATGCGACTCCTGCTACAGATGCTCCGCGTGAGAAATTCGCAGAGAGACCATTCCTCCCAATACTCAGGCGATCAGCACAGCTTGTCATGGCGCCTTCAGCCGTGCTCTCACCGCAGACGTTGCGCAGAAACATCGTTTCCCTCCGCCCTCAATTGTTCGGCACTGTCCGCCATCACGCCCTCAGACCTGCGCGCCGTACCAATTCCTTGCAGAGACAATGTTTTGCTCCACTCACAGGCCCTTCGCAAAGCTCGTGACGCGCCTGAAAGTGCTGCAGCATGTACGGTCGGTGAGGCAGTCTGCGGATATCAAGCTTGCTTCTATCCTTGTGCCGTTAGCAGGACTTATCATTGTGGCACCGGCCATACTCACTGGGCCGGGAGTAATTGCAGAGATATCGGCATCTTTCGACGGTGGTTACTAAAGCCAGCTAATGCGTCCTCGGCTGTGCAGATGCCGCCCGCGAAGTCTACATTTACACCGGTCATTTGCCTTGTCACGCTGTCGGTCCGTTACATTGGTACGAAGCTGGGAGATGCGACTCTACTCCTCCTTCGCTCCAGACACAGTCGATCAGTCAAACCGAGTAGGGAGAGTTTAAGGAATGAAAACACCCGTGGTCAGCCTAAGCGCCTCCATTGATAGACGTGTGGTGGGCACAAGCGGCAGAGCATTGTCGGGTGATCGTGTCCGATTGCAATCTGTGGAGGTGAGCAGCGCATCGAGTTGTGTTGTTCTCTATACGGTCGACGGAGAAACTTCGGTGCCAGTGACTGCCTAACACCGTTTCTTCGTTTCTCACCACAAGAGTCAGCGCGGACTCTTTCTCAACATCCGCCATAGTCAATCGAAGAGATGAGTTTTTGAGCGACTGCTCGGATCTCTTCCATTGGGTTCTTCATCGAGTCAACAGAGCGTCTGACTCCTCTTTCGGCGACGCAAGATTGAGGTCGAGCGACCGAATCTTCCTGACCGTACGTCACAATTTCCCACCACGCAAAATCATCTCGGTCAGCACCTCTGGCGACCGGCACAGCTCCTCGGCGAGACCCCAGCGATACAGAATCGAAGAATGCGAGATGGATATTCTGGGACCAAATTTCCCGCAGCTGCTTTCCCAGTGGCCGACCATACAGCAGATGAAGGATGCGGAGTCATTCCAGATACGTGGCCAACGTGGCGTCGCCATTGGTGAGTCAGTAATCGTTTGTGATAGGAACTGTAGCTGATGTCAAAAGACGAAACAGCTTCGCCTGACGGCGTTCTCACGTGCGACGAAGCTTTCCTGGGAAGCTTGACCGACCACCTTGGATACATGGACCTTCTTGTTCTACGAGCCGGCGATTACCTTAATGTCGCTTCGACCTACAATGTCTACGGTGGCAACCCGCTCAACTACAACCGTAATGTCCATGTTCGTGAAGCCCTGACTGTTGTCAGCAAAGTCACGCCTGAGATTGAGCGTTTGAGCAAACACATAGAGTTGTTCGTCAGCCAAAATCGCAGAGCCGAATTTCTTCAGGAAGCTGGCATAGTTACACGCTTGAGTCGACAGATGCTTGAGATTGACGCTGCAATTGCGAAGCTGCAGTCGTCGATTCAGAACGAGCTCAGCAGTTCGTTCTCGCGGAGGCCGATCGACGAGCAGACAGGAGCCCGTGTACAACCATGGCAGTCTTTCGCACAACCCCTCAACGTCAACGGTCTGCAGGCTAGAGACGATTGGGAGAATATCCAGCAAGACATACCTGATATGCACCTCGAGCGCGCCAATCTGCTCCCAATGAGCGCGTCCCTCATTGCTGAGCGCTACAGACAGCGAGCTCAGTACCTGGTGGATAACTCGAAGAATCCAACTGATGAAGAGCGCGCTTTCGTGCAACCGACGGCTGCCATACTCCAGGACATTAACCGTCCAGATGACCACACGGCTTTGGTCAAGCGGACAGTGGCTGTGACAGACCAGGAAGTGGAGGTGAGATTTTGTCGTCACTTGCTGCACAGAGCACCGCTGACCTTTTCGCAGAAAAGCAAAGACAGATTCGCCTGGGGCAAGCAAGAGAGAGTCGCAGAGGTGGCTCGCATTATGGCCCTCCTGAACGACGACGTGACCACCTTGCCGGGACATATCCGCCCATCTGCCGTGTTTATGGGCACATTCCGTTCTGAGGAAGGAATGCGGGCCTTGAGGGAGAAAGTAGCGGCCGAGAAGAAGGAGCTGGAAGATGGAAAGTAGGTTCTCGGATACCTTTTGAACGTGTGTGGAGCATGAGGATATCGCGTTGGCCAGACGGCTGGTCATGAGATTCTCCACTCCAGGATGAAAGTAGGTGCGACTTGGGATAGCATAGTAGGAGCTTAATACACACTAACACACTCGCTCCTGCGTTATCTGAAAACTGTCGAACTCTTCTTCCTTCTTTGGCAGGACATAGGCTTGCATCGCGGTCGCTGAGTGCCATGGTCCGAGGGCATGTCAACTTCGGCCGTCAACAGATCACACGCAAAGCAGAAATTTGAGTTACTCCAGACATTTCGCCTCCAAAACCTCTGAAAAATCTCTGATATGGACGTGCCATCGTTGCCGAGGACAGATCTGACCGAGGCTAACTTTAACACGACGTCTCGCTAACAAGCCCACGCCCCCGCTCGCGCACAACGTCCTAGGCGTTGATGATGGAGTTTCAAGAGAGCATCTGACAGACTACGAGGCAATACGGCAGAGATCGTAGCCAGAGCAGTGGAGAATAAGCCCGAAGTCACCACCATCTCTACATCTCTCCTCCTTCCCAGCGCCTCCTCTGCCTCTGCCTGAATTGCTGCCCGCGTGCTCCTCGCCTTCAGGCCTTCAGGCGCACGCGCCCAGTCGTCAGGCCCTTAGGCACGCGCGCCCCGTCCTCAGGCACAATGAGGCATTTTCCGCCGCCGAAGTGCCAGTTAAACAGCACACCACCGCTGCGCCCCTGCACGAGCCTGCAAAAGCGTCGATCGCGGTGGAGACGTCACGTTCACGAGCCATTGAGCCAATGGAGCAATGCAGAGGCTGGTAAGAGTCATGTTTGTGGGGCGTGAGGTTGCGCAGTGACCGCGCGCCCCACAAGTGCTGAAAGTGGGGCGACTTCAAATTCACTTCAAAGTCTTGGCAAGGATCTTGTGAAAGCTGGTGATCCTGGCAAATGGCCGTACAACGACGCGCTACGCAATGATTCGACATTGAGGAGACTGATTCGAAGGCGTAGGATCCGAATATCTGGTTTGTTTTGGTGCTGCCACACATTTGCAGATTCTGTGAGGGGTGTTGAGAAGGGGGCGGAATGCCAAGACATATGTCTTTGGGTCAAGACGAGGTCTGTCGACAACTAAACCAGGGAGGAAGAGAAGAATCAGATCGATTGAGTAGGCCGGTTGAGTTTGAGCGAGACTGCCCGGCAGCTTCTGGAGTTGAGCGCAACCGAAGAAAGCAAGATTTCGGGACAACGACTCCATGACAGCGACATGGACGGCAAACACTCCGATTACCACACGAGGCTGTAGTCAAGGCTCTAGTTAGGAGCCCTGATTATCCTATCAGTATGCTGGCGGTTCATCGTCCGAGTTTGGAGTCCACGAGGAAAACGCGGTCGCACCCTCTGGATGACAGGTAGCGACGACGATGACCATCACGCCTAAAGACCTCAAGAGTCTCACGAGAGCGAGCTCTTACAGTGCTCTCAGTAGAGCCAGGTCTTTGAACACAGTATTGAAGAAGCCAGAACGGTCCGAGATAAATACCAGTCTTGAAGCCTTTACGTCAGAGCTGCACAAGATGGTGCAAGATACCAGTAAACACCACGATGCTGTAGAAAACACTTGAAAGAGAGATCCAAGCAGTTATCAGAAAGCTGGACAATGAGACGACGAACTTGTGCTGGCCCGAGAGAAATTCATGCCAAGCCCAGTATCGGTCATGACGTCTCTGGCCGTGGCAAGGCAACTAACGATGCAATGAGCTTGAAGATCAAGCTCAAAAGTTTGTTGTCTGAGAGTGTGAAGAGGCTTGCCAGATGTGCGTTGGACTTATGGCGTGGAAGGGCAAAGCCAGCAAGGACTGGCGGGCGGCGATCAACATCAACGCTAACAGTATCGGCAGGTACTGAACAAGAGATCGCGGACTTCGATTCCGTAATTTCGTCGCGGTTTTGGCAATGCTCTGCCTTCGCATATTATCGCGTGCGGGAAATATCCGATTTTGTCCTATCGGCTCAGCTTAGGATCGACCTTGACTTATGCGCCGGCAGACCACACAAGACCAGACTTTGCCTTCTTGATGGCAATAAAACACCCGTGGAAGCACGGGAATAGCCATTGCTCGAGCCTCGAAGCTGAGCAATTTTCTGCATTCGACGAGCCTGATGGACGTGGTCTTCCAGCCCAAAAGCTTCCCTGCTCTCGCATCGAAGGTGCGTCTGTGTAGGCAGCTCTTCCGCGGAAATTTGAAGTCCCGCGTGTCTTTGAAAAGCCTGGCGCGCTTTTTGGCGTATACAATTTCTTTGCAATATACTGTCACTCGGTCGCTTCTTTGCTTGATATCAGCAACCACCATGCAAGGCCAATTCTTCACCTTGTCTGCGAACCTCAGTCTGAATGAGCAGAGCTACTCAGAAGATACAGATCGTTACAAGCGCTGAGTACTCAGTCAAGCCGTCGTGGTGTCACGTCCCAAGAGCAGGTTTGCACCCAGGATACCTTAATTCTGTTTACCACAACTTTGCGAATCCAATAAACAGACGCCGGTCGAGACATGAAGCTGTTCTGCCTGAAGCTGGTATGCGAGCTCTCGTGGCTTGCTCGCTTGATCTTGCTTGTCATGTGTCATTTCTGAATTGCTGGCTTCAATCAAATCTCCGATATGCCACCTCGAATGGCGAAGAGGCCTACATAACACAATGCAATGCAGGTAATCATCGCAAGCGGGAGTGCTCTTCAGGTCCACGGTGGTATCTGGTACGATGCCGAGCCACTGAAGTCAAGAGAGGTCATTGCCGCCGGCGTAGTTGCCCTCAAATCTCATCATACACGCAGCCACTTCAGTACGGCTTGTACATGGCATTCGACCTGCTACATTTCGAGCTTCTCGTGGGACGATTGAAGTTCCTCGCGAGTTCTCCGAGGCTTGGGTGAAAATTATTAGACATGGAGTCGCGTGGACTGGGCTAAGGTGGTGGCAGCCGGTACACCGAGCATTTGTTGTAGCTGCGATTGCCCATCTTCGCTTTTGAAAGGTCTGGTAGAGCCTTCTGGACGAATCCTGACAGTGATACCTGTAACCTGCGCGGCAATCTTGGTCCTCTATAGCACCACGCAGATGTGGACAAGGTGGTCGTTGCCGAGAGCATGGTAAATCACAGGATCGATGTATGTCTCGGTAGGGTAGACGTGGCAAAGGCATGGCCAAAACATTTGTGATTACAAAACGTTTTGTTAAAGCCAAACAAGATATTCGCGGGTCCCAGAGGCAGATGGTTGACGTTCGGCGGATGCGGACCTCAGTTGTCTCTTTATTGAAGCATGCGATCGCATAGAGTGCCATTCAGATACCATTGCATTATGGACGCGCTATGGCCCGCTGCCGATCCAAGGCGGTACTTCCAGCTCTTTGGCCTCAGAAGCTACCTCTATTGTCCCGCCATCATCGGCGTGAACAGCCTGAGAAGTGATTGTCATGACAATGATGCCGCTACGATCGCACATTCAAGTCTTATCCCAAGATATCACAGCTCTTTTGCCGTCCACCTCTTGAACGATCAATGCTCCACGGCCGTCCGTCCTGGTTGTGAGGCTCGTTCTCACGTAATTCGTCTCTTTCGTGCTTGCCAGGTGAGGAGATCCACAGAGGCGCGCCTGCAGTCAACATGCTTTCCCTCGTACGGTGCGACTGCTCGAAACATCTCGCTCAAGATGGCGGGTTGGAGCGGTGGTGGACATCAGCGTGTTGTTGTCGTTGGGAAGAGAGGTCACTTGCTTGGCGTGTTGGCCTAAGGCAGCAGCGACAGCAACTTGTCGATCGAGCGACCACATTTCCTAGGAGTGCTGTGACATACTTCCTTCAATCACTCTGCAGGAACGACAAAAGCTGCCTCTTTCCCTCCAACAGTTGTGAACTCTTCTCGGATAGTATCTGCTCTACTCTATAACCTGTGCCGTGCCTTCTAAAATCAGCATCGAAGACTGCCCGCGAGATGTGACACAACGGAGACAAGATACTCTGGTCTGACAAAGGCAGGTCAATCCCGCAAAGTGCTGGTTGTGTTCGGATTGTTCAAAACTCATATCTTCCATGCGATGACTCTGCAGCTGAAGTCTCCGCGTCTCCGGAGTTTTGCGCTTACTTAATACGCCCTCCCAATGCACCTAACTAATCTCAACCAGATCGAAGCCGAATGGCACAGCTGCGAAAGAAGCAGATGTTGACATCGTATTCGTTATCGGAGATTGATTCTCGCGATCTGAAGCTGGAACTAGTTGGAGGATAATGCCTGTTGCAGGCACGATCGGATTCCATTGCTTCTTGGTGTTGCTCATATCTGGCTTGGCACACCCCGTCTCGGGCACGTGAGCGTCGTCACAGTCCCGATAACCCTAGCAAGAACGGAAAAGTCAGTGTTTTTGTTGGGCGGGACACCGAAGCTGCGCATCCCGCAACGTTCCAACATTGCCCGAGCTGCAGCAGTCATAAGAGAAGCAACACCTCTTCTCATGTTTCAGAGAGCATTGTTGCGTGGAGCCAGCACTGACATCACTCGTGCCTGCACGCGGCCCGCAGCTCGTTTCGTCACCTCTCACAAGCTACTCCCCATCAAGGTCACCGGTCATCACAGAGCATATTGCTCCGCCCACAAAATGTCCGACCTCACCACCGACTATCTCGGCGCGAGCCACGACCGCATCTTTGAGAATAATCGAAAATGGGCCTCGGACAAGGCACAGACCGACCCGGAATTCTTCACCAAGCTGTCCTCTGGCCAGAAGCCAGATTACCTCTATATTGGATGTGCTGATAGCCGAATCCCATCCAATGAGATTATGGGTCTGGATGCCGGCGAGGTCTTCACGCACCGCAATATCGCCAATCTGGTGTGCAACACCGACCTCAATGTGATGAGCGTCATTAATTACGCGGTCCGACACCTCGAGGTCAAGCACATTGTGGTTGTGGGACACTACAGCTGCGGTGGAGTCAAAGCGGCCATGACTCCGGCTGATCTTGGTATTCTCAACCCATGGCTTCGCAACATCCGAGACGTGTATAGGCTGCACGAGCAGGAGCTTGATGCCATCACCGACCAGGACCAGAAGTACAACAGGCTGGCGGAGCTCAACGTCTTGGAGCAGGCTCGCAATGTGGTCAAGACTGCTGCTGTGCAGCAGAGCTATGCCAAGAACAAGTTCCCCATCGTCCATGCGTGGATCTTCGATTTCAAGGACGGTCTTCTCAAGGATCTCAAGCTGGACTTTGAGAAGCAGCTCAAGGATATCCAGAAGATCTACAACTTGACTGGAGGCGATTAGGTGGCGACTTTCCGATGAAATTGGGATCGTGTGGAAAGGTGGACTTGCAGGCTTAACGAAGCCGCGGAATGTGGAGCTAGAGGCCAAGACTCGCGAACAATAACTAAATACCAACATATACGACTGCTCTCCTGGGAGCATAATCTGTTTTGAAGTATCGAGCGGCTGACATTTGTGCTGCAGCCAAGCTGCTTATTTTAAAATTTTCCGACCGCAAGGACAAGTTTGGCGATACAACGTAGTGCAACACCCCCAAGACTCCGGTTCGTTTGTTCCTATGGGCGCTCTCGGGACTGCTTCCTGCTGACAATGGTGTTGCCGCCAATGGAGTCGATCCGGTTGACGTGAAAGGCACGGAAACAGTAAAGATGCCAGCACTGACGGCCTTCGCGGCCAAGACATGTGCAGCTCTGACAGGTCGATCGATCGAGTCCGGGATTCCAACTTGTGTTGATGTCGTAGAGGTGAAGGCTGAAGAGACCCACTGCTGTGTCTTAATGAGCTGGAAATATTTGAGCCGTAAGCTGAAACTGCTTGGCTCTGGGCGGCCTTCAGGAGAAGTGATCGAGGGACGCGCTGACTACGTGCTCGGCGGATTCGCGCCACTCTTGCATACACCGGAAGGTAAGACGCTGACTGATCAGCTGTGGTTCGAGACTATACAGAAACTTGATTTCGAGATGCCAAGGGACTTGCTTGCGTGAATCCTGAGACGTCTTGAGAGCGCCTTCATAGATGTCTCGTCTAAAACGTTTACAGTGCTCCGTATGACAAAGGACACGTGTCAATGACCGTTTGATGTCGTTTGTGACTTTTCTCATGTACGTGTACATGTCAATGTAGGTGCTCTGTGGAAAGGGGGTATGTTTTCATATGACGCATGTCGGTGAAACGTTTTGCCGGTCCACGAATGCCCCGCCAAAACTTCAGTCACTCAATGAGTCTATCCACTTAGGAATCGTAGAACTTCTCCATTCCTCTCTGTACAAACCAGGTGTGCTACAGTGCCATTTGCCTTCGAGACTTCCTACTGATATCGCGTAGTCAGGATGTCAGAGCAACAGCAAGAGATCCCCGAGCGACCCAAAGAAGGCGAACAACCCGCTGCGGGGGCCGCTGCAGGCGAGGGAGAGAAAGGCCCTTCGAAGTCTGCATTGAAGAAAGCCGCCAAGGAGAAAGAGAAGGCAGAGAAGAGAGCACGTTTGGCTGCGGAGGAGGCTGCACGCAAGAAGGCCGACGAGGCGAACGATGTGAGCAAGGAAGACTATGGCGAGTTGCCAATGGTTCGCGAGCAGACGGGGCCGAAGTACGAGCAACTCGCCGAGCTCGCGGCTGAGCATGAGGGCAAGGACATCACACAGGCAAACGGTCCAAAGGCTGTCTTCAGAGCAACTGTGCTCAATGCACGCAATCAAAGCGCGAAATTGTCCTTCTTGACATTCGCTCAGCAGGAGCATACCATCCAGGCCGTTGTGGCTGGCAGTGACACACTCAGCAAGCAGATGGTCAAATTCGCGGGCAGCATCCCGACTTTGAGCGAAGTCCTCGTCCATGGAGTTCTTGCCCAGCCTTTCGAGCCAGTAAAGAGCACGACTGTACAGAATCTTGAGGTGCACGTCACCAAACTCTACCTGCTCAACAGAGCCGACTCTCAACTACCACTGCAGGTTGCTGACGCAGAAGGCCGCATACCCGCTGAAGGAGAGGACAATGCAGTCAGCAACGACGGCAAGGCCATTGTATCGCTCGACACTCGTCTCAACAACCGAACGCTGGACTTGACTGCGAACCTTAACCACTCGATCCTCAAGATCCGATCTGGTGTCAAAAAGCTGTTTCGAGAGTTTCTGGAAGAGCGTGGTTTCCTCGATGTCGACGTGCCGGAAATGCTCGGCGCAGCAACAGAAGGTGGTGCCTCTGTCTTTGAAGTCAAATACTTCGACAAGAAGGGCTACTTGGCCCAATCGCCACAATTCTACAAGCAGCGTCTGATAGCCGCTCGTTTCGAAAAGGTCATGATGATCGGACACGTTTTCCGATCAGAAAACAGCAACACAAATCGCCATCTCACAGAGTTCGTCGGACTGGATCTGGAAATGGCCTTCAACCAGCACTACCACGAGGTAGTGTCGCTACTTGAGAACCTGTTCCTGTACATCTTCAATGGCCTCAACGAGCGATACAAGAAGGAAACAGAGCACGTGAGGACTGTATATCACGTCGAGCCATTCAAGCTCCCGGAAGCTGGCAAAGTTCCTCGCCTCGAGTTCAAGGAAGGTATTCAAATGCTTCGCGATGCTGGCGAGGAGGTCGGAGACTTTGACGACTTGAGCACACCACAGGAGAAGAAACTTGGAGCACTTGTGCTTGAGAAGTACAACTCTGACTTTTATGTGCTTGACAAGTACCCGCTTGAGGTTCGACCATGGTACACGATGCCTACTGTGGAGACACAAGCGGCATATGACCCCAAGAACCCCAACGCAGGCTACTCGAACTCTTACGACTTCTTCATGCGAGGCCAAGAGATCATGTCGGGCGCACAGCGTATCCACAAGGCTGAATTCTTGGAGCAGAGGATGAAGGAGCACCCAAACGCGGTCGACCCCAAGCATCCAGGTATTGCACCATACGTCGATGCCTTCCGACAAGGCTGTCCACCACATGCCGGAGGTGGTATTGGCCTGGAGCGTATTGTCATGTTGTGGCTGGGCCTGCCAAATGTGCGTTTGGCCACTGCTTTCCCAAGCGACCCGCGCAGACTTCCATAAATACAGCATGATTGTTTGATGACGGCTGGAATGGTGCATTTAAGACATCAGCAACAAAAGCATTGTGTTAAGGCGCTGTAAATGGATCGCCCGAGCTAGGTACAGCGTTACATGTAGCTGATCATAGAGCAGTCGCGAATATGAAAGCTGAAAATGGCGCCCCTCAAGAGAATCCGAGTCCTTATCATGGATTGGCCCCTGCGTTTCGTGACGCTCTCCGTTACTGTCGCAATTTGTACGGCGAGATTAACTGACCACTTTGGCCCCAGAGCAAGATGCTGCCGCTCCTCGCAAGCAGCGTTGTTCGCAAACGGTATGCAGAAAATTACCGACGTGACACCATTGCTCTCTAAATAAGGGAGGAGCTCACTTAGGAGAAAGGTCCAGCCGAACAAGTAAACGAGCCTTCAATCGTCGTCGTGCGAATGTGCCCATACTGATTAATTGGCACCAGCAGCAGTTTCATCCTCTCATTCTTGCAAGCCGTCCGACTTGCAAGATGCGAGAACGAGCCCTTCACCTCCGTGCTCACCTTGGTCTCAAGCTGCCTCCAAAGGTAGTACCACACCTGTAGACTCAAAATGAGAGTCCGTCGAGCGATTTCCAGCTTTGTGAGGCGATAAGCAATGTTTTGTGCCAGGGCGTAAAAAAAGCATTCGAGCTGGGATGACGAGGTGCTCACAGGTGAAGAGAAGAAACGCAAGCACTGCCGCCAAGAGTCATGTCAATGTCCATAAGCATGCGAGTTGGTACCAACAAGCGCCTGGCGACACACAACAGATATGTGGTCGCAAACGAATCCAATCGTGGGTGGAAGAGTCCCAGGACGAAGCTTACAGAGAAATGTGCCTTTGGTCCTGAGCACAAACAAGAGTGGGCGCAGGCTGTGCAACGCGCTGAAGAGTGCAGCTTTCGACACCACGATATCGGAGATTCTTGGGTATGCAAAGTCACACTGCTCCAAGACGGCGGCTTCCGATACATGCGCAGACTTCGAGCTTATGAGATCGTGCGCAAGCCTGGATAATCTGGTCCGTTTCGACCGAGGGATGTCGGGCAGTGGTTTGAGGAGGTCGGTTGCCTCGATGACCACGTCCTTTCGCCCGAAGTCGACATCCCCAACGAGCTTCGACACCCCAACTACGATGGCATCGAAGACATGGTTATGGTGCTTCCGCCAGGATACAAGTGTCCGAGGCACGACGGTGACGGCTATAATTCCGTGTTCAAGTCCAAATACATTCTGCAAGTCTGGCTGCGGAGGTTCACGGCTTCTAAGTGGATCAAGTACACGAACAGACCGGATCTTGAGTATTCCAACCTGGACCCTCAGACACTTTGCATCAATCCGGTGCACGCCATATACGAGCGAGGTGTCGTGAATGTGGCTCGCCAGAGATGCACCACTACCGGTACTTGTGACGGCCATGGACGTCAACCCGTCTGCTTACTTGAATAAGCAACTGACGTAGACTTCGATACTCAGCGCCACGAGATGACGACAGCCTACGCAAAAGATATCCTTTTGCCCTCCGCCTGCTCCTAAGAAGGTTGTACTGCCGTTCACACTTGGCTGGAAATGTGGCATCATTTCAAAGATGCCCACTTTCCACCGCCGCCGCCATCTCTGCTCGTGGATGCGGGCTTCCACATGAGCTGTCGGATTGAGGACTGCACTTTCCATTGGCAGACCAACTTCATGGATGTTATAGGAAAAAAGAAATATGACCACGCCATCGAAGTTCTCTTGACGTGGTCTGAGGTGATGATGCACATTACACTATACTTCTTCTTCGAAGAGGAGATCGGAGAGTGCGGTGCTGGAGGAAGCACAGACTCCTCACTCGTGAACGCAACAACCACAACTTCTTGGAGGTTCCTATGAACTTCCATCCCATGACACTCGATTGCAAAACTCTGTTCCCCCATACGGATGGTTTATACCATTACATGGAGCAGATTCTTCTCGAGCGCGAGCTGATCACCGACGTGGAATTAATGTTCAAGACGATGCACTTCACGGATCCCAGGATTGTTCTTGTCAGTCTGGTCCAACGCCAGATAACTTTCAGCAAAGCCATAATCAAGGAATTCGAGGCAGTGATGGCGTCGCGATCGGATACGTCTGAGGAAGATGGAGAGACTTCATGCAACGAAGACAACTCTGGAGACAGCGCGCTACGGGGCTATGACGAAGGTGGTAATGAACCAGAAGTCCATGCAGACAGCGTTATAGACTGCACTGAGCAGTCGGACCATGCCGCAGACGAACAGTCGGACCATGACACAGACATCTCTGATGAGTGCCTTGGATCGTCATATGAGGAGACATACGATCTTGATGCCGAGGCTGCTTCCTTGCAGGAGCAAAGCGAAGGGTCAGCTTATGATCCTGAGGCGGACGAGGAAGATGAAGACGATGAATAGTGTGCAGACAGAACTTGCTTTTGCGAGCGCGCACACAGATAGATGATATGAGCGCGCAAAACAAACAAGCATCCACGAGAGGGCCTCCACTCATCGGCTCGTCACTTCTCATCGTCTCGCCATTTCTCGTCGTCTCATCTAACCTCCTGCTCACCAACCCCAGCATGTAGTCACATTTGCGAGCAAGTGGAAGGTTCAACCACGCGGCACTGGACACGCACTTGGCCTCGTTCTCGCGGCCGCGTCATGGCACCACGACCTCCACTGCCCAACAACAACATTGAAAGCACTCATTTCATACCTTCACAGAGAACTCGGCGATGGCACAGCCACCCGGTCAACCTCACGCTCAAAACTTCCAACAGCCACCACCGGGGCCCTTTCAGTTTTATCAAACCTCCATGCCAGCCGCTCTTCCTCTCGGGTTTGCTGGGCACCCACAGCATCAATGGCCAGGGCAGCCCGTCTACCCCTTCCTAGACCCAGCGCCGCCGCCTCTTTATATCGGGTACCCGCAGCCGCCGTGGCCGATGCAGCCTCCATAGCAACAGCAAGCGCCACCGGCTCCGTTCTTTGCTGGCTATTTGCATCCACCGCCTTCTCAGCCGTTCGTCGCCCCATCAGCGACACCAATAACGCACGTCAATGGTGGTAATGGTGTACAATCCAATCCCACCTCAATCCCCGTCCAGAATATCGGACCTGATTCGGGCGACAATCACATCAATGAGCCAAGCACGGATAACGCCGAGCAGAGAACGCTGCTGTACAAAGAATATTGACAATAGCTGACAGTGAATTCTGTGATTACTTGACTTGTGCTTCTCTGACCGATAAATAGTCCCTAGACATCTCTATGCGACCGTACAACGATTTTGATGTTAAAGAGAATGTCAAACGCAGAGTCAAGAAGTGGGTACACGAATTTAACGTCAAGGCAAGCATCACAAGGCTCACGCAGCGCTTCACTTTGCTAGCTCTTCGAAGAATCCCCAACTCCCCGCAAATATACCACCAGCGCATGTCCTGGGATCTCACTCGGCCCTCCAGAGTCCGACAGCAAGGCCGATCGGAAAGACAAGCGCAGCAAGGACAAGAAGCGTTCCCTCGTTGATCGAAACATCATTCCTCGTAAGTGTCTTCCGGTCTTGCTTTTTTTGTTGGCGCCCTGGCTCACTTTCGTGCCCAGATCGCATCAGAACGCGCTCAGTGGAACTTCTCTCATCAAGCATGTCTCGCAATCATTCTCTTTCAGAAACATGGGATTCAACCCAGCGCCACGCCTTCAGAGTCCATGGGCCTTTCAAGTCTTTCGATAAGGCCGTTACACAATGGTGGACCACTGAACAGGCGAGTAGTCAACCCCGGGAGCAGCGGTTCCGTTAGCTTGGCCGCTGTGACATTATCGTCTCGCATCGCTTTGAGAATAGGGTCATCAAGGAGAAAGTCAGGCCGCTCTTGAAGTTTATTTGCATTCCAGTGGTCGTTACGAAGGCCAATACATCGCTCCTTTCAAATTTGAGAGCATTGATATGATCACCCGGAACATTACGAATTTAAGCATTGGACAATTTGAGCAATTTCAGCGCTTTGAGCCATTCAGTAACACTGAAAATCTCCACTTGGACAAGAAGTACAGCCACAAGACTGGAAAAGATACCAGAATATTGTCAATTCATTATTGGTTAACACTAATCAGCGTAAAAGCAGTTCCGTCGCTTAATGATGTGCAATCAAACAAAAACGATCGCTTCAATTTGCCAGTCTCCGATCGTACAATCCTCTTCTCTTGTCGTTCACTCGCGATTTCGTTCACTCGCGAGTAAGACCTTTCCTCATTGCCTCATTCGCTTCCTCCGCCATAATTGTCCATTTTTTTAATCCTCGATTTGCACTTTGTCTTTCTTGATTCCAATGCTTCACAGCCTCCAAATCATCATTCGCATCTGCTTCATTATTGCACCGTTGGACATCGTTTCGTATCGGCCATTCCTCAGCACCAGTGCTCAACGTAGGAGAGACATTATTGCATTCATGACTACAGCCTGCAACGAATCAGTCTATTGATCTTTGGTTGGAATGGAAGCTGTCCGGTCCACTTACGAACAGTGCGGCGATACCTAATAGATAAGCCACCATGGAGGGAACATCTTGACGGTGTTGTCGGCTTGACTTGATTGAGATTCTGAACTGGTGTGTTTGGCGGAGGATGTAGTAGTTGCAGTTGATTCTCGTTGATGCGCTCAATCTGATGGTGGTATAGAGCTCTCTTATATATTCGTCTTGCACTCCCAAAGCTCTACGTACCAACGGCACTTTTTTTTTCCGCGACCTCCGTGAAGCTCCAACATCATCATCGCCACCACCGATCACGATATTACTCGATCGGGTAAGAGCGAAAGACTCACGATGTTTAAACCTTGGCTCTGACTGGTCAGCTGGACATGACAACGCTCATGCCAACAACTCTTTCTTATCATTTCGGCTCATCGTCACGACGAGCCATCGTCTACGACGCTGTTTCACCTTTTGCACGGGAATTCTTACTGCATCGAGACTGGTTCGCATTGCATACCACGATCTTCCCAGAACAGCTTCCATCAATCGCCGTCTGTGCGAGTGTGGAGTAGCCAGTCACATGGCGAAGAAATTCGCCACAAAGGTGCAAAGTGCCGGAGATGTCTATCAAAGCTTTCGCGAACTGCCGCTGTCGTGGATCGAGGGCGAAGGAGATGCTCGCAGGAGAAGGTTCTGAGGACGTGTCGCGATCATGTGGACTGAAGTTGATTTTAATGTGGGGCGGTCATGCTGGGTCAGGGTGTTCGCAGATGCCCGAGAAGCTGGCAGACTTGGCTGAATTTTGTCAGCTAAGTTTCAAGCTGATGGAAGATCGCCATAGCAGATCCTGGTGAAACTCTCTGCACAGATGGGGATTGGGGACTTGGGAGAGGCCCTGATTGTTGCATTCATGGGCATTCGATCGACGATCTGGAGACTTCGTTGTCGATATGACAAGAGGCACTGCCATCTAGGAGAAGAAAGTTGAAAATTTCAAGTCATTAATTGATGGAGATCGTATATCATGAGTGCACACTTCGTGCAAATCTAAAGCTGACCACGGCGCACGTAGCGCTTGCCCTTTCCACGACCACGGAACTTGCTGAGCTTCACAACGAAAGCTCCACGCTCGATGGTGTTGACAACGACGTAGCCGGATGGGTACGTGTAGTGGTTCCAGGTTCCGACGAAAGTGGCGTTGCCACCACCTGGCTCATTGTCGTCCTCTGGGTAGATGTCGAAGAATGCAACCTCCTCGATCTCGGAACCGTCCTCCTTCTCTGGGATTGATGAGATGTCGAGAACACGAAGTCCAGCGCCATAGTTGGACTGGTATGCTAAGCCGTCGTAGATGTATTGGTTGTGGTCGATGCTGCGGACGCCACTCTTGTAAAATCCGGTATTGACTGGCTTCTCGAGGTTCTCGATGTTGAAGATGTAAGTGACTGGGAAGCCATCGAGCGCTGGGGACTCTGGGCTGGCACGATCTGGGCGGAGACCCTCGTCGAGTTCATCGTCCATGATCAAGTGAGTCTGCCAGTTGGGGTCGATGACCCAGCCTAGACACTGCGTCAGCGACTTGTGTCCATTATCAACTTTGAGATGCGCTGAATCTGACCTTGATGAGTGTAGCTCGCACCCTTGTATGGTGTCCTCGAAATGACTGTGCTGGCATTGCCGCCGTTCTTGTTTTCGACCAAGTATATCGTGAGCGTATCTTCCTGTAGAAGTTATTAGAAGGCATTCAGGTCTCAAGGAAGAGAGATCCAAACATTGTATCCATAGCAAAGGTCTTTTCCGTTGTATTTCTTGTCTGGGCCGCGGTAGACAATGCATTGGGCATCGTGGATGTACTGGGGGCAAAAATTAGCGATCACGTGACACTTTGATATCCCAGCAGCAATCAACACTTACACCATCCTGGGGCGCGCAGCCAGTCTTCTTTGGGTTCTTTGGGTCCTTCACATCGATGAAGATCAAGCCGGCCGCACAAGAATCGTTTCTTGGCTGAGCACCGACGGCAACGACATAGTTCAGCTCCTCATTGACGACGACATTGTGCGATCGACCAGCTGGCAGCTCGTTGAACCAACCAGTAAGATCCGTGCGGGTGTCAAAGGTCTTTGGACGGCGTGGGCTCAAGGTGAGCAACTTGCGCATGTCGAAGAATTGAACACCATGGTCCACGGCCTCGGATCCCACAACCAAGTAGTTGCCATTGGTCTTCAGCTCACGCCATTGCGATGGAAGAGCAGTGTGCTGCTGAGGAAGGCGTCCAAGGTACTCCAACTTGCCATCTTTTGTCACTTCAGCGAAAGCCACGCCATCTGATTGTCCAATAGCGGCGAACTCGCGACGACCAAAGGTCCAACCCCAAGAGCCAGAACCGGAGCTGTTGTTGCCACCAAGCTCGGCGTGTGACTTGAAGTCGTACAGATCCGTGTCCTTGCAGCGGAATGTCTGGAGTGGGTCACCTTGCTTGGCGACTGCCAGCCCGTTGCGGCACTTCACTGGCTTTCCCTTGCTGCTGGACCATTTGTCGAAGCCAGACCACTTTGCACTCTGGTAGTCGCCGGCAACCTCGTGTTCGTGCCACTGCCTCATCTTCTCCTTGAAGTTTGTCAGTATATGAATCTTTGATGACGCCAAGCAGATCACATACCTCCATAATGTCGCTGTGCACTTTACCCGAGACATAGTCTTCCTTGGTGTAGAAGGCGTTGGCAACGCCAGCGAGCGCCGGAATGGCGGCAGCAACGGCAGAGAACTTCATCTTGCCTGAGAATTGAACGTGACTTCCAGGAAAAGTATCAGTTGGCTGTGATCACTGGGCCTGCGGAGCAAGGGAAATTTTATACAACTATCAGACCCGCAGATCTGCGCCTAGAAGGCGTTGGGGGTGCATTCCACACGCCTTCGGTTGCATAGTACGAACCATTTCCACGAGGTGGATAGCGGGACAACGATGATACCTTCCTGTCGTAGTAAGTTGGCCTTCCAAGAATTTGGCAGCACATGCGCTCAAGCTGGAGAAGTGCTTGAGGCGTCTTGGTATGGATGCAGCAAGCATATGAGCCAAGCCAGTGAGGGCTTCTCGGTGTGCTGTGGTTGGTGTACTATAAGCTCGCCAAGGCCGTACCCATTAGTGCCAAGATAATGGAAGTGGCGTACGCCGGACTCCATCTTTGATATGCAATTTGACCTGTCGACTGAGAGCCTGTGACCGTGTGTGAACACTTTGGAAGAAGATAGAGCTGCATTTGTCCGGTTCCGATCACCAATGTGAGAGAGGTCTTTCGACCTGGCAGTACGCTGCATGGAAGTGGACAATCATGTCCACAAGGGCTCGTGTGCCTTGAGAGCGTAGCTTTTCGTAACGCATAAAGCCGAAGCTATTGAACCGGCAAGCGCAGGCTTTGAATGCGCATCATTGCTGCAATCGCAGTTCGTCTTGCCCGTTGAGTGCTAACCTGGTCCGAAGGATGCTCTTGCGTCTCCGGAACCATGTCCCAAAGAGGAAGGTAGTGTGGCTAGCCAAGAGCATTTGCGATACGAGTGGAGAAGCGTCAACTTTCCAGCTGTGCCAAGGGAACGATTACCAGAGGCATGCCACATGACATGCTTCAGTGCAATCGTTGCGTGACAGAAGGATCTTCCCATCCGTGGCAACCATCACGGTGTCGAATCCGTCAACCAGCAAGGGCCAGCTCGATGGGATGGGCGGGATCTCTCTTCGTACTGCAGCACGTTGTACACTGCACAAGTGGATCGTATTTCACCTGGTCCCGCAGAATATGGGGTCTGATGTTCCTGTGCAGAGAGCAGTCGCTGCATAGTTCAATTCTCGGCAAGTCGTCCAGGACAAGACAACGGATGCTCCGTTCCAACATGCAATTCTTCGTTCCTATAATAGGAATAGATCTTGTCCGCCACCCTCGATATGCGTTGCACGTCCGATTCAGCAAGGACTCATCGTCCGGACCTCTGCTTTGGTTTCTCAGCGATTTCGCAAGAGTCCCTCACTCCGCTTGTTGGACCGCATTGGCCTTGGCAAACACAATATTGCGGAGAGGAAAAGGCCTTTCTTATGCCTCAACGAGCACTCGGAAGATCGAAGATGCACCATCTTAGTTGATGGGTTTGGTCGAAGCAGGTGATCCAGATTTCGTCTAATGATCTGAGGCTTGGCAGTGTGTTCCCATGGCGGCCAGTGTCGTGAAAGCTGTAGGTAGCGTTCCAAGATATGGAAAGAGCAGACTCGCAGGTATTTAACCCATCGGAGACCTGATGAGCATGTCTGCGCATCCATGTGGGCTAGAGCGGTGCGCTTGGTTGGACGCCGAGTGACCAGCGGATCTTTTGAGCAAATATATGCTGAGACGAGCTTGGCCATGAGCAGCTGAATCCAATCAAGGGTCTTTGCAAATTGGACCTTTCCGACATGGTGTTTCGAATGATTCCCAATCAACAATATGGACACTGTTGGGCGCTCAATGATGCTCGTCTGGAGGAACAGGCACCTTTGCCTTCCGATCGCCCTCCTTATACTCGTCTGCCGACATATTCAGCGCATGTCCGCGGCAGGACGTAGTGACGAAGTAACTCACCTTTGTCTTCATCCATACCAGGCATCATGATCTGCTTCTGCAGAACTGCTCGAATGTGCATCGTGAACACGAAAATCCACATTACTACGAGCAAGACTGTCATCATGCTTGCTACCCATAGAATGCCTTCGCTGTTCAGCTGCTGTCCGATCCGGGTAGTGGCAACAGTGAAGCCCACATTTGGGAAAACGAACTGAGGATGCAGTCAGCGCGTGCATAAAACTTGAAACAGAGGTGTCGAATTGGACTCCTGCTGGTACTTACAGCCCACCAAACCAGATGAAAAGACATCCTCTTTGCTCCAGCCAGCACACTCAGCAGCGTGATGCAAAAGAACCAGAAACTCAGCGACCACAGGAACATGGCCACAAAATCTGCCATCGTTTGAAGGACCACGATGACGCCAGGTCTTTCCAGAAAGTATGCATCTTGATTCGGCAACGCCTGGCTCATGCCAATGAGCGCGAGTCCAGTGAAAGAAGGCGGTCCCACTGAAATGAACATTCCCGGTCTCAGGTTCGGTGCTGGCAAACCAAACTGCATGAGTCGATGAATATAGATCGCATAGACCATGACGCTGACCATCCAACCTAGTCCTTGCATTGCCAGTCCTGCAAGGATAATTGAAAGGCGGTGGTACACAGGCTGGTCACTGGCAATGGTGCTAGCAAGAGTTCCAGACAGCATCACGGGAAAGATTGGCAGGATCCAAGCCGGTGTCATACTTTGAATCGTCAGGCGGTGGGGCTTGGCGGAGAATAGGTAGAGGTATTGGAAGACTGCGACGAGGAACGTTACCGCTAGGTAGGTCCAAAACAGAACTCGAAGTGTCGTGATTAACCATTCTCCACCTTCGCCATTATCGCCTTGCCGCAATGTCTCCACGCCATAGACCTGCATCCCAGTAACGATGTTTACGGCTGCGAGCCAGAAAGTTGGAAAGAAGAGTGCCTCGGTGGGGTGCATAAGAGACTTCCTCAATGTGCCCGGGAATAAGATGAATCGTGCTGCGATTCCGGTGCAGAGAAGCAGGAAAATTACAACGTCAAATAGATACACGACTTTGCCAATCGTGATGAGGCCTGCGAACTGGTGCGGAGTCGCATGTAAAAGCAGAGCGATGCCGCCGGTGCTCATGGGAAGCGTAAACCAAGCCCAGGTGAAATGCTGAAGGCGAATGCGAAAAGATACACTTTCTCGGGGTCTTGTACTGTCGATTTCATTGTTTCCGCCCTCGCAGTGGGATTTTGGGCCAGCAAGTGGTGATTGCGCTCTAGACTGGGCTCCCGAGTTGCTGTGCAGGTCCAGTCGCGATGGCTTCCATTTTCGCCACCACAGGGATTGCTCGTGGTGACCCATGGCTATGTCTTATCGACAGGAGTGACTAGAGAGTGCAAATCCTCATGCTGGTGTTTTGCCTACGAAATAAATTCTTGCTTGTTGTTTTGAGGCTGACGAGAAGGACCGGTGTTTGACTGAAATTGGTCCTTAGCCCATGCTATACCTAGGCTGGCCGGGAACTTGTGCCTTCAAGATGACTTATGTATCCAGTGGACGTAATTCCCAGGAAGCCGATGCCAGTTAATGCCAGAGCTGCTCGCGTGAGAGATGAGACAAGGTTTCCAGTGCAGTGCGGTGGAAGAATGATGCGGAAGATCCCGGGAGTTACAAGTGCCTACCCTTCCAGCCAATGATGATTACTGTTTGCACCTGCGAATCTAGCGTGGGTCCCTCCCACCAATTTCCAGAAAGGTTAGCATTGATGAAGAGGACAGTAGTAGTAATGGTAAGAAGCATTGAATGGCGACCGTAGCTTGATTACGCAAAGTTCTTGGAACAATTATGACCAGTTTCATCTATGGTCGTCCGTAGTGTTCTGTCCCCACTGCTTCCTCGACCCACTGTTGACCCCTATCCTCATCGACTTGTGCCGTTGTTGATTCTGACGCGCTGTATATGCCAAACATTGCTCTTATTACTGGGTATCACCTTCGAGGCAGCTTTTTGGCTACAGCTTAAGCAGGATCCCAAAGCGAAGCTCCTTCCGGGGCTGTGGCATTGACGGGAATATCTCAAGCACCTCGAGCACGCCCACTGCAGACTATGGCGGGCTTTGAAAGCAGGCACACAGCTTTGGTCTGATGTGACGTGAGCCGTGGGCTCAAAAAGCACCATCAGTTCTGAATCAGCGATAAAGTAAAGACTGGATCCTCCGACATGCAGACCATTGGAAGTGTTGATATTGTACCATTTCAAGTCGGACAATTCCTATACAAATCTCTGACGGGGTCGAAGTAGCGGGAGACACGTACTGCTTGCGTCGTTTCTGGATTTGAATAGGTTCTGCTCAGTGCTGGTTCCAGAGACCTTTTCTCGCGCTCTTCGGTCGGACCCTCGAGGTGTATATCGAGTTCTGTGTGCTGGAATTTGGGCGAGGCTTCAGAGTAGGAGTCGAGCTCTTCATTCAATCGCATCCGACGTCTGCGATAAGGCATCACATTCCGACCATCGCGGTAGCGAAAGATATGCCACACTATCGCAGTGTCAGTCTACGACCGACTCCCATGCTCTTCTGGGGTGGATTTTGTACTGACACAGCCAGCGAATAATCCAATTCTTCCCTGGGTCAACACGGGAGGTCCGACCGAGATTGAACATAAGTTTCGTATCTGGGCGAGCGTCGTTGTAGATGCGCGCAATCTCGTTGTGCATGATCTGACCATCGATGTAGTTGAAGCCATAGGGGGGCTCGACCGTAGGATCGTCTCTCAGCGACATTACAAGACTATCGCGATTTGCCGTCATGCGCTTCCATGCTTCGACAACTTCGGCCTATCGCATCTTGATTAGTAAGTCATGCGATGACAAGCGCGCTTGTCTATCATACCTTCATGTTGAGGTAGAGCCGCCGATGAAGCTTATTTCCTTCGTCGAGGCCTAGGCGCTCAAAGAATCGCTTTTTCGGCTCAGATTGTGCTAGACGGTTCGCAATCGGGCCAATACTGATAGGCATAGTGGTGTATACGAGTTGTGTCGATCGTCCAGTGGGTGTGAAGCCTGAGGGCCGGGACCCACGAGATCCAGCCATGGAGCTGCAGGAAATTAAGGGCTCGCTTTTGCAATGAGACGCTACAAGCGCCTTCGACTGTAAGCTTCTGTTATCAATTGGACCCTAATCCCGCCACGAGAGTGGAGGCAAAACGCAAGCAGTTTATGAAGCATGCTCTGCAGAGCAGCGCACTAACAGGCGGATGAAGACTGAAATGGTCTGGCGCGAGCAAGGATTATCTCCTCTCGGATGCTGCGTACAATTGCTACGGCGCTCAGAAACCATCTTGGAGGGCCCTGTGATTTCCATACTCGACTCACAGGGGCGAGAAGGCCTCCAGCCAATGGTCGCTCGCCATCGCGACTATGACCGGAGTCAGTTTGTTGACGCCTATCTGGGGTGTGATTATTCCGCTTCGAGAGGATCATTATCAAGGTTGACAAAGGGTCTACTCGAACGCGTCCGGCACTGCGATTAGGTTACGACGGAGGCATGAGCTTGATCTAAGCTCTTGCCCGACAAGGTGCACGCGTGACAGTCCAGGCCCATGAAATGCGGCGTTAGAAAGTCTGGTGCTGGCATGCTGTCCAGTCTATCGAGCGCCGAGGACCTTAGAATCATGACCTCAGACGATAGAATGTCTGGTACGTAGATCTAGACCACAGAGGGCAACGATGACCTGGCATTGACTCTGATGTTGCTCACTTTACAGTCTCAGACAGCTGGATGCACACGTCGATCACATTCAACCTTCGATGGTCAATGCTCTAAGCGAAATACGTACGGCTGCACGTTCTGCGTGTCACGAGAGCCTCTTAACAAAAGCTGTGTTAGCGAGGCCCTGTAGGATGGCGTGTGAGTATTCAGAGCGATTACTGATCAGTGGAAACTATGGACAGGAAACACCAAGGATAATGCCGCGACGGGTAGCAATGCGCCGGGAGGTTCATGCTATGTACAATCGCTTTGTAAGATGATTCTCGGATGACTAACATCGCACTAATGACTTGAATGGTCTCGTGTCTCGACCACAGTGAGAGCCTCGGAATTGTCCCCATCATGGCTGAGAGGTGAAGTTGCAAGCACAATCGATCGTCCACACCATCTGAATCTGACCAGCATGAGCAAGCTTCACAGCTTCGACGGCTATAATAATTTGCGACCAATGAAATAGACCGCTCGCATCGGCGGTCTTGAAAGGATTGTAGCGGGAAAGAGACTTTTCCGAAGTGATTTGATGCGTGCGCGCATTCCACGGAAAATTCTTGGCACCTCGGAGTTTGGCAGTCATGTCGTGTTCTAGAATCTGACCGGAGGGAACTGACCAGTGATAACGAGTGAAGTCTTGGTATGTATCCGAAAGTGTTTTCAAGAAAGCCTGGAGCGGAAAGTATCGACACCACAGCATTTCGTGTGCCGACGATGCTCAAGCTGATGCTGCGGAACTTCGATCATGAACGAGTACGCGCCACTTGCATCGTCAAGAAAGCCCACGTTCTGCAGCCTGTGACCATTTGGCAACGCTCATGAAGCCTGCAGGCAACTTTCGGGAGCTAATGGTTCGACTGCCTCTGAGCATGACCATTGCATGCAGTTTCGTATTGCTGTCGGCCACTTGAGACATCGAGATAACGGTCAACGGCCAGTCCAAGATGAATCTTCGGAGCGTTGTCCTCAGCTCACTTCCCGGTGAGGTTTTCCCTGCCGCGGGGCCCACCACTGTATTAATCTGCCGCCAAAGCTGTGTGGTGCATTCCAAGACCTTTTGTCTGATATGCAGCTTCGTAGGCTCTGCGATGAGGACAGAACTTGGAGCTAAGCTCAAGAGCAATTCGAGCAGATGAAGCCCGACCGTGAGATAGAGACACTTCTCGAGGGCTACCGATGCTGCACAGTTCAAGTTTATCAGCTCATTAAAGGCTGCTTTTTGCGTCAGACTGCTCGTGTTCGGGGCAATGCATGTAGCGGTGGAGACGAGTTCGTCGAAGATGCTGAGTGTCTCACAGCTCAAGGAGTCCGCATCCTCGTTCTGCTAATTGCAAGGGTCTCTGGCTAAGCGCCATCGACATACAAGCACAATCGCGCGGCGTATGCACGGGTCCAAGGGAGGACAATCCTGCCAGGTAGTCGATTCAACATCCAACTGTGCGAGTAAACAATTCCCGTCCTTTTCGGAGATGAAGAAAGCAATGAGCTATCGAGCAGTAAGCGCTTGATTCCGAAAGCCTCAACATTGAGAGCACTCACTTCAACGTGCCGACAGAAGATTAGCAGCATAGAATCGGTCAAAGTGTCGAGCCCGTTCTGTGCACGATATCGAAGCACGGCGTCCAGATCTTTGGCATGCGGCTCGCGTCGTTGCCCAAGTGGAATCCGCTGCGCCTTAGGTAACCTTTGTTGAGTGTACTGGAGCGAACATCACTATGTCGTTGCACCTAGACCCAGTGCGGCCACGTACCATGCAGAATCCAATCAGCCATATCGTCATAAGCGCAGAATCGTCACTGAGCATTTCAGGGCAACTAATAGCCTCTCGAAGAGTAGAAATACTTGCACACTGAGCTTGTTTTGCATATTCCAGTAGCTCAGACCGCCGGCTTTCAAGCACAGCCAAAGCAAGCGCCGAGGCATCTAGTGCATGGGAAAAGCAGACCGCTGGCCTTGTAGTATGCAGTTGCAGGATGACATCGAACATCGTAATTCCGGAGCCGTCTGAAAGAGAATCCAGCAGTCAGCAGACGCTGTACACTTCAGCACCAAGATCGAGATTCTTAGTCAAGGTCGGTACCATCTGAAGGCGCTGATCTGGCGTGGTCTCCGCATCTTCTTTGTTTCGTCTGTTAGCCGGAGTCTTCCTGACTCTTCTCTCGACACGTCTCGCTGCACGTAGATTTTCCTCTCGTTGAACGACTTCCCAAAACTCTGGATAGCCTGGACACATTGAACCAAGCCGGTGACAGCGCTGGCATCCTGGACGGTGCATATCGCACGTAGCATGAAGGTCAGCCTACACATGATGTGTCCCTCAGTACCCACACGTCTATACCTTCACCCTGCTCTCTTTGCATCTTGAGCATCCTGTGGAACGTCTACCCATCGTGTACAGAAAGCGAGACCAGCTCTAGCGAAGCTGCAGCAGAACGTCCAGTGACTAGCGATTAAGTATTGGAGTAGGACCGCTAAGGATGCAGGAGTTCTGCGCATATTACATTCCTCATCTTCTCAGCGCTCACTCGAATAACATGGCCCCTGCTAGCTGAATGACAAAGCCTAGTAGAGACATTCGCCCAATCAGTCTACGCCGTCCGAAATGGACATGTAGCAAAAGCAAATATGCCTTTCGGGCGTAGCGTTCGATTGCCAGTTCCGAACATGCCGCTCAGACCTGTGATAGCTACCGCGAAGCGTGCATGGCAAGCAAACTATGCGCCTGAGATTCCAGCTCGACCTGTTGATGCCACGTCGATGTTGTCCTGGTCGATGGATTCAATGCTCATCGAGGGGATAAATTGACTCAGATCGCACCTGTGTCAACACCATTGACATCGCAATCTGCCGGTGTTTGGGTCTTGCTCTGCTCTACAACAATCTTCGCCTGTCTTTCAGCCCGTTCGCTGAACCTGTCGGAGAATAGATCGAAGTGCTGTCGCATGACAAGAGTATACTTCACAAACTCCTCCATGCAATCCACGACTCTGTCTCGATTTCCAGAAGGCATGAGTCGACTGCCGCCTTCTGCCTCGATGTATGCCACCTCATCTGAAGGATCCACCGCATCGGTGAACTGCGTATAAGCCTTGGGTATCGAAGACTGATTTGGGATAGTGAACATACGCATCCAGCGTCCCAAGATGCGAAGACTGTTAACAGCATTGAAAGATTGAGAGCCACCGGAGACTTGAAGAACTGACAAGGTACGACCTTGAGTTGGGCGAACTGATCCAGCACTCAATGGAACCCGATCGATCTGGTTTTTGAACACAGCAGTGAGGTTTCCATGTTGCTCTGGCGAGACCCAGATATGGCCGTCGCTCCACTTGCTCAGATTTCGTAACTCCTGGACTTTCTCGTGCTGGTGTTGCACATCATCTTTGACAGGCAAGCCGGCGGGCTCGTAGAAGCGAACATCGCAACCCAAGCGGAAGAGGATGCGAGAGCACTCGTAGGCGAGCAGTCTCGAGTATGAGCGAGCCCGGAGACTACCGATGAGAACGAGCACACGAAGTCTTTGGCCTTGATTCTGCGCCAGGTCGGCCTCGACAAGCTTGAGCGCTGTGCTGAGCTCTAGTTTCGAGATCCAATCGGTGCGGGCAAGGTTGTCACGCAAGAGGAAGGGCCGGTATTTCTCGCGAACGGCCGGGTCATCTTCTTCGTCAGGAATGGCAAGAGTCCGCTTGTGGTACGCCGGATCTGGAGGAGGCACAATGGTCTGCCGAAGGACTTCGGTGTTGTTGAGATCACCATCGATTCGGACAGTCGTCGCCACAGGCATGGCTGGTCGTGCGCAGTGCGAGATGTGTTGGGCCGCTGCCGTCATTGGCGATTTGGAAGAACGGAAATATAGAAGGCGGCTCAACATGGAGAACGCGACAGTCAGTCAGGCGGATCTGCAGAGAGATGATCTCCAAGCGCCTTCCACTCCAAGTCCCTGCAGCGAAAATTTATTCGCAGTGCCATGGTGTCTGGTGGCAAGGGAGACGCCACTTGCAGGATGTCACTACACGACATGTCGCCAGCCAGGACGCTGGGCAAACCGGGGGTTCATGCGCCAAGAGAAGCTCGGAGGTTCCATCACGTCTTCGTCTTCGGCAGACACTCCATGGGCATGTTAGGGGTATACCAGATCGGGCAACCTGAAAGACAACGAATATACGACACCACTCTTCATTATTTGTATAATATTGTACAATCCCGGGTATCATGCCAAACACAACGCCAATGTAGCCAAATGCCAGCAAGCCACATCACCAGTAAGCAGCAAGCAGCAGCAAAAAGCCATGTTCCCTTCTACGCTCATCGCTTCATATGCTCCCATGACTCATATACTGCGAGCCATTCATTAATTGCGTTGCGGCACTCCTTCTTCTCCCTCCCTTCCCTATGTTGCCCACATGCAGGCATGTGATAGAATGTTGATGTAGCTCCCTTTCTCTCTCTCAAAAGCAAACGCCGAGGCCATGCTCGAAAATATATCCTTTTCCGTTTCCATTATCGTACAGGTGATGTAATGCGAAATATTCGACGATCCAGACTCCGCCGGTAGGTGGCTCGTGAGCTGTCGGCGGTAGTGGAACTAAGACTCTACTGCGAGCTCGCCTCCATGGCTTTCACTCTTGCCAGGACTGAGGAAACTTTGCGCTCGGGGCTGCCACGCTGCGCTACGTCCAGAGACTTGCGTGTGGGTGACAACTGTACAGACGCCTGCAGTGAACCGTTACTCGTCCTGATCTTGGAATCTTGCTTGTCGGAATCTTCTTCTAGTTGGCTGTCTGGAACAGTCGTGGGAGTCGTGGGCCTCACAGGATTCGAGGCTGGTTTGGCGGCCTCCTCAGCTGGCTTCTCTGGCGCTTCACTTGGTTCTGGGGTCTGCTTTGTAGCCTCAAGAACAACTTCGGTTGGCTCTGCAACCGCGTCATCGGCCTTCGCAATCTCCTCTTTGGCATCCTCGAAGGGAGTGGGCGGAAGTTCTCTCTCTGCGCCGTCCTGTGCTTGCGAGTCCACTGACGCTTGCCTGGCAAAATCATTCTCTTCGATCGCGTTCTGCTCGATCTCCTTTTTCTCGTCATTCGCATCAGTAATGGCAGATGTCGAAACCCGCACACTCGGCGTTGGTCTCTCCTGGAACACATCGTTCTCGGACTGTGGTGCATCCTTGTCGGCGTCTTCCGGGATATCGTCCAGACTTTGACGACCACTTGTGGATCCTCGCGTTGACCCTGGCGCAGATCCGTGGGCAGGGATAGGCGAAGGAAGTCCACTTCGCGGCAGAGTGGCGAAACATGGTACAACGCCCCCGCCAAGTCGTGCCCAGAACATACGTTCGCGCAAGCGAACACTCTCCTCCCATGCAGCTTTTTGGTCGTCCTCGCTGTCACATTTCCAGTGCCCATCGCGCACCATGCGCAGGAAGCCAACAAAGTCACAAGTAGTCCGGACGCGGGAGGTACAAAAGTCGCAGAGTGGCTTTGAGACGTTGTCCTCCTCAGACGTCAAAAAACGATGTCTTCGCACATACTGTTCTTGCCGTTTGCTCTCACCACACAAAGTGCACGCGAAATAATGTTTGTTTTGCGGGTATGGCTCGACGTTCAGAGTACCTGCAACCAGTGATGCAAGTACCGTTCTTCGGCTCAAAAAAGATAGGCCTGGAGCAAGGTCGAGCCTCAATGTCGGTTCAATGTCCTCTGTCAAAACACGCTTGTAGAATTTGCTGTCTTTCAAAGGTGGTATAGTGGCAGCCGCATTGTGATATGCCGTGGTTGGGCTGGTCTGTCCGAAGGAGAACGCTCCTGGCAGATTTGGCGAAGATGAAACAGAGCCGTACGCAGAGTATAGCTGGGTCGCATTCGTCGATGCACCAGTCTGATTGCTGTTGTTACGAGAATGAGCACCCAGACGGCGGGCGAGAAGCAGCAAATTCTGGAAGTCCTCGAAAGCCTTGGTGTCGTTTCTCAGCACTGGGTTGATCAGCGAGGAGAAATGGAGTGGATGCTCAGGCGACTGATCAGCAACGCTTTGCAGAGATGGCGACAGCTGCAGCGGCTCAAGCATGGCGTGCTGCGTGGTAACGGGTGTGGAGGGCACGCTCGGTTCTCGGGTTCCTGGCTGATCACTTTCCAGCTTCTCCATAGAGCCCTTGAGATCGGTCAGTTGTTCACGCTGCGCGGCCATGAGCTGCTCATATTCTTCCAATTGGCCTCGAAGCTGCGCGTTCCTCTTCTCAACAGCTTCCGTATCTTTGCGCGCGGCAGCCACCATGGTATTCGCCTCTTCGAACAATGCAGTGGTCAGGTTCTCCAGCTCGCCCTCGACTTGCTTCTTGCCCTTTTCTGCTTCAGCTCGGGCTATTCGCTCGGCGCTCAGCTCCTTACGCAGCCCGGCAATAATCTTCTGCATGTCGGCCTGGCGGACTAGCACTCCGCTGCTCACCAAGGCCTTGTGTCGGTGGTTCTCTTCTTCCAGCTGCGCCACCTTCTTCTTCGCCTGCTCCAGTTCATGTCGTGTTTGCTGGAGTGAATCATCGAGGTTGGTCTGATAGTTGATCGCGTTGACCAGTTTCGTGCTCAGCATGGCCACCTCGGCGCTGAGATCCGGGTTGTAGGAGGAATCATTCTCGCTCGTTGCCGGCGGGGTCTGCACGGCATGCACGGGCGAGGGAGTGCGTGTGTCCATGACGGCGTCGTCTCGCATTGCGGGCATCGGGGCGTGCGGACTGGCTACCGCGGCCATCCTCGTGTCATGGAAGTCGGGCGTCGAGTGTGTCTTCGTCAGGCGATTGGCGAAGAGGCGCGATCGGAGGGTGGAGACGGTGGAGGTCGTGGGCGGTGGGTTGGGCGTGGCGGAGCGCTGCAGTTGCGAGGTTGGTCTCAGGAACTGCGCGGCAGAGCCATGACCGGAACTCAGTAGGAAGCTGTCGGGATCTGGGTGTCAGATGTGTACGGAGGCAGCGGGTCGGGGATGGCACTCACTCCAGCTTGGCGGCGACGCGGAGACAGCGGGTGAGAGAGAGGCACCGTTGCGGTGTTGCAGACGGTATGGCCTAGCGCTCGCTCGTCGGGCGTCGGTCTCGTCGTCGTGGGCGTCGCAGCAGAAGGGGCAGTTCGGCCTGGAACACCGCCACACAGCACGTGTTCAGGTGGTGCGCCGCTTGCAGCATATACGCCTTCGTCTCGTCGCTTTCACCTCGCGTCTGGCCCACCGGACATGCCGCCGTATTTGAAGGGTCGAGAGGACTGATGAAATTGCAGTCGCCGTACAATGATGAGCTGCCACTGTCGTACGCGCGCAAGGACAGGTCCGCCGTTTCCAGAGGCTGGGCGCCACCGGATCATCCCCGTCACCACACCTGCCCTGCGCCGACCCGAGACTCATTGAGCCGCATCAAAATAGGCTGACGAGATGAGAACTTGTGTCATCTGAATCGCCGCCCATTCCCGACTGCTGTCTACTGTGTCATCGCGAGCGATGCTGCCCATGTCCGCGCGTATACAACTCTCATGTGCTGCTACCATCTCATTTACGCCGTTGCGGCGTTCATCTCTCTGCCAATAACAACGCCCACAACAAATTTCACCGCAAAGCACATTCTACCAGCAGTATCTCATTTGTCACACATCCGCACACGAGCAGCGTGGCGGTATGATCTTGGCATCGCTAGGCTTCAGTCATCTCTTCATCGACATATCAAAAGCAGTAGTGAAGAGCAGGTGGGGTTGCAGCATGTCTTCCGCCAGTGACTCGACTATGAGAACAGGCCGCTCTTGCTCGGCTGCACGAGCATTACGGAAAGTGCATCTCTCATACCGTACGCTTCACCACACGTACACGTACAGTGCATGTAGATGAGCCCCGGGCCGGCGTCGAAGCCACTGAACAAAATCTTCAGCTAAAGTAGGCCGGTTCGGCATAACATCGTCAGCAGGCAACCATCATGTCTTCGAGCACTGCCAGATCGTTCCGCTTCGCAGATGTAAGTAGAGCACTTTGCAGATGATCTTGTCTTTCCCTGACAAGCACTAGGTCGCAGTCACTCCAACCGCCGCCGAATACAAGGGCATCTACCGCAACAAGCAGCAGCACGAGCCCGACTTTGATGCAGTGCTGGACAGAGCGAATCAATCATGCGTCAAACACGTTCTCCTGACTGGAATGTCTTTGCGCGACGTGGACTTCATTCTTGACATCTGCAGGCGACGACCAGAGATCTGTACGATGACGGTTGGTGTCCACCCATACCATGCATCAGAGCCCTGGGATGAGGCACCAAACTATTTTGGTGTGCTTAAAGGTCGCATACGAGAGCTCATCGCGCTCGGCCCAACCTCTCCACTGAAGGCTTTTGGTGAACTTGGTCTCGATTTCGATAGGACCGAGAAGGCCTCCAAGGAAGTTCAAATTTGGGCATTCAAGGCACAGCTCGACATGATTGTGGAAGAGAAGTGGGACCTACCTCTCTTCCTTCATTGCCGCAACTCTGCGTCGGAGTTCATCGAGATCATCACGCCTTACATATCCAAATTGCCACGGAGCGGCCTTGTGCATTCATTCGTTGGAACTGCGAATGAGATGCAGCAACTTGTCTCGCTGGGTCTGGATATCAGCGTCAATGGATTTTCGTTCCAGGATCCAGCTTCGATAGACATGGTCAAGGCTCTGCCTCTCAACAAGCTACAGATTGAGACCGACTCTCCATGGGGTTACATCAATCCGAATGGAGAACTTGCTAAGAAGTTCCCAGCACCAAGTGAGGTCGTCGTGCATCCGAGTAAGAAGCGCGACAAATTCGAAGCGGGCAAGATGATCAAGGAGCGTAACGAGAGCTGTCTCATTGCGCAAGTCGCCGCAATCGTAGCCGGGCTCAAGGGCATCGAAACAGGTGAGGTCGTCACTGCGGCATACGAGAACAGTGCCCGCATGTTTCGACTGAACAATGACTCCTAAGCGGAACTGGCTCCGCACGACCGACATTCAGGCAGCAACCTACCAAAACGGACACCGATTGTACATTCGGTCACTGACTCGCGTTGCACTTGCTCACTTCAACCAGCACTTCCAACTGCGCAGTATACAAGTTCATCTACCACCTTTCCTGGCACCCGCTGCCTCGCGACTACCTCAACATGGCCAAAACCACTTTCACGTCCTTGCCCAAGGACATTCTGGTCATGCTTCCACACTATCTGTGCAACATCGAGGACTACACCAACTTGTCTTCAACGTGTCGCAAGTTGCGCTCATGCATGGCAACCGCGCTTCCAAACACCATCCTCCGCCTCGCTGCAGCGCAAAGCACCACCTTCTTCCGCCCTTCGCCACACTTCCTCGTCATGGCGACGGCTCGCGAGTTAGGAGACTGGGCCCGTCTGTCCGATGAGAACGAAGCTTCATTCGCTTCGCACTGCCGACTGCAAGGCATCGACGGGATGCTCGAACTGGCTCTGATTCACTGCGGTCTGACAGTCCAGCGCATCCGCGAGCTCTACGAAATGCGCATGTCCATCATCAAACCAGTCACGGACATCATCGACAAATGTGTGGGAGAACAATGGTATAGCATTTCAGGGTTCTGGGATGGAGGCGTCAGCGATGCCTATACGATCTACTCGGAGCCAGCCATCAATTTCTTCCACCTGGCCATCTACGGAGAACTGTTTGCTCCAGAATTTGATCACGCCTTGACTGGTGCATCTGGAAGGCGATTGAGCGTGGACACAAGATTGACATTCGTGCGATACTGCATCCCAGAGCCTTCGGCGGGCGACGGTTCAAACACTGGTCCTTACGCGAAAGATGAGAAGGGAAGCTTCCTCAACATGCCAAGCCAGAACAATCTTGCAGTCACCTGGACGATCAATTCTTCGCGCTGGCGTCCACACTGGAAGAAGTTCCGCACTGAAGTTGCGGGTTGCGAAGAATTCAAGGACAACTTCGACGACGGATGGTGGTACGTTCCAAACCTGGGCGCAGACGAGGAAGGCGGGGTTGATGCCCACTGGAGACAGAGAATGTATGAGAACATTCTGATCTGCCAAGGACTGGAAGGCATGGGGATGATTTGGCCTGGCTTGCAAGACGCTTGGGTTGAGAAGTGTAGGGAGTGGAGGGAGAAAATTGCGAAGTTGAAGGAGGGGCCAGCCATGGTGCACTATGGGCGACAGGCGACGCAGGAGTATCCTTTCTTGCTAGGTGACTTGAGGATTTGCATGAAGGGATACGTTCCGGGAACGGAGTGAGTGAGTGGCAATGGCGGGGACGTACGAACAGGCAGAGACAGGAGTACGCATGCACTGGAGCGGCGATGCAGTGAGGTTTCACGAAACTTCACCAGTCCTCCATAGTAAAATTACAGCAAATCAGTCCTCACTGCTCTTCTCACGATTCCATAATTCTGGTGTATATCTTGGCTCATCACATTCGTCCTGTAAAATCCGAAAGTGTCCCCATCTATCAAATCATTTCCCTCTCTGCCTCTCAAACATTCTCCCCCCAACAAGTCTGATTCAGACAACTCATATACGCACTCGCCGTATGCCCCCAATCGACAGGATCCGTCTGGAATCCATAACCCCGATCATTCTTCAAAAAGCAATTCCCGCCCCACAACTGAATCGGTTTCGTCAAATTCGCATAATATGTTACAGCTCTACAAGGCGGATTTGTCCCTGCTGCATTTCGTTCATCGCATTTATCGAGGCAGTCTTGAAAAGTGTAAACTGTGATTTTGCCTCCGAGATTGGACATTGTGGTGTTGCCGTCCACGCTGTAGAAGGATTTGCGGTTGACTTGGTATTGGGTGTAGCATTCTTGGATGTAGGGTGTTCCGGATTCGGAGGTGGTGGTTTCGGTGCTGTTGCAGGAGAATTGGGCGAGGCCGGTGGAGCCGGAGGTTACTGCTGAGGAGGTGGGGGTTGAGGTGGAGGAGGTGGGTGTTATGGTTGTTGTTGGGAGGTCGGTTTGGGTGCTGTGTGGTTTGTTAGTATTGGGAACTGTTGGGTGAGGTCAGTTTGTTGCTTACACTTCTTGGTTCTCCCCAGTCTCTGCGTTCTGGTCTTCATCGTTGCTGTTTTGCGACAGACCGACTCCGAGTCCGACACCCAGTCCGATGGCCAGCGCGAGTAGAATCGCGCCGATGACGATCCATGTTAATCTTTTGCGCTTGTTTGGTCGGGCCTGCGCAAGGCCAGATTCTGCAGCTGTGACATTCGCGAGCTTCTCGTCGTGGGTGCCGTATGCTGATGAGTACGCCTGATCGTCCTTGTAACCAGGTGGGTACGAGTAGGCAGGCGAAGTGTTCTCGTGCAGGCTCTGAGGAGCTTCCACTGCCCGGTCTGGTGCTGGTATCAGGCCATCTGCGCCGCTGCCCGGCACCACTTCTGGAGCGTGGCTTCCGTCGTTGTGCATGTTTGTGAGCGGGCTGTACCCGCCTCGAAACGCCAGTCTCGCAGTTTTGTAGGAATTTGGTAGCAATTAGTGTCGCCACCAGAGATGTATGCTGGATTCAAGGAGAGGAGGGCTGAGAAAGGATGCCTACCTGATGACATGCTCTTGCAGCATGTTAGCTCCTGTTGTCGCACAGGCGAAAGGCGGGTTGCAGTGTGGCCAAGCGTCTAGAGGGCAAGAATAGATCCTTCGTTGATCAACACAGCCTGTCGCGACCAATCTCCGCTGCAGACTAGTCACATCCAACAACGCCAATGCGATAGCACTGCCAGGCTGGGCCGAGATCGGTATGGAAGTGGTATGCTTCGCTCTTCATTCTTTCTTTCATGGTGAATTGCAGCTCAGGTGGGTCATGGCGACTTCGAGACTCTCTAGCTGATGCTGTGAGCAATATATGTAGAACGCTTCTTGTGGACTTCTCAGTACGTCTCCGGAAGTGCTTCGGTGCTCCCACGTGCTGCGTCGTTAGCGCGGAGCGGCTGAGAATCCTTCGATCCTTCAGCTCATGGTGCAAGGGCAAAGTTCTGTAGATGAGTGATCCTGAGGCACGAATCTTCACCACAGCTTCCTCCCTTGTGCAAACGCAGCATCGCACAGCCCACTTCTCCGGCTTGCTAGCGAAGATCCACTCTCGATATCGCCCGGCAGAAGTTCGAGTCGAGATGATGCTCTCAAGAAGCCGCCAGATGAGACGCGTCGAATCGCTTTTCGAGGCGAGGGCCTCCGGACGCCATTGCAATTGCGACCGAGCGAGCACATCAAGATGGTATCCACGATCGCGTCTCCAGAGCAGCGCTTGAGAAAGCCAGACGATCAAATCGTGGATGCTGACTTCCGCAGAATCGAAGAGTGGTCTGAACAGCTCACAAGACACGAAGAGAATAGTCGTACCTGTCATAAGTTGCTGCTACAAGTACGGAGGACCATACGGGTCAGACGGAAGAATGACCAGGATGCACACGGAAAGGGCATCTTTCCGCCGAACGCCGAGTGAAGACACGAAACGCGTGGGCGTGCCGAACGTTTCACATTGCCTCGCATTGAGCACACAGTAATCTTCCGCCTCGCACAACACCACAATGCTCTCAACAGATCTACCGCATGCCGAGAACATTTCTCCGTCCACTGGAATATATCTACAGACAATGCTGTTCCTGCATCCTCCTGGACTGCTTATTGTTGTCCAAGCTTTTCCAAGATGAGAGCTTCGCAGTCATTGACTTACCTTCTGGGCCTGGCGCCCGCTGTGCTGGCACAGTTTGGATTCACAGAGGAGAGTGACAGTTTCGTTGTCAACTCGGCCGGTGACAACTCTCTTGTCACAACTATACGCAAATCTGACTGCGACGTCCGGTCGTTGGTGTATGGAGGAACAGAGCTCCAAGGTCCCCAGGATCAAGGCACCCATATCGCATCAGGGCTTGGCAGTGCAGAGGTTACTGCTGAGACCGTGGGTGGTAGGCATTGGCTGTATAAATTCGCTGTATGAGATAGTAATCTGACTTCTTCGCAGACAAATATGTCAACGTCACATGCAATGCCGGTAACTTGACGCAGTATATTATCGCCGTCTCGGGTCAAAGCAATCTGTACATGGCAACGCACATCACAGCAGAACCTCAAGTCGGTGAACTGCGCTACCTGGCACGTCTCGATAGCGCCAAGTTGCCTGACGAGTATCCATTTGGCAACGGTTCGCACACGGCCGGAAGCACCGAAACGATCGAAGGCTCCGATGTGTTCATCGTAGATGGCGAGACTCGAAGCAAGTTCTACTCCTCCCAGCGCTTCATTGACGACCATGTGCACTGTGTTTCTGGACCAGATACGCATGCCTGTTTCGTCAAACCTCAGTACGAGTCTTCCTCTGGTGGACCTTTCTTCCGCGACATCAATTCCAACAATGGCGGCGTGTACACCTCGCTTTCTTTCTACATGAACAGCAACCACGCCCAGACAGAGAAATACCGCATGGGATTGCATGGTCCATACGCACTCACCTTTACAGGGAGCGAAGTCCCGAAGTTGGAGGATTTTGACTTTTCCTTCTTCGCCGATCTTGACATCGAGGGCTACGTCCCAGAATCTGGTCGTGGATATGTCGCTGGCGCGGTCAGCGGCATTCCAGACGACGATCAGGCTGTAGTGCACTGGTTCAACACGGAGGCACAATACTGGACATACGCTGGAAGCGGCAACTTCACCTCCCCAGCGATGAAGCCTGGTACGTACACCATGAAGCTCTATCAGACCGAATTGGAAGTGGCCTCGAAGAACGTGACCGTCACAGCTGGCACAGAAACAGCCAGCGACATCGCCAGCGCACTGAAAGAGCCCGCAACGAGCTTGTGGACGATCGGGAAATGCGATGGCCAACCCACCGGATTCCGCAACGCAGAAAAACAACTTCGCATGCATCCTTCTGATTGACGTATGGAATCTTGGGGTCCGCTCACGTACACAGTGGGCTCATCGTCTGACAACGACATGGCGATGGCACTCTTCAAAGCAGTCGGCAGCCCACAAACAATCGCATTCAACCTCGAGGACGCAGGAGCAGCTACACTTCGCATTCGAACGACGCTCGCTTTTGCTTCCTGAAGACCGCAGGTAAAGGTCAACGAGTGGAATGGTCCCGTCCCTGCTGCTCCAGTGAAAGTTGATAGCCGTGGTGTTACTCGAGGTGCTTATCGCGGCCTTGGAGAAGCATACGAATTCAAGATTCCAGACGGGACGCTGGCAACTGGCAACAACACCATCGAAATCAGCGTTGCTTCAGGCAGTTCTGGTGAAGAGTTTCTGTCGCCAAATTTCGTGAGTTCTCCGACCTCACCAACATTTCTCTGTCATCAAGGCTGACCTTCAAACAGATCTTGGACTGCATCGAGCTGTATCGCTAGATTTGGGTTGTGATCTATCTGCCAGAATCTTTAATACCTATCCGTGTTGTATCAGCTTGCTCATCTCTCGTCCAGTGGAGCTCACTACCACATGCGTGGCGTCAAATAGCCGATTCCTGCATCGACCAGGGTATCTTCCAGCTGAGCTTGTACGTCACTCTCAATCACCGTCATGAAGTGATCACATGCCGTGCATACTGCATTCTCTATACAACAACGCAGCAAAAGTGGTGCTTCATCGTGCCCAAGTTTGTGCTGCTGCTGCGCCTTTCCTACGCGTGAACTGTACAACTCCTAGCCACATGGTACTTTGGGCAAAATGGGCATCCCATACAGCAAACAAATCAACGCCGCTTTCGAGGTTCGCATCTTTCGTCTACCACCACAGCGCCGCACTCGCTGAGCCCGTCATAGGAAGTCACGCCCCTCGTAGCCGAAGGCTTCGAAGTCCTCCAAACAACACGTAACATCACATTCCTCTTGGCAGAAATTCAAGTCATCACAGTGTTTATGCTCTTTTTCATCCTCATTGCTCTTTGCATCTTACTTATCACATGTAATCCCGATCTCGAACGTGAAAGACAAGCGATCGTTACGCCAGTTCTGAGGTGGTTTGCGGGTTGGATTATGAGTAGTGAAGGAAAATTAAGGATTGGATTTGTGATTGTCTTGGGGTTGTTGGTTGGTGGTGGGGTTGTGTATGGACATTATTGGGCGTATTTTCGGGAGAAGAAGAAGGGTGATGAGGGTGCGGAGGAGGGAGAGAGGGTTGAGGGAGTCGAAGGGAAAGATGTTGAGAGGATTAAGGAGGGGAAGAAGACGGATCAGTGAAGGAATGTGTGACAAAAGGTCGAGAGTGTGTTAATGGTTGGCACAGGATAGACTTGAGGATGGCGTCCAGTGGCTTGTCAGCTCGAGGGCCTTGGTCACCGGCGCGTTTCCACCAATCTCGCCCCTCAATATTCTTGCACGCGCGGGGATCATTTGATGTGCATGGAATCTGTGGGTCGTCGCTTGGGATGCTCTTGACCAGCCTCTTCTTTCAGTACGGCATGGAGAAGGTTTGGGGAGGAGACATAGGGCATGGCGCAGGGCATGGAGGTGAGAGGCACGAGAGAATCTGAGCAAGCGAGTTGCCTGGAGCCGGGGCCGTGATAGCAATGACCGTGCGATGCCCTTTGTCTGCGTAGAGCAGCTGCTTACTGGTATACTTCCACCAATCATACCCCTGACGTTTTCGCTGTTGCTATACATGAGCTTGTGGATGCTCGCCTCCAATGCCATCAAGAGAGTCTCAATTTCGCTACGGCTTCGAGAAGCACAAAGGATATAGACGTGGTATGGCCAGGCACATGAGCTCGGACAGAGCGATATATCACCAAACAGCCAATCTTCTCAGAGCCACGATCGAACGTGCAATGATCTGCTATTGAACCTGCGACGCCGAGCTTCTTTGGAGTATCAGCATCGACCTTGTGCAACGCGGAGCAAAGTGGCGATCGAACACGAAGCGCAAAGCACACTCCATTATTCACGTTGACAAATTAGGACTAGATGAGGCTCGCAGAAGAGGCCAACGCATCGAAAATTCGAGCGCACTGCATTCAGTGAGCGATGCGTCCAAAAATCATCGTCTGACGATGAAGCTGAGCCCTGAGTGCCATAACATACGCTCAAAGACGGTGGTCAATGCTGTGGTCGGTAAAAGAGCGGTGTCAGCGGTACACAGATCTTGCTGCAAACATCGCCACCCTAAGCAGCAGTAGAACCGGGTGGGTCCTTCGACGGTGGAGAAATTGCCACATGGTTGCACTCGCTCAATGTATCCCTCGTATCTCGTCAAACAACCTGCGAAGCATCAAACTGGTGCGTGCCTTGAATCGCGAGGCCAGACTTGTTTCCCGCCTATAGAGGCGACGTTTGAGCGCAGACTGTGCTCACTTGGCACCGTCGCGCCCATGCATCGTCCATCATCTGGCAGCGTTGGCACCACGACAGGCGCGAAAATAATTTCACCGCATCGGCGTTGTTTTGTGACTTCTTAGCAGTATTGCAGGATGCACTCGCGGCGCCCCCACAGGAATAGACTAACTGCTATTCCATCAATCGCGCTAGCAATGAGGAGTAAGAGCTTACCGTCGACCATGTGGTATGCCAGATGCTCATGCGCGTCAACGGATTGGGGAGCTCGAAGGTGAGCGAAGGTGTAGCCGGAAGGGGGCTGAAACGACCGAGGCGCCGCATGCTGTACGTAATGAACGCACTGGTAGGTCGTCGCAGCGAAGAATGAGACCATGTGAGGTAGCCTGCATTTAATTATTCCAGTACGTCTCTGCTGTGTGACGAGCACTTGCATAGGAGATTCAGCCTCGGAGCCGCTAAGCTTCATGCACCCCAACAGTATAGTTTGCGGAGGCGATGCGACCCAGTCTGGTATATAGCGCTGCAAACTTGTAACAGCAACTTTCGGCGTCGAAAGCCCCGAGCGACCGGGACAATGTTGATCTGTTGACACTTCGGCTACAGCGACGCTATGTTCGCTGTCCATGGTAGAACTTTAGTCCAGGCGAGCTCGGTTACAGCAAAAGCAACAACGATACCGACAACGAGAAACAGTCGGTAGGCTCCGTGCAAGCCTGTCGGATGGTAGCCAGTGCTGTGTTTCAAGGCGAGGAGCTTTATCTTTCCTGCAATCCACTCTGTCACTTCTCATACCACGTGTTGTGGTTGAATGGGAAGCGAAGGCGTTATCGGAGTGTCGATCCCTTTTCTTGGCATAACCTACCGGTTGGTGTGCCCGATGTAGAAGGTGTGGAGTCTGACTGACGAGTGACAGCACAACTAGACTTTTCGGATGCTCCGCCAAGCGTCTTGCCATCGCACCGTTTCAGCTAGATGCATTCATGTGCATCCCGAAGAAATTTCTCGTCGGCCGCATAGCACAGATAGATGGAAGACGCCTCGAGAAACGGCCGTGGTGAGCGGTCAAGGCTCTTCGATATGAAGCATGACACGCTGTGACACCATCGTCGGGCCTGGCCAGGCAGCAGATCTGGTGGTGATTCGTGGAAGAAGCATCCATTTTTGTTGCCTCCTTGAGAAAGTCATGCGCACGTCCAGATACACTTCTCTTCACAAAGCCTTGCGCTGCAGGTTAACGCTGGCGTGGACCAAATCTAGTTACCGCGCCGTTTTGATGTGCAAGCTGCGACATGAAGGACCCTCCAATACAGGTTAGCGACATACAATGGTTGCATTGTCACATTCTTGGCTGTTTCGAGCGAAGCGGCCACGAGAGTTTTCCGTAGCTCAAGTTACTCCGTCAGCAATATGTGATGCTCTTGGCAGCAGCTGGATTGATGTCGATGCGGAGGTATGGCATATGGGGGTCATTGTCCGTGTCAGGAAGAGGAGTATAAGACTGCAATGGTCGCAACACTCTGTTAACTCATCAGTCAAGCAACAACACAGCAACAGCGTCACCAACCAACCGCACAAACCGACTGCACCATCATTCAATCAACATGAAGTTCTCGAGCACTCTTCCATTGGCCTTCGCCGCCCTCAGCGCTGCTCAGTCGCTCAACATTCCAACTCGCAAGGGCAGCATCGTCTCCCTCAGCTCCCCCATGACCATCTCCGGAAGCAGGGACTTCGCCAACGCGGAGTATGATCGTGGCCGGGACTGCGACTCCGACGATGACACTGGTAGCGACAGTGCTGTTTTCATCCTTGAGAACGGAGCCACCCTGAGCAACGTGAGTTTGACTCTTTCCATGGGTAGAGGACATCATTGCTGACATTCACTGTTCGCCTGCAGGTCATCATCGGTGCCCGTCAGCTTGAGGGTGTTCACTGCAAGGGAGCTTGCACGCTCAAGAACGTCTGGTTCCGCGATGTCTGCGAGGGTAAGTTTGAGACCGTCTTGCGTCTCGATTTCCTGCTAATGGAAACGCAGATGCCGTGTCTGCCCTCGGAAGTGGCAACGTCCTCATCGAAGGCGGAGGTGCTCAGTCTGCCTCGGACAAGGTCGTGCAGCACAATGGTCGTGGCACTGTCACCATCCGCGGCGGCACCTACGTCAACATTGGCAAGCTGTACCGCTCCTGTGGAAACTGCTCCAACAATGGTGGTCCACGCAAGGTCGTCATTGAGAATGTCAAGGTCAACGGTGTTTCCAGCGATCTTGCTGGCGTAAGTTTCATTCCGAGAGCGTTGCTTCAGTTCAGAATGCTAATTTCTCGCAGATCAACGCCAACTACGGCGACACTGCCACTATCTCGGGCTCTTGCGGCAAGTCGAAGAAGACGTGCCAGCAGTACGTCGGTATCGAGAAGGGCAACGGCGAGAGCGCCAAGGACTCCAAAACTGGCAGCTGCCTCGGTGCGCAGGGCAAGCTCAGCAGCCTGCCAGCTTGTTAGACGAAGACTCTGCAGGATCAGAATCAAGAGGGAGTCCTGGAGACTTCGACCGTAGTATCGCCAGAAGAAATCCGTAGCATAGCAAGCAAACGGAGGCTGTGTCAGCAGGAAGTCCATGTGCATGAAGTCTCCTGAACCTGCCCCACGCTCTGGCTGATGCCAAGCCGTCAGACATCTGATTGGTTCGGCTCAGGGGAAAATGGTTGCCGAACCGACCACATGTTCCGTGCTCCTTCTTTACAACTCCATCCCATACTTGCACTCATGCTGTTATATTCTGCTAGATGTGTTTGTTCTCTTACTGTAGCATCATCCCCAGTATGCAGGAAACCCAACTAGAGGTGCGAATCTCGACAACACGGTATATCATTTCACGCAACGGCGCGCTCCGCACACAAGGCTCGCATATATGATCGCCATCGCTTCACTGCATTCGCCGCCCCACTGGCCGCCCTCCGATACTCGGAAGTAATTTGGACATAGGCGAACCACGTGGACTATTGGGGAGAAGCGCAAGCGAGGCATTGCTTAACTTGATCACACCATTATCAGCGAGGGCCATCAGGTGTCATCTTCGTCTCTTATCAACAATTGCGTCCCGAAGTCTCAACAGACTTGTCTGGCCCACTTCAAGACTCCAAGCACTTGCAGATCGACGATTTCAACACAGGTGCATGGAAGCCCAATTGCGATAGAAGTCCGAAACGGGGCCGGACTCGATTTGCGTGCGTAGCCGTTGCGGATCGCAGCTGAGCCTAATTGATTGTTCTTTCCACAACCTTCAGCTTCTTGAAGCACGTGTGATGGGGCTCATGCCACTCGGTTCATGGCTATGGTAACCAGAGAGCGATGTGAAGCACGAGGAGAAGATTACGCTCACGCTTTCTCCTTGAACAACGTACGGCCAAAGCGACTCTGCGCCACGAGAGGACCTGTAGTCACCCTGCTCCGAGGAGAGTTTGTGCTATGATCTCGTCCCTCGGGGGAACGATGAAGCCGGAGGGCCCCATCCTGATCTTTCTTCGCTTCGCCATGTATTGGCGCGCATTCGCCGCACTGCCGACACGACCTCTCCATGACTCTCACCCGTCGACAGCTCATTGGTGGAGTTGTCGTCAGCGTTTTCGTCGATTACAGAGGGCAACAGCCTCCAAAACAGCCGTCGAAGTCAAGCCCCTTTCACCACCCGTCAGGTCCTCCACGTCGCTAATTCCTCTTCGAGTGAGAGGAAGGTTATATGCATGATCTGCGATCTCCTTTACCTGCAAAGACCAATTCATTGCATTGGCAACCAACGAACAAAGCCAGAAAATAATGAAATTGTAGCCCTCGCTGCAGATCCAGCTGCGAAGCCCTTTGGCGGCGGTCCACCAATACGCCAGAAAGACCAGGTCAATGTGTTCAGGTGACAAGGGCGTATTGTCGCGCCGCTGAAGCCGCGGCCTATGCGCAAGACTGTCTATCTCTTTGAGACTGTCCAGCTCCGATAGGTGCATCGACAGTTGTCTCCCGTCCTTAGCAACTCGGGCCCAAGTTCCGCCAAACACATATTTGATATCGACACAGACAGCCAAAACAATTGTCGAGCGATCTTATCCTTCTTCTCCGGTGACAAGGCTGATGCAGCTGCGCGTCATTGTTTTGGTTGTTAGAGCTGTTGGGTATGTACTTGCAGTATCTGACGTAAGCAGCCTTTGTGTTCACTTGTTTGCTAAAAGTGGGTCCTCCAAGCCGTCCGTCCCAGGAATAAAATAGAGAAGACACTTCTGTTGCACAACTAATATCAACCACACACTTGACTCGGAACCGTCACTTGTTCATCTCAGATACCTTTGCTGCAACTTGGACGACTGAACTGACGAGGGGAAAAGCCATGAAGGCGTTGTTGGCTCTGCTGTCTGGCGCCGCTATTGCGCAGGCGAACATTATATTTCACTATGTCCAGCCTACCTGTGACTCATCGAGTCTCATCTCGACTGGCTGCCTTCGAGGCCAAGTTTGCCTGTTGAACAACACGTAAGTGGTTAGAACGGTGGTCGAGTAACTTTCAGTTAACACCATCGCAGCTGCACTCCGGAATCCCTCTCGACTCGAGCTGACGCCCCTCCTCGCGAAGGCGGGCGCTGCGGCAAAGACTTCGATGATGCAACTTGCGACCCAGAAGGCGACTACGGTGGCTGCTGCAGCTCACACGGATACTGTGGCAAGACTGACACCCACTGTCTGCCCAAGAATGGTTGTCAGAATGGCTGCGAGTCACCGACTACCTCAAACGCACCTCCGACAACAGATCACGAGCCCACGCTCGGTCGTCCCACGGAGACTCCAACAACCGACGGCACATGCGGGGCAGAAAATGGCGGTAGCGTTTGCGGCGATTGGCTGTATGGCAGCTGCTGCTCCATGATGGGCTTCTGCGGCAACTCTTCCGCTCACTGTGGCGAAGGCTGTCAATCTGGACCTTGCGACAAGGCACCTGTTTCCCTCGCCCCGGGTCCCGTGCCTGCTCCTGCAAATCCCACTCCGGGTTCGTTCAAAATTGTCGGCGACTCTGGCGTTCCGGCCATGCACGCTGCTCTGATGCCAAACGGCAAAGTAATGTTCTTGGATAAGGTGGAGAATTACACGCAGTTGAACTTATCGGATGGCAGACTCGCGTATTCTGCGGAGTATGATCCGGCCACAAACGAAGTCGTCCCACTGGGCTACAAGACGAACGCATTTTGCGCTGGCGGCACATTTCTGGCGAATGGTACATTGTTGTCCGTCGGAGGTAACGGAAATCTGTCATGGCTTGATCCTGAAGTTGAGGATGGCTGGAAGGGCTTGCGATACCTGACGAGGTTTGGATCAGATGACTTCCGTGACGGTGAAGACTGGATTGAGCCTGGAAGCCAACTCGACACTGCTAGGTGGTACCCTACCGTACAGACCATGCCGGACGGAACGATCTTCGTAGCGTCTGGTAGCTTGAACGGCTTGGACCCCGCGAAGAATGAGAACAACAATCCGACCTACGAGATCCTGGACGAAGATGGCGTGACCAAGGGCCAGTCGACACCCATGGAGTTGCTTGTCAAAGCGCAGCCATACTACATGTATCCTTTCGTGCACCTCCTCTCGGACGGGAATCTCTTTGTCTTCACCTCCAAGTCCTCGGAGATCTTCAACGTCGGCGAAGATCGGACAGTCAAATCATTGCCAGATCTTCCCGGCGACTACCGCACGTATCCCAATACTGGCGGGTCAGTCTTGCTGCCCCTCTCTTCTTCCAATGGATGGAATGCGGATGTTGTCATCTGCGGAGGAGGCGCGTATCAAGACATCACATCGCCTACTGATGCTTCCTGCGGCCGAATCGCGCCCCTGAACGAAGATGCAGAGTGGGAATTGGACAGCATGCCAGAAGGTCGAGGAATGGTAGAAGGAACGCTACTTCCAGACGGTACTGTCCTCTGGCTCAACGGCGCAAACAAAGGCGCACAAGGCTTTGGTCTTGCGGAGGCGCCCACACTCGACGCGTTGATCTATGATCCGGCGGCGCAGCTTGGTGAGCGGTGGTCAACAGGAGCGAAGAGCGAGATTCCGAGACTGTATCACTCCGTCGCATTACTTCTTCTTGACGGCACAGTGCTCGTCGCAGGAAGTAACCCGGTCGACATGCCAGTGCTACAGAAGAGCAAGGAGGCTCCATTTCCGACCGAGTTCCGCGTGGAGATCTACACTCCGCCATACCTCTCTGGAGATAACGCGGAGAAGAGACCAAAGAACGTGATTCTCGAGAGCACAGAACTCATGGCGAACGGGGAGCAATATGGTTTGCTTTTCGACGCTCCCAAGGACGCGAAGAAGGTCAAGATCGTCTTATACCACGGCGGATTTGTAACGCATTCGTTGCATATGGGACACCGAATGTTAAGTCTGGATGCTGAAGGATTCGAGGCAGGCGAGGTCGAGCAGAACATGCAATTGATCATGCCCCCGAGTCGCAACGTCGCACCACCTGGACCGTACGTGCTATACATGGTCGTCGATGGTGTGCCAGCCATCGGACAGTTCGTCATGGTTTTGTAGGTCTGGGGCTTTGAACGTTGGAAGTTGGATGCTCAAGATGTCTCCGGAGATCGAGAGCTGTACAAGGTCATCTGTACGCTTGCGCCACCTTCCAATGAAGGAGGTCCTAGCGGGCGACGTGCGAAATACAGATATAGACTCTTAATGAGGCGGAATCCCGAGCTGGATGAAGTGCTCGTCCATATGGCGTGCATCGTGGCTCGTAAAAGTGCGGCTTTACGTCAGTCGGCGACGGCTTTTATTCAAGTATCCTTCAAACGTCCCCACTCAGGTCGCTGTTCGACATGATCTCCCTCCACCACCTTTCCTCTGTCCCATTCTCTTTCACCCTTCTTCTTCCATTTCACATCGTCAATACTCTTCTCTCCATCATCTTTTGTACCGTTTTGCCAATTATCTACTTCTGCTTCCGTGAAGCCTGCTGCACGAAGTCTTTCTGCTCCGGACTGTTTCCACTTTGCTCGATCTCGCAACGCTTCGAGAGCCATATTCCAATCGTCGCGATGTTCCTCCAGAGCAACATCAGCTTTGGGATCGTAGGAGGCGTTGAAATGTGTGTCTATGCTCGTTGGATTCTGCGCGCCTCTGCCTCGCGCTTTCGTTTTCGATAGCGGCTGAGGTCCAATTGGGTCATCGAGAGGGTCAGAGTCGGAGTGAGTCGCGGCACATTTCTCTCGGGAACGCGATCGTCGTTCATGTCGTGCATGATGCCTTGATTTGTGTTCTGGGGATCGTGACCGAGGCCTGGCTCTCTTGTGTCTGCTACTGCCAGGCGCGTACCTTTCGAGACTTCTCTTGCGACGCCTGTCCGTATCTGCCCGCCGAGGCGATCGTGATTGCGACCTGCGCTTCTCCGTTGATCTGTTGTTCTCATGTCTCGCGTTGCGATCGGATCCATGCGATCCTGATGCTCCACTCTTCGTCTTTCCTCGCTGCAGATCCCACATGCGATGTCTCGCCTCTCGCTCCTCCTTCTGCTTCAAAGCAGTATTATGACTGTCGATATCCCGAACCAGATTCTTCAAGAAGCGGGCATTTGGTCGCACGCCCTGCCCGCGTGGTCGTGATCGTCCGCCAAGAGTCGCATTTCCGGAGCTGATGCCAGCAGCATCGCGCTTCAACAACTCTGCAACATAGTCATCATCGATGGATGCATTATTGTTAGACATGCTGAGACCTCCAACAAGAACGTAAGGCGAGTGCAAGACGATATATCTGCACGTCGTCGGTTCCTGACCATGTCAGAGATAAGAGAGCTTATCGGCGCACGGGCCGCTATGACCATCGACAGCGCGCGACTGCCGAGAATGGAAGTGAAATCAAAACAACGAAATCGCGTCCTCGCGAACAACTTCAAGAGCCAACAAGGACTTTCCCTTCGAGTTGTCGCATTGTGATAAGATTCACTACCTGCTGAAGATTCTTCTTTCTACATCAACCGGGACGCGCTTCTGCGAAGTAACATTGCACACAGTTGCGCCACAGCAAGGACAACAGAACAACAATGGAAGTCTCATCGGCTCTCGCTCAGCTTCAACAACCACAGACGCTGTCAATTCTCCATATTTCCGAACAAGTGATCACACCTAGCAGCGACTCACAACCAGGAAACACATCATATACACAACTTGGGAGCAGCCCTTCCGCTCTGGCAGCCGATCTGGTACACTACAAGGAACTGTTCTCAAAATTGCGCTTCAGCTATGTCGAGCAGGTCACGAAGGAGCGTTTCCTTCGCGCTGTGGTCGCGTCTCAGCCCGAGTTCGTGTCGGCCGAAGAGAACGCCGAGCTCGAAGAGGCATTGAAAGCCGACAAGGAGGATCTGAAGGCTAAGAAGGAAGAGGTGACAGTCTTGATTGGAGATCTAGAAGCTCAAGGACGTTCGCTTGCGCAGCGGTATGAGCAGGTACAACTGCAGACTGCTCAACTGGAGAATCTGCCCAAGCAAATCGCAGAGCTGGAACAGACTATTCAGAGGTTGAAGGAGAACCAAGAACCCAAATCTGAAGATGCCGAGATGTCGCTACCTCTTCATCCCACTCTGGACCTGCTACGACAACGAGAGCAAGAATCGCAGAGCCTGGACCTCGAGATCGCGAGACTGCAGGCTGCCCTCCCTGCAAAGAAGGCCGAAGTACAGAGATTGCAAGATGAGCTGGCGCCCATACAGATAAGGAAGATCAAGGCCGTGGAGGAGGCGAAAGATGCAAGGAGTAGGAGAGAAGGAGGAGGCGGGGGCGCTGACGAATTGGAAGAGAAGGGAAGGTGGTTACGAGGTGTTGAGAGTAGCTTGAAGGCTATGCTGGAGGTCTGAGAAGAGCATTGCGCCACCAGCAATTGCCAACCTTTGCGATATTTAGGAGCTCGGAGTCGACAGGATGATACCCATAACAATTGCCAGGGAACTTGTTACATGCGTCAAAGCCTATTTTGCCTCGCAATTCCCATACCAGAGGCCAGGAGATTGTCGAGAGCGATTTCTCTACCTGGCGAACGGCGTGACAAACGAAGGAAGTCGAAGCATCATGTGTACGAGGTGGACAGTACACCTCCATTTTGATCAACTAATCATCTCGCAACAGCTCTTCAGCAATACACGTATCAGCAATGCATCTCGATCGCAGCTTCGATTCGTCATCAAACATGACGCTGTGGCCCTGTGCCATGAGCAGCACTGTATACGTCCAGACCTAACATCTGACGTTTGCTTACGTTCGGCGAAATCCCAAATTGTGCACCGCAGTTCAGGCGACTGGTTCCAAGCTCCAAGCTCTCCAGAGTCTCCGCCAACCTCCACATTCGGGGTCAGCTTAGCCTAAGCCGACAACACATCTAGACAACCCCGGCAGCAAGCTTCTATCAGCACAAGTTTTCCCACTTCCTCTGAAGTCCAACATGCCTTTCTGAATTCATCCTCATGGCCACCGAACCCGACCCCTCCGCCCCAGAAATCCACATAACAAGACCATCCATCATCTCCAAACCCCTCCAAATCGCCAAAGAAGTCATGGCAACTCCCGACCCCACTACAAGCGCAACAACAGGCAACCCTCACGCCAAATACGCCCAATACCCCTCCCTCCGCAACAAAACCGTCCTCATCACTGGCGGAGCCGAAGGCATAGGCGCATCTGCAACCTCGCAATTCTCCCACCAAGGCTCCCGCGTCCTAATCCTCGACATTTCCGAATCCTCCGCCATAAAACTCATCGAAACGCTCAAATCCCAAGGCGCTTCTCCCCTCCCCGCATTCTACCAATGCGATGTCTCCGATCTCAAAGCTTTGAAATCCACCTGCGATGAAATTTTGAAGAAATATGGTTCAGTAGATATCCTCGTCAACAACGCCGCTTCTGCAGGAGGTGCAGCTCGAGCCGGAACTTTCGAAGTCACAGAAGAATCGTGGCAATTCGGCGTAGACGTGAATCTCCGCCATCAATTCTTTCTAACGCAATATCTCGTCCCAGCGATGAAATCCTCCGGTCGTGGAGGAAGTATTATAAACATGGGCTCCATTACCTGGCGCATCCCAGCTACAGGACTGCCAGTTTACACGACTTGTAAAGCTGCGATTCTGGGATTGACGAGAACGCATGCGAAGGAGTTTGGGAAGGATGGGATTCGAGTGAATTCGATTATGCCGGGGAGTATTGCGACAGAGAGACAGAGGAGGGAGGTTTTGACGGAGGAGTATGAGAGGTTGACGTTGGAAAGTCAGAGTTTGAAGAGGGTTTTGGAGCCGGATGAGGTGGGGAGACTGATTTTGTGGTTGGGGAGTGAGGATTCGAGTGCTGTGACGGGGAGTAGTTATGTGGTTGATGGAGGGTGGGTGGGAGATACGTGATTGTGTAAAATGAGCAAGATGGTGGGATGATGGACATAGCGATGGAATACTTACCAAAGTTGTATGAGGGTGATAGCTTTTGATATCTTGCATACGTGATGGTGTGTTCTTGCATCAGTTTTGCTTCGCTGTTCTTGTATTTTCCGATTGCCACGCGCATCAGCAATGCGAACGCAGCCTCCGGAGGACGAGTATACTGTTCTCGTCTTGAGTTTCACTTCGCTGCCGTCAGCATGGTGTTGTTGAACTCAATTGTAGACTTCCTCTATCTCGCCCGGCGGTGAAAATGCGAATGCGTTCCCATTTGAGAACTAAATATCTTTCCGAAATTCGTACCAAGTTCGTTCTATCATTATCATCAAAAGGGCCCCTAGAACCCACGCACCGCGCTATGCCAATGCAAAATCGCTTCAATAGATCTCCCCTTTCCCAAAAGCCGGTTTCTAAGATCAAAACTTCTCCATAAAATTCTTCTTCACAGTCCACATTCTCGCCCTCTTGCCATAGATGTACATGGGAATCGTCGTCAGCATACACGCCAGTTGTATACCTCCAATCGAAACGAAAACGTCTTTGCTCCCCTCGCTTTCCAGCCAATGGTTGAAGAACAGACTGAACACGAGCCCATGAAAGATGTTTTTGCTGAAGTTCAGCGTCACGAGAGCCTCGCCTGCGTATTGTCGGTAAGAGTCGACGGCGAAAGTGATACTCGTTGTTGATCCTAGCGAGCAACCAAAGGAGATGAAGCCGAAGAAGATGGTGGGAACAATCCAAGCGTCCTTCTCATGAGCAGACCAGCCGTATCCCATGAGACCAATGGTCGTGGTGATGGCGATCGGGATGGCCATGACAAGTCGGAACTCGGGCTCGTAGACGCCACCATTGCGACGTGCCATCCAGCGGACGATGATATCAGAAACTTTTCCAGCCACTGCTGTGCCAAGAATTCCGCCAACAAAAGGTGAAATATAGACCAGACCCGCCTGAAGTGCAGTGAAATTGTACGTGTCTCTAGTCATGTAGATCTTGCTGATAGATTCGGAGAGGACGATGAGCCAGCCAATAGAAAGCGCATACACCAAGGCAGACCACAGGATGCTCGGGTAGGCAAAGAGGATAAAAGGACGGATCATTACTCGTAGCCAGGAGGAGTCTGACAATCTGCCAGAGTAGGGGCTGAGCGATTGTACCCAGGTCTTTGGTGGTTGAGCAGCGTTTTGCTTTGTGTATTCATTCCGAGGGTCCGGAACATCTGCAAAGTCTTTTGCCTTTGGTGTGAAGACCTGAGCTTCGGCAGCGGCAGGGTCGGCAGGAGGAAGGCTGAAGTAGTCGTCGTGCGGAACATGTACTGGCTGAGGTGGCGATGGGGTGGTGCCAGCTTTGGTCTCATCAGAGGCAGCCTTCTCCTGTGATATGCCATTCCTGTCTTGCTCGTTGTCCAATACATCGTTTTCAAAGTGTGCTGCACGTCTCTTCTCACCAACGCCTGGAGTCTCCGTGGCCTTTGCGGCAGGTCGTTCGGTACGGGACAATTCCGGGCTGGAAGGGCTCGATCGAATGATGGAGCGCGAAATGCTGCGAACGCTCCTCAAAGGATGTCTGTGCTTGTGTGGGATTGGAGTGCGGTCCCAGAAAGTCTCGGGGACAAAGAAGAAGAGCAGGAACCATGCAAAGGCAACGATAATAGCGACCATCCAGAACACCCACCTCCAGCCCAAGCTTTGAATAATGGCAGCGCTAACCAAAGGCACCAAATTCTTGCCACCGAGTAAGAGAAGAGTGTAGATGCCCAATCGGTAGGCCTTTTCGTGCAAGAAGTAGATCTCTGCAACAGTGGCAGACGGCAAGCACTCGACGGAACTCACCGCGATACCTTGAAAGATACGTGCGGCAACCAAACTGCCAAAATTGGGCGATTTGGCACACCAGATGGAGGTGAGAATGAAGCAGATGGCGGCAGCCAGGTAGACGGGGCGCTTGCCAAACAGGATAGCTGTCGGACTGAGCACGACGCTTCCGAGCCCGAGGCCCATCATATAAAGACCCGTGGTCAGGGCGACTCGAGGCTCGGAAACGTCGTATTCCTCCGATACGTCGTGAAAGCCAGCGGCCAAGATTGGTGTCATTCCACCTCCGACCATGCAGTAAAAGCCGAGCGAGAGCAAAGCGGCGTCTCGTCGCCACATTGCCCAGTTCAGCGGGTCATTCAGGCTTTCATCGGGCTGTGGCTCCAACACAATCTTGCCGTCTGGTGTCTTTTTCTTTTCCGGCACGTTCCATCGAACCCTGGCCACTGAGCTCGATCTCGAGTGCGAACCGGGGCGCGGGGATTGGGGAAAGGAGGAGGCGGAGGTGCGAGCGGGAGCATTCTTCATGCCCAGCGGCGCGTTGTATTCCGAGGCTTTGCTCAGGAGCAGGATGGAGCCGGGTACTTCTTCTGTGTCGGCGTCCAAGATGCCCATTGTCCATCTGCGGCGAGTGCTAGCACGGTCGGGTGTGCTGCTGTTCTGTCTGCTCGCCGGGCGCGCCTTCTCCGAGTCGGCGGACGCATCGTGGCCGTCTGCCATGGCGTGCCGAGCGGGGCAAGTGTGGGAGGAGAGGTGTAGGTCTATGTCAGTAGAAAGAGTGCAGCAGTGGGAGGGGAGCAGGGCATAATGGTGCAGATGATATACGAGAGGGTGAAATGCTTGGGAGGTGAGGGCAAGTGGCCTCGTGAGGACGTGACCAAGGGAATCCTTCTCACCGCACGTCGCAGGTCCCTAGTTAGCAGCAACGAGGTCTGCTTGCCGCTCGAGCTGCGGCATGTCGTATCGCGGCAGGATTGGCGCGATAGACACGCTTCGTGAGTCGCGCTGCTGTTGATGCGGTCGGTGTCTGCACATGCTGCCTCTCGCGCTGCCAGATGACGATCGCGGACCAGGGTTTCGTCGGTGGACCGCAGCTCTTCCGCGCGCCGGGATATCGCCGTCCCCCAAGGCATGCCTCGTGTACAGTATGCCTCCTCCTCCACCACCACCCATCGTGATGATCGCACTGGTGAGACGGCCAAGCGGCTAGCAGCGCGATGGTGTGGCCGTGGTCTGGAGAAGCTCACGCCGTAAGCAGCTTGCCGCCGCTTCGTCTCGTGAGCTTGTGCAGCTGCAGCTCTCCCATCCTGGCCGCGCTGGGCAACCACGCCAACCGTCGCCAACCATGTCCACCGCTGTCACAAGACAAGACGTTCGTCCGACCGCCCTCGTCGACCGCTGCGGGATGACGACAAGCAACACCCTCTCATCCTTCCTTGCAGACGTAGGGGGAGCATACGACCCTCTTCACGCTCCCCACGTGCACCCAGCTGTCATAGCACATGTCCGCATGTACCTATCGGGCACGAGCACGCCAGCCTCGCGTATCGAGCACATCAATCCTTCGGGAAGCACTCCGCACACCCTGAAAAACCCACCCATCCCATCCTGAAACAATCTCCCGAAGGCGTGAAATCCTCCGCACTCCGAACAACTCTCATACTGCTCCAACTCCCTGCGACGAATTCGCAGAGAAAATTGATGCAGCACGCCAGGACAAAACCCCTGAAACGCACCGGACCTCGCCAGATCTATCTTAAAAGACTGATATCTACACATGTTCTGTTCACCACAGTCAGCAGTACAAATTACCATCGACTCCCACCATACGTTTACCAGAAAGAGTCCTACTTCCTCAAAGAGGATCAGACTCGCGGATCGAACCGGACCGATGGGCTATCTGCCCTACGCAACTGCAGAAAGAAGAAGGTAGGTGTCAGTACCGCATACGGTTCCGGGGATATTCCATGCCCATCGTTCCGCTCCTCTTCCTCTCTTTGGTAGTTGCTTCTCTTCCTTTTTCACTCTAGACATTCCAGGATTAGCTGTTCTCAACAAATTTTGGCATTCGGGACTTACCGTTTCCTGTCTGTGCCCAGCGCATTGATCGCGCTGTGGTGCAAAAACCTATCGTGGGATGGCGCAAAAGAAGAAGTCAGCATAGTTGGCAGTGGGGAATGGAGCCTACCTGTGCAGTGCAATATCCTATAAGGTGAAGTGGATGCATCATTGGGTGCCTGCGAATTTGGTGTGTCAGTTGGAAGCTCAGCAGTGGAGTTGGGGGTTACCTGGGAAATCCGAGGAGTGGAGCCTGCGAGGCCTAGTATGCGTGTTGTTGTAGATGACTGGCGAGCGTCTTGGGGAGAGGAAATTTGCTGGTGAGAAGAAGTTGTGGGTTAAGTATTGCGATGGTGAGGTGAGACAATGGCTATCTGCTGGTGCTAATTGAGGATAGACAAAGCGAGGAGAGACAAGAAGCTGCATTATCAGTGTCTCAGGACAAAGAAGACTGGGACGTTTGCTTTGTGTCTGGCTTGGAATGATATTGTAGACAAAGCATGTCTGACCTGTGTCTTGAGCGACTACCGAAGACAATCTCGCTTTTGCAGCAGAACACTTCAACAGACAAGGCTATTGTGTTGGAACAAAGCGCCAACACACTTCGAACGAGCACGATATTGCGCGGACTGGTAGAGACGACTGTCAGACACTTTGATTGCCTTCGAGGCTGAGGAGTCCTCGACAGACACTTACGAGGAGAGCACAACGCAAGTGGACTCCAGAAATTTGCCAGTGGATTGAGCTATCGCAGCTCGTTACGATACTGGAAACAAAGCACCGAAGATAGTGATGCTCATGGGACTTTGGAACTACCATCTCAAATCAACGACAACAAAGTTGTTTTTTCAAGGCGAGTAAATGCATCAACAGCGAATTTATTAATCGACTAGAAAGTCTGCATCATGGTCGTCCCGATGCTGGCGCTGCGGATATGATGACGGTATCAGACAATGGCGTTCTGCTCCAGTCGTAGAACAATCGCTGGAAATCACGCTTTCTCCAAAGAGGCAGCAGCTTCTTAGCTCCCGATATGCTGATCAGAGAAAAGGCAGATTTTAGAAGTGCGTTCATCGTCTCTTACTACTCAAGGGTTATTCTGCAAGCTACATTGATCAGCCGTGAAGATTTTGCCACCAAGCAGAGCTCGGAGAACATCTTCGAGACATCGCCCCAGTTCTTGTCCAGTCAAGCTCCTAGACTGGGCCGACAGAAAACCGGTTTGCTACGATTTTTCGTAAGGGATTTCCAGCTCTCAACGGGGACATTTTCGCCACCTGAGTGCTGGGCAATTTCTCCCGTCAACATGTCCATTGCCAACCCCTGAGCTTTCCGTCAAACATTCTGCAGCGAATCTCCTCCATCATTCTTCATCCTCAACATCACCCATCTCCTCGTCTTCCTTCTCCTCATCCTCCTTCTTAGCATTCTCCCGTGCAAACTTCGCCTCCGTTTCCTCACTGACAGTCACGCCTCTCAGTCCCGTAATCTCCTGCAACGATTCTCGCACTGTCTTCTCGGCCGACAGCGTTCCGCGTGTATTCCACATTCCGAAGTTACCAACGTGAAGTTCCTCAAGACTCGGCTGCTTCGCCACGATCTGCACAAGCTCTTGCGCTTCCATGCGGCCTCCGTCGAGAATCAAACTGCGCAACGCGGGCATGGGTTGAGCCGACAGTAGCGTTCGCGCGAACAGGTCCGTCGCCTCCGTGCGCTCGACGACTTTGGTGGGGCCGTCGAGGAGGTGAATTGTTTGGAGATTTGGTGCTCGGGCAATGACTCCAACTGTCATGGAGACAGATGGGATGACCCGATCAGAACCATTATGGTCGAAAGTGAAAGGTGGTTCGAGCCGGATACTCAGACAAAGGTATCTCACACTTTGAAGCGCGATCTCGAAATTGCGTGAGTGGTAATCTCCATCGCCAATCACTTTCGCCATGCAGCTGTTGGAGTTGACAAGGTACAGTTCCTGCAGTTGAATGCCACTGAGACTCAAGGCTTCCAGAGTGACATATGTGCTGCGTTCAGTGTAGGAATCGTCTCGAAACAACTGCTTCGTCAACCTGCTGTGCAGTCGGTAAGTCGAGCCTAGCACCGGTATAGGCCCGTCGTCCGCATTGCTCGTGTCAATCAAATACACGCTCTCGATGTTGCAATCTCGACGGAGAACTGAGAAGAGCTCCGTCAATACGAGGTAGGCGTTCTTTGACGAGCGAAATTCCAATTCTTTATCCTGAAGGGATTTGTCGCCGTCAAAGCCACGGGTGCTATAGACCGACCTCGACTCGAGTTCATCTGTGTAGAGGTATATTTTCCGAATCGCAGCTCCGAAATCGCGTGTTTTGGCGATTTTTATGGCTTCCCGTAGCCCCTCTTCGTCATGCAGATTGAATCCGATTGTGTGAAAGGTGTGAGCGATGAAAGTTCGTTTTGTCTTTGCGAGCATGTTGTAGTTGGTGGCGCGAAGATGAGCAAGATCTTCGCAGCAGAGGTTGTCGGCGATCAATTCGAAAATCTCTTGTGGGAGAGACTCGAGGGTCAGGGGATCCGGGACGGGGGTCGCCATCGTGACTGGGACTCGAGATGCTCGAGATGTTGGGTTTTGAAACGTTTGTGCACTCGTTGCGCGGCGAAGTGGGCAGTAGAAGGTGAGGCAGGTGCTTCGATGGTGAGCTGCAGGGAGTTGAAGTCTCGCGTATAGAGTGGGAGAGCCGGAAGGGATTAGTGAATCGAGGCTCCCCAGTGAATGGATCACATTAATCGTTGCCACTCTTCCATCGGAAAGCAAAACAGGAACTAGAATGAACATTGCGTACCCCTCCGCCCAGAAAACTAGAGTGCCCTTTTTATCCTCGTCTCTCTGCATTGTATAGCGTAGCCAAGGCGCTCGATCTCGACAAGCGACATAATCGTGGATCAAGTTCGCGAAAGAGATCGCAAATTGTGCATGTTCTCGAGTTTCCATTTTGCTGTCCGCACCTAGGCCACTCTAGCGAGTGAAGTGCATGTTGTGTCGAGTCTGATGGTTCGTAGCTGCAGTCTCCAGAATGGAACACTAGGAATATCCGGAATGCAGTACTTGCAGCTATTATCTTCCAAGACGTTGTCGGCAGACTGTAAAGTGATCCAGCAGATCAATATAGGTTACCAGTTGAGCTGAAGACTTGCGCATTCTGCGTAATCCACGCCGCGATATCTCAATTGCCAAGCCAGACGTTTCGTTCTCAGTGACTGGGCGTGGGAGAAGATTATGTAAAGACGCCATTTCGCTCTCTTTCTTCACGACGTGTCCGTTTGGGTCGAACAAGTACCAATACTAAAGCTCTGAGGTAGCAAGAGTAGAAGCTGTCAAAGTGGCTTGCATGATCACCGAAAGGGGTTTGAAGTCTTGTATGTAGAGTGCGAAAGCCGAAAATAGCTAAGTGCTCTGAAATGAGTGCGGCACACTGTCGTCGCAGCTCTAGCGCTACTTCCCAAGCCAGATCAATGTAGCTGCCGCGCTCAAAAGACACTTGTTCACGACGTGGAAGTAACTGCCGTCCTCGCAAGGAAACCAGATCTCAGGCACGAACCTACCGGAGGCAAGAACGCTCGAAACTGGAATGTGCAAAGGCACTCGTCTGGCTCAAGAAGTAGCTCGACCGAGTGGAATGTCAAGCTTCGACGTCCCCTTCAGCACATCCATAGCTTTGGCGGAGGCCACATAAGCACCAGAATTGGCATTCGCTTCTTGCTATCTATTCCACTTTGCTTCCACGTACGTATTCTTCACTGCCCGTATTATCCGAAATCTTCTGTCTGAACAATTTATAGCAACCTCCCACGACATCACAGCGATACTGCCAAGAATGAAGCTCACGAAACTCTTCGCCCTAATGTTTGCAACGCTAGTAGGCTCATCATTAGCTACGAGGAAGCAAGTATAGTCTGCCAAATCCTACGGCGCCGCCGACACAACAATACTCGCACGATGTGTCCGAGAAATGGGAAATACCCTCTTGGAAGAGCCTCACGGTATGAACTCTACTTGAAGGCTGTCATGACCTATACTAACAGCTGCTCACCGACCGCCACTGGCTGGGTTACCGCTGCGGGAACGAATGGTTCCAGTACGGGAGTAACAGAATATCTTCAGGCCGGTCGAATCTTTTCATCTTTGAGAAGTGCCAGGACGATCTGTACAACGCTGCATACTCTGGCAAGGACTGGTTTCAGTGCTACGTGCATGGTATGTGGGGAGGGGGCATCATCGCATACTCGCCGCTGGGCTACAAAGCGTGCTTAGGGAAAGGTCACAAGCCATGCCAGAAGATCCCCAATATCGGCGTCTGGGGCGAGGAAGCGTCTTAAGCGATGTCAAGAGGCATGCTGGGGACATAGGTCTCTCTAAGTATATAGAGACTTCCAAGCCCACGAGGGTGGCTGTGGCTAAAACAAGTGACTTAGAGGTTGTCGAGAGACATTACCGCAGGTGCATTTCCCTCTGGATATCGAGCAGCTTACAAGCGCTGCGCGTTGAGGACGGCCAAAAATGGCGCCCCAAACCTTGTGGAGAGATATGGTTGAGGTATATAGCTCTCTCTGAATAGCAGCGGCCCTCTCTGCCACTCAGCTTAGCCCGGGCACAAATTCATGCCGCCGTTTTGTAGTGGAACGATCGGCACCTTCCATGTGCAGGGTTCGAGAGCTTCAAAATTGTGTTTGAGAGCAGAATCTCAGCCGGCCTCACATTCATTACTTCTCGCCGGTAAAAGGAGCTCATCCAGCGTGGTCGCTTTGAAAGAAGGTCGGTTTGAGGAGGCCTATGCTGTCTGAGCAAATGCTGCAGCAACGGCCTCGGATGAGTCGCCTTTGGTGCAGAGTGTGTTGGCGTGGCGCCAGTAAGAGAAGCTGCTTTATTGTAGAAATTGTATTCTGTCTAATGTATCCTTTGAAACTTCTACTACGGTTGTCGTAAATGCGGATCTGGGTGTTCTAATGAACGATGCTGCAGGCGTTGTTGGAGCCAAGCATTCGCTTCAAGGTCTGCCGTTCCCCTTCTTGCCCTCACGGTACAACTCGTATTCGTACGACGAGAATAGGAAAGGAGCCACACCTTTGAGGTCATTCTCGAAGAGAGGCATGCTGGCATAGTACTAAAGATGTCAGCAATCGCGTTGGAACTTCTGCGTAGTGATATACTCACTTCAAACGTTCCGTTCGAGCTCAGACTACCCGTCTGTGCCGTCCACTCCCAGAACAAAGCACCGTCCTCCTTCCTCGGCTGCGCGAACGTCTCGGTCATGAGTTCGTACCCATCGAGGGCAGCTCTGAGGTATTTGCGCTCGCCCAAGTACCCAAGACGGATACCCTTCAGCAGCCCGTAGACGAACATGGCAGATCCAGAACTCTCGATATAATTGCCGGATCTCTCCTCGAGGCCAGGATCCATGACATTGTACCAGCCCTTGTAGACTGGATCTTGAGCTGCTACGACAGCATCGGCAACCGATTGGAAATACTTGAGCAGTCTTGCGCGACCCTCGTGGCCTTCAGGGAAGTAGTCGAGTGTGTCGACCAGAGCCATGATATACCATCCTACTGCTCGTCCCCATACATGAGGAGCAGCGCCAGTCTCTGGATCCGCCCATACAGAGTTCTTACTCACATCGAAGCCGTGAACTGGAAGTCCATTGGTGCGTTCTCTATCGACCAAGGTTCCAGCATCGATAAGATCGAATTGCAAAGCAATGTCATCCCAAGCAGTGTTATTCTCTGGTTGAAACTCATGGGTCCATCGAGCATAGAACACATCGAGCATGTAGATGCCGTCCAACCACATCTGATCGATGTAGACAGGATATCTGTGGTAGAAGCCACCATCTGGTGTCCGGAACGAACGATCAATCTGAGCCTTCAGACTGTCCGCAGCGACTTTGTAGATCTCCTCGCCCCCGGTGAGATTGTACAGGTCTAAGAAAGAGTGGCCAAAGCGGATGTCATCGATCGAATTGCTGTTGTTGTGTAGGAGGATTTCGCCGTTCCATGCTGGGTAAAGGACAGTATCGACATGTCGTTTGACATAATCTCGGTATCTGTCATTGCCAGTCCTAGAGTACGCGAGTAGGACTCCCGAGAGGTATGCAGATACTGTATAAGCGTAGGTTGGTTCCACTCCATGCTTGATCTGAGAATCGGCCATCCAGGTGAGGTAGCGTGGCTTGCCATGGAATTTCTCTGGGTGAATTTTCTCGCCGGGAGGAATTTTGAACCATCCACTGGGTAGCTCAACCTTGGCTGATGCGACAGAGACACTCGAGGCAGCTAAAGCAAAAGTCGTGAAGAACTTCATTTTGGAGCTGGAGACTGAAGATGTTGACTTCTGTGTTACCGTCGACCTTGAACCCTCATATATAGCAGCTCATGGAGGGAGCTGAGGCTCTAGTGACTTCGGAATGTCTCGTCAGAAGCCATCCCGGCCAAGGCTCATCCCAAGGTCTTGAGTAAAGCTGGAGGCGTGAATACGGTGCGCCATTTCTGAGAAAGGCAGATCCCTTCCCACTTGTGGGTGAAGAGAATGGTCGTGGCCATTGACGTGGCAGGCTTCCCCGCCTACGCTTTGCATACCAGATGCGATCAGAGGCAGCGCTGTGAATGGGTTTGGGGGCACAATACAGAATAGTTGAGCTGTATGTGCGGAGATAGTTCTTGGCAACAGACGGTCTCCACTAGCGGGACAGATGTGGCCGAGGGAAAGTCTCCCATCCTGATATTTCTTTTCGAAAGTAACGTGTCTGAGCTCTCCAGCTTCGGGAGTTCAGAAACCTCTGAACCATCCATGCTCCAGAGCCTGAGGAGCCGTCAATCTTTTCTCCGGGTCGAAATTTGTGAGCCCAAGAATGAGATCTTTGAATGAATCTGCTTGTTCGACGTCGATTCCTTCCCAGAGTCGGAATGGCCTTCTGGGCTGACCTTCTGCGAATGCGCTCGTCACAGTCTGGAAGATCTGGGGCTATTCGCTGTCGTCACCTAGGTATCGAAGAAATGCATTTAGATTTTTCTCCTCCGCGAAGTAGGAGATTTGTCGCTCGAGGACGACAGCCAAAGGCTTAATAGCTTCTGGTAGCTCGGATTCATCGACTGCAAAAGGTAGCATTTGGGTCATTGCGTAAAGGCACTGTGTTATTGTCAGACCTGGACTCGTCATGTCATTATCAGTGCCTCTTACGACTAACATATCCGAAAGTTTGCGCACTGGCCCCATCGCGTGAGCTTCAGGGCTCCGCCACAACATGTTGCCGACTTGTGCACCCATGACGGCCGAGGTTGGATAGTGAAGATGAGCTGGTCAAGTGGTGGCGGCGAGAGCGAACAGAATTCCGAGGTCAGGAGAAATGAATTGCAGCTACTGGCCATAATTCGTGACAGTGGTCAAAAGTCACGTCGTGCGAGAACACCTCATGTCTGACTTGGTCGCTCAACTATTCCATCGACACAATCCCGCCTTCTATCACTTCTGGCAGCTCGACAGAGGATTCCATGTGCAGATGCATGCAGTTCTGGTACATCGAAGAAGCGAGCTGCCCATCCTCGCGCGACCATGCATTGACAGGTGTGCGATGTATCCGTGCACGACAGCTGCATCCTGAAACACGCCTCTGAAGGATGAAGGTCATCACTGCGAAGGTGCAGAAAGATACTGCCAGTATTATCAGGTCTATGGATACGAACTAGACTCCTGCCAGAGCCAACACACAACACCGAAGCGTATTGAAGATCTGGAGCTTGCGGCTGCAGACTGTTGAGTACTGCAACAGGCGTGGCTGAGACACAGACACGAGCTGGTACGGGGCCGACAGGTGCGTCTACCTGTTCTGGTCGGCCAAGATGTCGCGCAAGCCTTGAAATCGCCTGCATGCATTTCCGGATAGGATATGCAGAGCGGAGGTTGCGGAGAAATATCCGACCTTGCAGCAGTTTTCCTCTCAATACCACACATTCGACTGCAAGAGTTGCATGTATTTGGGGGTCAATGTCACACGGACAGTTGCGTGCTTGCCCGAAGCGCCCGGATTGCTCTCCGGAGCGAATTGTCGGACTCTAATAAAGCCCACGACGGTGGGGACTCTTCAAAGGAAGCGGAGAGACATGACTTCAGGCCTGTCTTGGAGGAAACGAGGGTAGCCACGCAGCTGCAGATGCACGCTTCTCCGCAACAAAGCAACCTAGCCAAGCCGGAAGAACTACTCGCTACAGGCTTGGTTGTTTCCAAGACCTGGGGTGCCCATGGGGTAGCTCGACTAACTCCACACGAGGTCACCTCCATGGCTCTACTTATGGCTATCATGTCGCCAGGCCACAGTCAATCTTCTGCCTCTAACGGATACTCAAGCTCGATAACTTGGTGCAAGTGCCCGTCTCGCAAATATGGCTCACATCGAGAAAGATGGAAAGCATGAGGTGCAAATGCACGAAGTCATGCCTGAGAAAGGCATCGATGGAGTCGCCGTGGAGAAAGACGCGTTTGGCGCGCGCAAGAAGATCGATCCCAAAGAGATCAAGCTCGTGAGGAAGCTCGACACATACATCATGGTCAGTCACCAACTGTGATCGTGGTGTCAAAACTAATACTTTGCAGCCTACCCTCTGGATCATGTACTTCTTCAATTTCCTGGACCGTAATGCGATGATTAACGGCAAGCTGAATGGCCTGGACAAAGACCTTGGCCTTACTGGAACTCAGTACAATACATGTGTTTCGATCCTCTTCGTCGGCTATCTCCTAGGTCAAGGTGAGTTCGGAAAGTCCTGTGCCTTTGGCCAAAGCTGATGTCCCTCTCGTGCCCAGTAACATGCTTCTGAACAGAGTCCGGCCATCTGTATTCATGTCCGGCTTCATGATGGCGTGGTCAATCGTCAGTCTCTTGACCTATCTTTGCCACGATTTCGGCACTATGCTAGCCTGCCGATTCTTGCTCGGAATTACAGAGGCTCCCTTCTACCCTGGAGCATTGTATATGATCAGCATGTTCTACACTAAGAAAGAATTGGCAACCAGAATGTCGATCATGTACACTGGCAACATGCTTGCAAGCTCCTTCTCCGGACTTATCGCAGCACCAATCTTCTCTGAACTGGATGGCGTCAAGGGACTTTCTGGATGGCAGTGGCTGTGAGTTCACTCTTCTAGGCACTGGTACGACAGAAACTGACTGCGTGAAGATTTATCATCCAAGGAGCATTTTCCATCGCCGTCGCTATAGTTGCCATATTCGTGCTGCCAGACAGCCCGCTCAAAACTCGCTGGTTGAGTCACGAAGAGAGACAGCTCGCTCATCATCGCATCTTCGATGACACCACTGGCCGAAGATCGGAAGACTCCAGCGTGTGGAAAGGTCTTCGTGAAGCAGTCATGGATCCTAAAACATGGCTGTTCTGCCTTATGGACAATCTCCATCTCTCTGCGAACGGTTTCAAGAACTTTCTCCCATCTGTGGTCAAGACATTGGGCTTCAACACGACTATCAGCCTTGCTTTGACCTGCCCTCCATACCTCGTCTCCGGCTTCATTAGCATTTGGGTGTCCTGGAGCTCGGGCCGCTACAACGAGAGAACCTGGCATACCACTATTTCGAAGCTTGTCGCCTGTGTTGGTTTCGCTGTTGCCGCTGGAACAACTAGCGTCGCCGGCCGTTACGTTGGCATCATGTTGTTCGTAGGAGCGACATACGGCGTCAACAACATTGTACTATCCTGGGCCGCATCTACGCTCGGTGAGACTGATGAGAAGAAAGCTGTTGCTATCGCCATGACCAATACTTTCGGCAATCTGGCGTCTGTCTACACGCCTTACCTCTGGCCAGACTCCGACTCCCCTCGCTTTATCAAGGCTTTTTCGGCCAGCATTGCTTTCTCGCTCGGCGTTTGTATCTGTGCTTGGGCCATGCGGATTATTCTGATGCGGAAGAACAAGAAGTTGCTGAGAGAGAACCCAGAGGCTGTCAAGTTGTGGGTGTACTAAGTGCTGGCGGTTTACCAGGAGCCGATGCTCGGACGAACGATAACAATGGCAAATGCGACTTCGTGTGGGTTTAGCCGATGCTTCAGCCCTGTTTTGCACACTGAACGTCGCTCCATGTTCAATAATCTCACGATTGGACGCCATAGTACCTGTTCGCTTACATTTTCTTCGGAGACAAATCGCTGTTAGTGACGCCCTTGTCGACATGATGATGGCCCCGGACGTTTCGCCATCCCCCCAGCAAAATCTAGCAGAGGGTCATTTTCAGCGATGATGAATCCGACGATGATATCGACTCATGTCGAGTCTGCTGTTGACGCAGCTCTACCTCTATCGATATTAATCTTTATTCCTCGATGTTGAGTGCCACTATCCGAACGCTGCTGCTCTCAAGTCCTCGAATGAGAACTCTTGCAGTTTGGAATTATTCTCCGCCACGAATCGCAGTGCCTTGATACAGATCTCAATCAACTCGATCTTGCATCCGTTGCTGTTCTGCTCCTTCAACCACTTCTCATGAAACCCGATTGCCACCGTGACTCCATCGGATCCATGGCGATTAGCATTTACGAAGCACATATGGAAGGCGCGCATGGACATGGCTTCTGCCTTGACACCGGTGATGAGGGGGCCATCGTTCTCTGCAGAGTAAGATTCATCGTCCATGTCGTTGTGGAACCGCAACGTGAACGCAGCAGTATGGCAAGCGAGTCGATCCATGTCGTTGAGGCAAACCTTGCGCTCGCGGATCTGTGTCACACCCTTGAAATGTAGGAAATATGTCCTATCGACCGATCTCGTTAGCATGTTCATTGACATTTTCTTTCATAAAGCTCAGCTCGGCATGGACTCACCACAAGTTTCTCCCTGCCAGATCCAACACTAAAGGATGGGGCTGATAACTTCCTGTCACCGCTCTCACACTATCCAGCCGCTCTCCGTCTCTTATCGTCCTCATCGACACCGCGCGGTCATACACCACGCTGCCGCTCGCAAACACGGAATTCTTCTGGGAGAGCCACAAAGCCAGACTCAACGAGAACACCGCCTCCACGACAAGCGGAAGCGTCATATCCAGTACTACTGCCAAGTCCCGGAAAGGCGCGTCTACCGACTGCATGTCACCAAGAGGCACCAATTGGTCCTTCGTCCAGGCTTCCGGATTGACATACGCAGGAGCTTTGATTTCACTCCACTTCTCTTCTCTTTCCATCGACGCAACTTCCTTTTCCCAGAACTCCAAGGCCGAAGGCGGATCGTTTCCAATTGGAAAGCGAGACACGTAAGCGGTGTAAGGAGTATACTTGTCCAGCTCTTCGTTCTTATAAGCTTTAGAAATGGAATCGAGGATCAGCCGCCGTCCTTGTCCTTCGGTGAACAGGTGTGATTCGATGAAGACAAGTTCTAGTTCCGGACTATCCCCTTCGCCGACCGAGATGATATACAAGACAAGCGTGGGAGCTCCGACCCGGTGACGGTACGTAGATAGTTCTTCGTCCATGAACTTTATGGCTTCTTCTTCCGTTGCACAAGAGAGTTCCTTGATCCGAGTGGCATCTGAGCTTGAGTGATCCGGCTTATGCTGTAGAATGGTCCAGCTCGAAGCAGAGTCATCATATCCCAGCTTCCAGCGAAAAGACTCCTCATGCTGCCGAACTTTCTCCAAAGCCTCTAGCAAGCGAGCTTTGTCGGTGCCTTCTGCTAGTCGATAGCGATTCATTTGCCACACGTCGTTATTGTCGAGATGTTCCTTCTCGGTAGATCCTCGCAAGGCTTTGAGATACAAGTTCTGGTTCGCAGAAAGAGGAATGGCGTCTTCGAGGCTATCGATCTTGATGTCCGCTGAGCTGCAGACCTGCGCGAGTTGATCTTTGGACATCGATAGCAGAGAGAATGGTTCCACCTTTGCCGGAGCGGCCGGGCCAACTTGTGCTTTGCTTCCGCTTTGTTGAACTAGATCGACAACTTCCCTGACTGTTGGATAAGCGAAGAGGGCTGCCACTCCGACTCGCACGCCAGTCTGTCTCTCGACTGCAGAGGAGATTTTGGATAAGCCCATGGAATCGGCTCCCAATGCAAGCAACGTTGTGCTCTGTGATTCTTTTGCTTGACCCGACTTGATGCCCAGGGCCCGGTCAATGATGGCAAAGACATGATCGTCTTTTGAATTTTGCTTTCCATCGCCTGCTTGTAGTGGATTATCCTGTCCAAACAGCTGACAAAGGACCTTTCTCTGAATCTTGCCCGTTGGACCCTTGGGGATCTTGTCTTCGCAAAAGTGGATCTTCTTCGGGATCTTGAACGCCGCCAGCCTCTTTTCCAGCAATTGTTGCAGTCTCTCCTCGTCCAATTCGGCGTTCGGCTTAAGTACCACTGCGGCCTCCACTTCCTGCCCGTAAAAGTCATCGTTTACAGAAAAGCTCGCGGCTTCCTTCACATCATCACTTGTCAGCATTATCGCCTCGTCGACCTCGACAGGTGAGATCTTCTCCCCACCACGATTGATCATCTCAGATAGCCGACCGATCAGTGTCAACCTCCTCCTGCCATCGGTAGACAATACACCGCGATCACCTGTACGAAACCATTTCGCCTCGTTGCCTCGCTCATCTGTGCCCTGCCAAAGCGCCTTTTTATTGACGTCGTCGCTAATCCCATCGTACCCATCCATTACATTGTTCCCACTCACACAGACTTCGCCTTCCTCTCCAAGTGCAACAGCCGTATTGCCTTCACTCCATATGCAGATCTTCGTTGCACCAGATTCCGGCCCGACACTTCCCGAACCAAAATCGTCCAGCCGGTCACTACACATCTGATGACTCGCTTCAGTCATTGCATATGCCTCGATGATCGGGCAATCGAATCGTTCCCTCAGAGCCTCAAATACGGTCGGAAGCAGAGGACTGGAGCATGATCGAATGAATCGAATGTCCAGAGTACCATTTTTCGGGTCAGGTGCGGCCAGAAGCGTTTGCAAGATCGAGGGCGTTCCCGTCACCCAGTTGCAGTCATTCTCCTGAAAGTCGGACCATGCTCGAGAAGCATCGATGGCTCCACCGGGAGGTATGACGATACTGCCACTTGTTACGAGCGGTGCGAGAAGTGCGGCTACGATGCCATGAATGTGAAAGAGCACTTATAGGAGGTAAGTCCGATGAGTCGAGTCGAGCTGGTAGGTTTCGGCTACATTGCGTGCTCCTCGAAGGAGATTGGAATGCTTGAGGGGGACGGCCTTGGGCTTGCCGGTTGTCCCTGATGTGTGCAGGTAAAGTGCTGTGTTGTTGTCTAGATTAGGAGGCGATGATTTGCCTTGGGTGTCACCTTCTTTAAGCCTGTCGAGACTGATTTCAATGATCTTCTGATTGGTAGAGATTTCTTGCAAGGTGGCTCTGGTTTTATCGTCGCCTTCAAGCACTACGACTTTCTTGATGCTCAAGTCCTTGAATAGAGGCTAGAATCAGACCGTGTTAGATGCAATTCTGCTCGGCAGTCTCAGCACTAACCTCGAACTCAGCTGCTGTATATGCTGGATTGAGCGGTACCGCGGCAGCTCCATCCGCCCAGAGAGCCAAAAGTCCGACTACCAGCTCAGGACTGTTTGGCATTACAAGAGCTACATTCTCTTTGGATTGGAAGTTTGCCGCAGATCTGAGACCATCAACGTTTTCTTTGAGACCGGTGTAAGTCATCTTTGCAGTGCTTCCTCCAAGAGTCCGAATCGCCTCGCTTTCGGGCGACTGTCCATCATTTCGTCTGAAAATTGCATCGTACAAATTTGTCGACGCATCCATTGTTGAAGAGTCTGGTGTACAGTTCTGCTCAAAACGATTGGCGGTAATGCGTACGCGCGGTCAGATGCGACTGACAACGGTCATCTCGTAGCAGTGCCTGAGGCTATGCAGTCGGTCCTGTCACACCAGCATCAAGCCTACCAATTCATTGCCGTGGAGTTGCGCAATCGTCATGTGGCTTGATTCTGTTTGGCAGTTTCGTGCTGGCCCGAATAGGGCTAACGTCAATCTGCTTTGACTCAATGGGGTAACACTGCTCGACGGTCGATTACGTTGACGTATGATCGATCGTGGTCTTTCCACGCCATAGTTTGATGTACCGCGTAACTGCCAATACCAGAAGCGACTTCCACGACAATCCCACGCCACCAGCATAAGTGTGCCGCTCATCGTGACGCATAACTGCCACAACGAACTCAAAGTCTCAACCACATTCTTGGCAGGACTGACAACACCGGACAGCCGCGTTACCGCGATCAGTGGCGCGTGCTGTCAATTCTGGCCAACGCTCAGGCACAGTTGCAGAAACTCAGTCTGCACTCTGCGCTTTTTACCACTTCGTTAACCCATGACTGCCCCAGTAACATTGCAGCCAAGCCCCTGACGAATCCTGCACCAATATGTGCGGCATCAGTGCGTTTCTGGAATTTCCACGGAAAAGATCATTGGAGCAAGCGTTCCGAAGAAGCGCGCAAAAAGCTCGATACACAGCTCAACGACAGTGTCGAGTCGATGAGGCATCGAGGTCCAGATGCGAAAGGAACCTGGATCTCAGAAGACTGCAATGTTGGTCTCGCTCACGTACGCCTATCGACGCGAGATCTGAGTCGTGCAGGCCATCAACCATTGCACAGTAGCAATTCGGAAGACGATATTCACATCGTAGTCAACGGCGAGCTATATTTTGAAGACGATCTTTTGGCAGACCTCGCTCAAGATTACAGGTTTCAGTCCAGCTCCGATTCAGAAGTTCCTATTGCATTGTACCGCAAGTTTGATTTGGAATTTGTCCGCTACCTTCGTGGAGAATTCAGCTTAATTCTATACGATGGAAAGCTTCGGCGGCTCATTGTTGTTCGGGATCGATTCGGCGTCAAACCTCTACACTACGGCGAGTTCAATGGCAAGCTTTTTGTTTCCACCCAGTGCAAGGGTATTACAAGGTTCCTGGATACGCAGCAATTAAAATGGGACGCACAGTGCATGTCCGAAGGTTGTGGGCACTATGGTAGCCGTTCGCTGTTCGAAGGGATCTACAGAGTGCCAGCAGGCCATATGTTGGTGGAATATCAAGGTGCATCCCAATCTATCCAATTCAGGCCTTATTGGGAATTGCAGTATCCTTCTAATGAAGGCCGTTCGGACAAGCGTACAGAAGACGAGCTCATAATAGAATTGCGAGAACGTTTGGTGGAAGCAGTGCGGATGCGACTCGTCTCCAGCGACGTTCCTGTGGGATTGTTGCTCAGTGGCGGTGTCGACAGTAGTGCAGTCGCAGGAATCGCCGCAAACCTTAGCCATCAGCAAGGAACACCTTTAGCGAAGTTGCCAACATGCTTCACTATAGCGTTTCCAGACGACAGCGATCTGGATGAATCGGCGATTGCTGTTCGGTCGGCAGAACATATCGGGCTACCGATCGAGAACATTGTAGTCAATGAACAAGTGTTGGCCGATCAATTCGAGGAATCTTGCTGGCTCGGCGAGGCACTCATGTGGGATCTGCAGCATATTGCAAAGAAAGCCATGAGCAAGCATATTCGCTCGCGTGGGCTCAAAGTTGTGTTGAACGGCGACGGATCCGATGAATTATTTGGCGGATACAGCTTTTTCGTCGATAGCCGCCTTCAGGCTGAAGATCGACGCCGCGACCCCGGCATGAAAGAGCCCGACAGTGTGAATGACTTGGCCTAAATACGAGAAAAAAAAGTTGATGCCTCGCGATGGTTCGGTGGCGAGCAGAATAGCAATGCAGAGCAGGACCCTGCTGCTCAATCAAACAACATACCTGCGCCTTTCTGCAATATGGCGGTGCTAGATCCTGCCGACTGGCTTTTGCCGGAACTCCGCAATATCAGCACTCCTTTGACAGCAGTGGCTGACACTTTCACCAAGACGGAGGCTGCCAACATGGAAGACCTGCATCCTCTACATCGCAGTATGACAGCTTGGAATAAGACAATCCTGCCAAATATGGTCATCGCTGCAATCAGTGATGGCGCAGAAATGTCTCACTCGGTAGAATCGCGACCTCCTTTCCTAGACCATGTCCTCTCCGCATGGGCACAAAAATTGCCCGTTGATGTGCTTGTACATGTGGAGGAAGACGGAGGAGTTACTGAGAAGTGGCTTTTCCGTGAAGCTGTTCGGCCATTTGTCACAGAAGAAGTCTACCAACGACGGAAACACCCATTCTCAGCACCATTTCGGTGGAAACCTGGAGGACCGCTGCAGAAGAAGCTGGCATCTTTGATCACGAAGGAGAACGTTGCGAAGCTAGGTTTCGTAGACTGGGAGCGCTGTAAGGGTCTTGTCGACAAAGTTTTCCATGATAAGGACGAGGGAAAGTTTCGTAGTGCCATTTGGCTGGCGCAGATCATATCGATCGGATCTCAATTCGGGGTGCAGACATGGCTGAGGCCGACAAATGGTGAACCGTCAGAGGTGAAAACCAATGGCGAGCACACGAACGGAGACGAAACACACGGGACTGTCAACGGCCATGTCGAGACTTGACGGGTTCCTTCTGAGACCCGAACTATAAATCCGTAATCAATTCCGACTCGTTCCTCATTCTGGCTCTAGCCATACATCATACCGTTCATAGCTCGACATGGAATGGAGCAAATTGCAGCAGCTTCTGCCCATGAGCGTCCATTGCAAGCGAAGCAATCTTTTTACCATCTTTCTTGCCCGAGACGAGTCGAGGGACGAGACCGAGAGGAAAGTAGGCCGAAGGTTGCTGATTAACAAGTCAGTCGGCCCTGATACAACAACAGCAATTGGAAAGAAATGATACCACACTCGCGGCAGCACATACCTGATAATCTGGCAGCTCATTAGCCAATCGATGCCTCAAATCTTGCTCGTAGCGCTCCATTGCCTGTTGGTATTCTTCTTTGCTCAGTAATTCGCCCGTGAACTCCATCAAGGGCATGGTAAGCCAATACTAGCGCTGGCGTTTCTCCTTCCGCGAACTCATGCACGAATAGATGTGCAAAGTCAATGTCCGGAACGCCAAAGGCCGCATCTTCAGTATCGGCTGGCTCGATACGAAGTGAGAATATGGACAAACGATTGTCGGTTCGGCCTTCGAAATGAAATAAGCCTTGTTCGTCTAGCTTTGCGACGTCTCCGGCCTTCATGGCATAGTATTCTTTCGACAATACATTCGGTGGTGGAAGAAACACGGGCGACGACTCTGGACCCATGTAGCCTTCTGTGATTTGAGGTCCAGAAAGTACGATTTCCGAAGTCTCCGGCTCGATCATGGCGAGATTATCTCCGAATGGTTTACCGATTGGCGGGATCACCTGATCTTCAATTGGAAGTTTAACATCGAATAACATGTTGAGAATACCAGTTTCGGTTAAGCCGTATGCGTGAAGAATGCGTGTGTTCGGACATTGCGCAACCCACTGTGGGAACTGGCTCGGTCGGGGTGGTTCGCCACCACAGACGAGAACCCGCAGTCTGGCAAGAGCGTGTGTCGGCATGGCACCTAGCAAAGATGGTGGTAATAGAACATATGTGCAATTATGTTGACGAATAACTTCAGCAATATCTTCCGGTGAGCCTTGATGGCAGTAGACCACCGCACCGCCGTGAAGAAGCGGTCCGAACAAATCGAGATTGCCGCCGTCCCAGATCCACGGAATCACATTGCAAACTCTTTCTTTGTCTGAAAATCCGAGAGCCGATGTGCATGCCAACAGCGACGTGGAGAGTTGCTTATGTCTGTATGGAGTTCCTTTGGGAGGACCAGTCGACCCGCTGGTGAAGAAGACAAGTGCCAGGTCTTCAGGTGAACTCTCATCTGTAGTGGCGTCGATTCCAGTCGATTTCAGCCATAGCGACGAGCAAGCTGTAGTTCCAAAAGCCTTGGCCAGTGCATCAGCACTCTTTGCATCCTCTGGAGCAGTCCCGGATACAATAAGTTTGGGAGTTCGGCCAAGTGTGGTAGCTTGTTTGTGCAGACGCTGGACGGGTGATGAAGGATCGAGGGGAACATGTACAGCTCCCAGACGGAGTATAGCCAATGCGAGGGCGGCACCTTCGACAGACTTTGTGCCGAAGAGAGGTGTAATAAAATCACCTTTCTCGACGCCAGCATCTTTTAGACCCGAGACCTAGCGACTGATCAGAGTGTCCAATTGCCAATATGTTGTTCCATCGATGGCCTCGTTGTCCGGAAAAGCCTCAATGCTGCGTTTGACAAGTTGGGGGAGCGTTTCAGTCGCCATGGTTATGAACATGATCAGTATAGGTTAGCATAATTGAACTGTTGGTGTTGCAGCATGATCATCGCTCGTCGGCTAGCCTATGGCGATCTTCTAAATAAACTTCACGCCCAGAAGCTTCGCGCTGGTGTTGAGGTGGACCCTCCACCGCCACGATCAGCGCCCTTTCCGATCATCCAGAGGACCGATTTGTGATCGAGCTGCGTGCTGAGCAGTTGCTGTAGCGTGCTAGCCATCAGAACCAACATTCGCAATTCGCGGCTGAATCTGGCATTCGACTTTGCGCCCCTGGAGAATGCCATCCGATGAAGAAAAAAACCAAGCCGATTCAGAACAACAGAAGTCTTCTGCCATCGATCCGCAGAAATGGCCCTCTCGAATCAGAATCCGAGCGGCGGTCATTATGGGCATATTCGCATTTCTCGAGCCATTCGCATCGTCAATAATTGCTCCAGCTCTTCCGCTCATAGCTGATGAGTTTGGCATCACTTCATCGGTGGAGCGTAATGTATGTTGAAGAGTCCAGCCGAAAGTGTTTGAAAAGGCTAACGACTAGGACTATAGCTTGTTCTGTCAGCTTTCGTGTTACCATATGCCCTTGGCGGCATATTACTGGCCCCAATGTCCGAGAACTTCGGCAGAAAGCCCGTCCTCCTGATTTCGGCAGTGCTATTTCTTGCCTTCACCATCGCTTGTGGAGTTTCTCAAAGTAGTGCTCAGCTCATCACTTTCCGGGTGTTTGCTGGCTTCGGAGGTTGCGCGCCCCTGGCAGTTGGAGCCGCTTTGATCAGCGATCTATATGCACCAGACGAACGAGGTTCACCAATGGCCATTTACATGGCGCTGCAGCTTGCTGGTCCCACCGTAGGTGAATCTGCCGTATCAATTGATAGAGGCTGACATTCTAATTTCAGTTGGGGCCGATAGTAGGCGGATGGATTGCACAAACGATCAATTCCTGGCGCTGGTCGTTCCATGTTTGCGCCATCGCCACAGCTGTCGTGTTGCCAATTGGAAATTTGTTCCTACCAGAGACATACGCGCCACGTTTGAATCGCAAGATCGAACAATCACCAGGTCATCATCTGCGCTCGGTTTACCGGCCGCTTCTGTTATTGGGAACCCAGCCCATCATTCAAGTCCTTGCAGCGTACGCGGCCGTCATCTTTGGCGTCTACTACCTATTCCTTACAACAATCAGCAGCGTGTTCGAATCCACGTATGGACAGCCCGTAGGAATCGCTTCACTACACTACTTGGCACTTTTCACAGGATTCGTCGGCAGTGTCTTAGCAAGCGGAAAAGTAATGGACATCGCATACAGGAAATTGGCATCAAACAGCCCTCGACCCGAAGCTCGGATTCCATACCTTGCTGCGAGTGGCACTCTGCTACCGGCTGGCTTGCTCGTCTATGGGTGGGGCGCTCAGAAGCAAGTTTTCTGGTTTGTGCCGGACATCGGATTGTTCCTTGTGGAATTGGGTATCCTGGCTCCTTTGGCAGCCATTCAGCATTATACCCTTGACTGCTATGCCAAAGGAGGTTACGCTGCATCGGCGATAGCTGGTATGAACATTGCAAGGTTTTTGGCGGGTTTCGCATTTCCGTTATTCGCAGATGTTCTGTTCGATGCTCTGGGACTAGGCTGGGGAAATTCTGTCCTGGCTCTTATAGCCTTCATCGTGGGGACGCTTTCCGTATCACTATGGGTCATCGGCCCACGTTTGCGGGAGATGAGCTCGTTTGTAGCTTGCGAATGAGGCTTCAAGAAACGAATAGAACGCTCGCATTAACCAGAATCAATTCAACGGATTAAGCATTCAGTTCTGCCTCATACCAGCATATTCTCTGTCCGGTTTCAATTCAACAACTTCCTCGCTCGTAAATGCACAATGTCCAAACTCCTGCGTTCCCATGCGAGGGACCTCTCCCCACATGAGAGGCAGCGTTGAAGCTTTCTCGTCCTCTGATGGTTTATGGGTTGCAGCCGCAAGTGCAAAAGAACAGCTCCCAGCGATGGGCATGTTGCTCGAGAGCTTTCTGAATCCTAGCCCAATCACGGTGAACAGCATGCAAAATGCCAGAACGATGCCAACCAGTATGGGCATCAGACTAGCTCCCACATCAGATCGGTCTGCAGTGGAGATGAGCGCCACAAGTTCTCTTGTTTCGTAGTATGCGCGATAAGTAGCTATTCGGACCAGAAATATCGATTGGGAGATCAGCCAGTGCAGCACTGCGGTCACGACCAGCAAAGGTAGGCTGTATCTGAATGGCAGCTGCAGCCAATACGTACTTCTCTGCTGTCCCTGAGGTTGAGTAGCACGAAGGCTTTTGCGTTCCACTGCGTAGCTGCTGTACTCATACACGAGATGCCAAGTAACAGCATGAGAGAATTATCTGCGGAGTATTCACCAACAGCACCGATGCGATGAGGCCCTTGATACCATCAGTTGGCAACTTTGTGCTGACGAGGGAAGTCGTGTCCTTGATGAAGAATTTGCCAGTCGAGATGGCCTGCTGGATGCTGACTTGTTTGGGGTCACTGTTGCCTCTGCTCAGCAGAATTGACACTGCGCAGAGACACGCAAAACAGAGCGCCAGCGAAAGAATCCACTGCTTCGTTTCAATAGCAGCAGCCCATCGTCGCGTATCCCCAGCTTTCCGGGCGGTAGGTCCCAGAAGCAATGGGGATGACTGTTCCCTCCGCATTGCCAATGCTCGTCGAGATTGAAAGGTGGATTGGTCAGCACTTTCACCTTTGCTGAACATCACACGCAGCCTCTCGGCGAGACAATTTCCCTTCGTCTTCTCATCAGCTTTGTCGAGCCAGCTGGCCAGCGCATCGCCAAAAGTGACGAACGTTTCGCTGCGCTGCTGCCGCAGATGCCACACCATGACCATCACCTTCATGAGATTGCAAATGATGATGGCAACAAGGATATGCATCGAGTCTTGGAGTCTACAGTGACTTTCTTCTCTTTTAGTCATGCAGTATTCGAGATGCATGTCTCCAAGCAGCCAGTCTGAGCTACTACTATCGCGTTGAGTGTTTTTGGTGATGTCAGATAGTTGCATTGGCCTACACGAACATGAGTGACTGGCTAGAGATCGTGTTGCTGCTGCTTCTCCACGCAGCGAAGTTTCGCGGAACGCAAACGCAGGTATCTGCTTACCAATACAATGGAATCGCGTTGGCATCAGCTTGAGTGAGGCCCAGGACGGTCCATGAACGGATAGTTGGCCGGCGAGTCAGAGTCGACATGTTGACTTCAACAGTGGGATCCACGATCGCGAAAGCATGCGAGTGGCCTGTCAACAAACCGGCGCTGTACACCTCGATGCAATCCTGAGGTTGGAGGCGGTCAAAACCCGCCTGGTCTGCAACATACCAATCCCGCAGCTGGTTCACCACGGCAACGTTGTCTCTGTACCAGCCCAGCAGGTTTTGTATTCCCTGCTCAGAAAATTCAGAATCGTTCGGTGCGGACGGGTCGTGCTTCGACCAGATCTCAAGATCGCGTTTCGTAAGATTGAAGAAATCAGCTGTCGCTTGAACAAATCGGGAGCCTTCAATGTCGTCAGGTTCCTTGAATACTGTAGAATTGTAGAGAAAGTGAATCGGCATACTACTGAGTGCCAGAAGGATCCATGCGACGCGCCGTCTCCATGAGATCCGAATAAGGATGCGAAAACTTGGAATGCCGATATCAAGCCAATCTTCCCGAGCATGAGCACTGTCACATTCGTCTCGTGTTGGAGCCATGACACACTGCATTGTATAGTTCGAGGCGCCGAATAGCACGGAGCTGAGCGCGTTGACCACGAGATGGAGACCGACGGGCCACGCGCTGACTACTCTGCAATCACCGTAGTATAGATCCCCAATACCGTCCCTCATGCTATAATGCAAGGAGGCCCAAATGGCGAAGATCGTATTGATGATCAGGACTGCCGTGGTCATGGCAGCAGAAGCTGCTACGCCAAATCGCCAGCCTTGCAGATTACGACGACGAAGGCGAAGGCTTGTTCGCATCCACCATGAGACCTTTTCGTCGCCTTGCGGCCCGTCTTCCACATTCGTCGAACGATCGCTTTCGTGCTTCGCACCACTTGGATCTGCGCCTAGCACACCGCTATGCCCAGGTACAGGGCTCCAAACTCTGCTATATCTTCCGACTCAGATACTGTGCATGATCATTATATTTCCCAGCATACCTCAGGGATTCTTGATCGTTCTCGACATCGTCATCGACTCGCTCGTGTGGCCAGGCGTTTCCCAAGAGCCTCAACTCAAAGCTTGTCGCGGGGTGTGCCATCTCAGAAGGCTGTACCTGCTCGTAGTATAAGAGTTGAGAAGTATCCAGTTGAATGTTGTAGTTCGCACTCGTGGGACGATGTGGCATGTCAGGATCTCCGTGCAGTTCGAGGCATGAGAGCATCTTATGGTTCGATGAAAAACTCATCACTCAGCTTCTAAAAGCCTCAATAATGTTGTGCGACCACACGCGTGCACATCAGGGCTCTCGCTGCTGTTCCCAAATGGGCCATGTCGCATGACGACTAGCAGTGACGTGATGAAAAGTCGTCGTAGGTAAACAATATCCCGCAACATAAGACGAACCAGGTGCTGGGCCTGAGCATCCTGAATCGATGCATCGCGAGAAATTATAGATGTCGGTCGGGATAGTCGTGTTCCATTCTGCACACGAACATTCGGAAGCGCATTCGCCCTGGAAGAATGTTCACACTTGGCAAAGGATTGGCCCAGGATGTGGTGCAGTCTAGAACAGACGTGGCCGGTCGTTTGTGGCTTCATCTGCAGCCGATACAGCGTGATCCACAGGCTTGCGACGTTCTTACGGTGCTTCTGAGAACTGATACAAAGTGGTCAGCTCTGCATCGACAAGAAGGAGCTGGATGGCAGTCTTATGTCCATGCGGGAGCATGTCAGATCCTGGTCACTGAGCAGTCCGCCGCGCATAACACCACGCTCTCTCTGCTCGGAAGAACAAGCGAGAAGAGCCTGCTAGGACTGCAGACTGCTTGTGGCCTTTCATGGGTCAGGCGGCCTTGTTGTTGCCGCTCACATGGTGACATTGGTACATCCTCCGTGCAAGAAGGGCACGGCTTAACGAGCTGAGCGTGAGCTTCAGCCATGGCTAGCGAGCATTTGTTGGTTGGATGGGCAATCGCGGAACTTGGAACAGGTCCAGCAGGATAGAAGTCAACGATTGTGAGTTGTAGGGAGAGATTGGGCTCACGTTACTGCCCAGTTCCTGGGGCGACGTCGGCTTGGCGCTCAGCATTGCCTTTCTCCTTGCGTTGGGACACTTTCCTTCAAATTTTGACCACTCGCTGCACAAGATTGACAATGTCGCGATTTGTTCAAAATGTGCTTTATTCCATCAGCTAATCGAGACCATTTCCGGGCAGGAGACCTGGCTTTTGTTCGGACCAGTCGATGCAAGATCACCACCATTCCTCTGGTGGCGTTCACGTCCAACCCACCATGCTGATGTTCGATAGCCATAGGCATTGTGTTTGGTACGGACTGCTTCAGCTTCTCGGTCTACATATAGCGAAAACGTTGCATCAGGAGATGCAAGCAAAGATAAGCACTTGCGCCCACTGTGGGCCGACTCCAAGGCACATCATGAGCTAGCATGGTGGCGCAATAGCTGCCTCGACCAGATATGATCTCTGGGCTCGTAGTTCGCAAAACCCATCACATCCGCGCACAAGCAGACAAAGTTTAAGTCCCCATCACCTCATGGCCATCGATCCCGAATACCCTATACTGAGAATAGCCATAGTGGGCGCAGGCCCGGGCGGCCTCGCAACGGCAATAGCTTTACAACAGATTCCCAATGTTGAAGTGACGATTTATGAGCAGGCCAAGGTGCTCCGAGAAGTTGGAGCTGGGATCAGCATAGGTCAAAATACGTGGAATGTTCTGGAGTTGCTGGGCGTCGCGGATGACCTGACCAGTGGACATCCTACTCTGACGGTATTGAATCTGTGAGGGCGTCCCGCAGTTCCGACGTGGTATGCTTGTGCTGATGAAGATTCCAGCAATGGCGCCACTGGTGAAGAGCTTTCAAAGTTCGAAAAGCAACCTGACACTAGGCGAGTCCCGATACGAACACAACGAACAAAGCTGCAATCTGCTCTGCGGTCTCATGTGTCTGAAGAGAGGCTCAAACTAGGCGCCAAAGTTGCCAGCATCGAAAATCTTGGGCAAGGTGGAGTTCTGCTGAGATTCACAGATGGCTCAGTGGCTGTTGCTGATCTAGTAGTCGGCGCTGACGGTATTCGCTCTGTCGTTCGAGACGCTGCATGGAGAGATTATGAGCTCAAATTTACTGGCACCACTATCTGGCGAACGCTACTACCTTGGAACGTTGTGAAAGATCTAGACCCGAGATTTGCAACGACTGCGTGGTGGCACACGCCTACCACTCATGTCTACTTCTCGCCCGTTGGCGAAGGCTTGTGGGAAATTGCAGCTCGAGCATATCAGGATCCTGCGGTCTATGCTGCTGACAAGCATAGCTGGGGCGTACCTGTGACAAACGAGGTCGTGGAATCTCACTTTGGCGTGAGCATTGTTGGTCTCGAGAAGCAGGCAGAGAGCTGACGTATCGAAACAGGAATATCTACCACAAGTCCGAGAAGCGTTGCGAAGAGTGCCCGAAGGAAGTTGGAAAGAATTCGCAGCCTTTGCTGGCCCGGAGCTCGACGACTTGACAAACTGGGACGATAAGATTGTGCTCGTTGGAGACTCCTCACATGCACTTTCTGGAGCGTTCGGATCTGGTGCTGGATTCGCCATGGAGGACGGCTGGGTGTTGGCCCAAGCATTGAAGGCGACTCGTAACGACATTCATCAAGCGCTTCCCATGTTCAACAGGATACGCCTGCCGTACTACTCCCGCATGTACGCACATCTCGCTGAAGTAGCCGAGCGGAGAAGCCGAAACTTGCAGAAAGTTGTCAACCCAACTGCGGAAGATCTGGTTCGGAACAAAGTCATTCAGCCTGGTGGGCGTGACATGCAATGGATTTACGGTAATCATATCGGAAGAGTGTGGGAACAGTCCACTGCTGGCATTGAAGCACAGCTCTGAAAAGACCTGTTAATTCACTCGCAGATCTAGATTACTACAATATACCATCAGTCACCGAGGCAAAGCCATCGCAAGAATCATAGGCCAGGAAGCCAGTGGTATCGTAACAACCAATGTACTCAACCTCCAAGTCTTTGCCTTTCAATATGCCCAGCTCAACCCATAGTAGAAGATCCCCATGAGACGTGGGCCCATCAGGACCATACGCCTCCATGAAATCCTGACGCAGCTTCACATGGGTCTTGTCACGCCTTCCCACAGCTTCCATGTGTCTTAGTTCCTGGAAGTAGAAGATCTCAATCTTCCTGTTCGTCTCCAAAGCCGGGAAGATACCCGGATCGTCTTCGAGCTCGGAAGGCTGCACATTCGTCTGGCCGCTCTCGGGCGCATGGCACAGACGCGATACAAGCATTCCTTTTTCGTGTCCAGAACGGACGACGTTGGTGATCCAGCGTTTGGTCATGTAATGGAACTTGGCAGACCACATTCGCGTTTCCTCTTCCTTCATCGGACTGTGGTCTTGGCCCTCGACAACGTAACAGAGATTGTCAGGAAACTGAATCATTCGGGCTCGCCCTAGCCTAAGACTACCAGTAGGTTGACGAGGTACTGGTGGGTTTACGAGAGTACTTCTCAGCGGATCTTCTTTGGTCGCCTCTTTGATCCGGTCTCGATAGGCTCCCCAGTATCCGGACTTCTCCGTGAGAGGGCTCAAAGGGCCAAGATGGCCAACTCCACATGGCTGTTCTTGTGTGACTTCGTTCAGGAACCTGTCATGGGAGAAGTGGAGCGTTTCTCGCCAGAAACCTGCATCAGAAGGTAGAGTGGACCAGAACGCCTCTACGTCTGCTGAATGGAACCAGTCTTGAAATTTTGACAAAGACGCCCAGTAACTGATCCAAACTCTACTCAAGCCAAGGCTACGCTCGGTGTCGTCGTGAACGACTCGATCGACATGGGTCGCGTGTGGAGATAGGAGCTTGTCAAATTGATCAATGAGTAAAGCCTTCGCCCCAGAGAGTTCAATGCCATGATACTGTGCCCCGAAAATGGAGACAGTGAAGGTCTTGGGCAAAGAAGCGTGCAAGAGTGGCATGTTAGCAAGACTAGAAATCGAGTAATTACATCGACGCTCAGTCGCTGCCAAACCTGGTATTCATAAGGCCTGTAATGCTTGAGAGGGGAGGTTGCCGAAACCCTAACAATGCTGGCGGACCGGTCGCACCGTGCTGATGTGCATAACCCCACACTTGATGGTCGACGCGTCGGAGGGGAAAGTTCCATATCTCCTTGCCGCCCAAGCCTAGATGGCGTTTGACGAAAGACACCAAGACGCATAGTTCGGACCGTTATCTGTGAGATAGCATGAAGCAGTCCGATTATCAGCGGACCCGCAGTGGTGTCGCCGCTCCTCCGGTTCGTGAGAGGAGTTACGGACAGTGCCAGCATGGCATTTGATACAAGAACAAGAACGTCACCCTCATTGAGCTCACTCTCATCAAGCCTCCTCTCTTCAACAGATTTATCGAAGTCGTTTCAACAATTTCGAGCCTAAGAACCGCCCCCTTGCAAGGCAAGCTTCAGCATCACTCATCACTCATCAACACAATGGTCGACGGAAAGAAGATTCGTGTTGCAGCAGTTCAGGCTGAGCCAGCATGGAATGATCTTGAAGGTGGAGTTGACAAGGCGATTGCTATATCAATGAAGCGGCAGCGAATGGTACGAATGTTTTGGGATTCCCTGAAGTGTTCATCCCTGGCTATCCATGGTGTGTGTACCCTCATCTTCTATAACTCAACAAGAGCTGTATGCGAGTCCCATGACTGCGAGCCGCAGTGCTGAACGACGAACAGGACCATCTGGGCCAACTCCGTCATTGAATGCGCCGGGTTCATGGACGAGTATTACATGAACTCGCTTGAACGAGAGTCGCCACAGATGGACAGGATCCGAGCCGCTGTTGCCAAGGCTGGCATGTTCGTTGTACTTGGCTACAGTGAACGCTACCGGGGCAGCTGCTACATCGCTCAGGTGAGAATTCATTCTTATCGAGGGGATCCGGCATCGAGCTAAGAGAAGGTTGTCAGTCGTTTATCGACCCCACCGGCACCATTGTTCATCATCGCCGCAAGATCAAGCCAACTCACGTCGAGCGGGCATACTATGGCGACGGACAGGCAGATTCCTTGAAGACTGTAGTTCCATCGAAATTCGGATATATCGGAGGCCTCAATTGCTGGGAACATTCTCAGACCCTCCTTCGTTACTACGAGTACGCCCAAGATGTGGACATTCATGTCGCGAGCTGGCCATTAATTTGGGACGAGCCTGAAGACAAGAACATCCCATCTTTGCAGTATCACATCACTGGTGAGATGAATGCAAAGTTGTCTCAAGCCATGGCTATGGAAGGGGCCACTTTCGTGGTACTCTCGACACAGGTTCTGACCGAAAAGAACCGGGACAAGTGCCAGCTCAACAATTTCCCTTACGCCACAACTCCCGGTGGTGGCTTCAGCAGAATCTACGGACCAGATGGAAAGGAGTTGGTCAAACCTCTTGGTCCCGGCGAAGAAGGACTTTTGTATGCCGACATCGATCTGCATGATAAGGCTCTAGCCAAACACAACCTCGATGTGGTCGGACATTACAGTCGTCCAGACTTGCTGTCACTTCGAGTGACGACAGAGGCAAGCTCTCAAGTCCATTTCGTTACACTCCCAGGTCGTGGCGGCCAACCGCAGACTTTGACCAACGCAACAAAGCACAGCATCACCAATGGCAGCGATCATGGTCTCATTCAGAATGGCAGAGAGCCTTCCTCACTTCCAGAGATTCCTGTCAAGAAATTGATTGCTTAAAAGAGACTTTGTACTCGGTATGCTCAGAAGGCGTCGTCTGTGCTGCGATTGATGAAACTGGGCGAGGGCCGGGACAGCTGAGGAAAACTTGAAAATCGTCTGATTCTGTACAGTCAGTTATCTAGTGATGGTATTGAAATGATAGTTCTCCAGACTCATTAAAAGCCATCGGGAAAGTCCTCAAAGCTTTACCTGTACCCGAATAGATAGAAGCAATGTCGGAAATATCCGTAAAGTGTCGAGGGGCTGACTCTTGTCGTTGATACCAACTAAGCGCACCCATAGTGTATTGGCTCCAGTTTGCTGACTACGATGGCCAGAGGGGGGATACTCCGGCGTCAAAACCCGCTTGCCACTCAAAGAACTCCGCGGAGCACGAATCGACATTGTAGTTCGACTCAATCTGATCTTTGCCTTGAGACAGATAGCTGTAATCCACCAGTTGCTACAAGACCTTGGACTCATGCGTCTCATCTAAGACTGTCTCGTCGTTCTTCAGTAGGAAGTCCCTGACGGCGGTGACTTCTGTTGGGAAGTTCGACAGCGATCTTTTCTGTGAAATTGTCAGATAATAAACACAATGTGAAGGTCATGTGTAGCCCAACTCACCATCAAGGATGCATTGGGCCATAGATGTGTGAGATATGAAAGATGGTCCATGCAGCTTTTGAAGCTTCTCGATTCCTTGCAATCCCAGTGTCCATTTGTCTCAGTGTTGAGGGCGTGGAACGACCCCGCTACCACCAGACAGTAGCCACTGAACGACCATAGCATGGGATAGCCGCACTCTCGGCTACAATCCAGTAGTGTGACCATCTTCTGAGCATATTCCAGTCCACTCATCCACGAGCGAGTGAAGAAGCTGCTTGAGCCTGCTGTGCCACTAAGCTTGACCAACCTTCTGATCAAGAACGGATGGTCTAGCAGACAATGACATAGACAGCATAGCATAGCAGCAACGAAGTGCGGCGCTATGTTCTTCTGCGCGAGGTCTCCGGGCGAGGCTTGACGTTGCTGCAACAGCTCAGCGGCAGTGACGACAAACTGTACGCCCGATTCGATGTACACCAGGTCGGAGTAGATAGAAGCCCATTCTGACCGCGGGTCCCAGGGAGGATCGCAGGGTTGCTGATTGCTGGACTGCAGCATTAGACTTGTACAGCGCCCGAGGACAGAGGCTACTGTAACAACGACCTTGAATTCGTTGATTTTGTCCGACTCTCCGCAGTTTTTCCTACTTGAAATATGCTCCAATGTTGATGTTGGTTCCTCAAGTCCGATGTCCCAGGAATGCTCACTGCTCGGCAGATGAAGAGTGCATGATCTATCTGGCATGGCCGCTGGTCTGTCCCTACCACATGTGATCAGGCGGTCAAGGAGATAAAGAGACCAGAAAGTTCGTCGTCTTTCTTCCTGCTCAATGTACGAGATTGGAGTCGTTGCTTCATTCATGAGCCGCAGTTCTTGTGCAACACGTACGGCAACCCCGAGTTTGACCCAAGCCAGTCGATGTTGCTTCTGACCGGCTGAATAGAGCCTTCGTTAGCATAGCACGAGACCAGTCTGATCGAGGCACTCGTACAAGTGAAGTCGAAGATACTTAACAATGTGACAGCTTGCACGACGGAAACGTCTCCGTGCTCAAGATCTCCGAAGCATAATGGCGCTAGCAGCTGCCATGCGCGATCTGCGCATGCTTCGGCCGAGAACTGGCAGTCAGAGCTAGCTAGAAGGCCAGTAGCGAAGCGCATTGAGGTCGCTAGAATAGCACAAATCACATACTCGGGCAACTGGCCATCGAAGTGCTTTTGCCGTAAGCTACTTGCGTGGAAGAAGGAGTAAGGCTGATTGTGACAGAAGGTGAAATATATGTCTAGGATAGACTGGAAGGTGGATGACGATAGGAGGCTGCGATGAGCATGATCAGCCTGGCAGATAGATTGGCTCATCTGGAATCCACTTACGAGTACGATCCCTGCGGATTATTCGTTGTGGTGGTCGACACGGGTGATTGAGGAGCATGACTACTGATAGCTGCAATTCTTGCATTGAATTCCAATTAGCACCAAAGGTGGCCTTGAGCATTAGAGGCATTTGAACTCACGCATCGAGTTTTGTCTGAATTTCACCTAGCTGCTGTTCCAGGTTTTCAAAGCGGACTTTTATCCAGTCAAGGTTGTCGAAGGCGTCGTTGTCCTCGCGTTGCCGGTCCGAGCTGCCGCGACCTTGAGCTTCAGCGCCCTGCTCGGAAACAATGGATGCCCGCCTGCGAGCACTCGTCTGACTCTCGACAGGTGCATCTTTGGTGAACCGGCATTCGAGGCCGCTTCGGCGGCAGCGTCTGCAGATTGGTCGCTCTCCGGTGCAGCGAGCCTTCTTGCGACTGAGCAAACACGTGTGAGTTGAGGCTGTGAAGGTTGTGTGCCTGACATGTAGTAGGTTTTGAGGGGTTACATACCGGCAATTGGTACAGGCGAGACTGACCCGCCGAATGGGCTCATATACCAGTTCCATAGATCAACACTAGTGTGAGTAGAAGATGGAAGAATTGTTCCTAGTGCAACCACTGAGTCCAGCAGGCTCTACGAGTCGTCCAGGCCACTATCATCGCCGTCCGATAGGAGCGGTTACCCCTCTCACGACTACCTGCGAATCCCTGTATCTGAAGTCGTTTGTCGGAATATGCAGGCTCGTCCTCAGGCGCTTTGAGCGATCCACCATCGCGCCGATTACACATGTCCTCGATGTTGAAGGTGTTCTATCTTTCCTCCACGTGCACCAAACAGAGCACAGTCTTTGGAATGTCATCGCAAGGGAAGATTCGCCATCTCGCTGGCAGAATTGTCTGACGCTACCGCCGAGGCAGCTGGGCGGCTCCGACTGGGCTCAGGGATGCACACTCTAAGGTGATAGTCTCGGCCAGCACCGCCACTGATAAGGTCAGCCTGACTGCGCTTCCAAGTGCAAAGTCGAGCGAAGTGAACAGCTGTGCTTGTGTGGTTGGATTTGTGATGATCATACACTGATGTGGTCAGCTTGCAAGAACGGGAACACTGCTCGAATCAAGCCTTCCACAGCAATTGGTCTTGGCAGCGGCAGTTCCTCTGCAAGGATGATGAGCACGAGTTCCTTCTCATTCTCCATCAACCTCACTTCCAGCTTTGAAGCTTCAAACGAGTATTATAAATCGTACGTGCGAAAACGATATCACCTTGTGTGTTCCATGCCAAGTCCATGCTCAAAATCTAAAGCACGGGAAGAATAACAAGACCATATTTGGTGAAATCGATGAATACAACCATCTGGACAGCATGTGAGGCGCTAGATGCGCTTGTTCTGCCATAGTATGCCGACTCTCGTCGATTTGCATAAATTATTCATCCTCACAGACGGCCAAGGAGACGGTCCGATTGGGTCAGAAAGGACTACTATGACGAGTTGGATGGCCAGGAGGGCGATTCGACGTCCGCACTGCAATTTTTCCGCCCGACCGCTGTCGTTTCCATCCGATTTGTACGGATCAGATTGCTCAAAAGCTACTCCAGGGCCCCACAAGGCCAGTCATTTGCCGGACGAGGTAATTCCGTCAGTCTGAAAAGCTATGCAGGTCAAGTGTCATCAAACAAAAGACGGTCCACAATCGGGGCACATGCGCAAGGAGAAACACAAGGTCAGGGCTCGCCCATGTGTGCAGATTGTCCATATGCGATTGATGGCCAGGCAGGCTAACGGATTGTGAGCACCCGTGTCCAAGTCATACAAAAGAGCAATCTGTGGCCCACTCATTGACCGTGAGGGGTGAAATGCTAACGATGTTCTCTCTCTAGAAAGCATGCTGTCATCGTTTTCCAGATATAGATCAGGATCCGAACGCACTGTGGTGCGGGAAGGCACATGGATACACGGATTGATGTTCCGCTTTTGCAAAAACGTTGTCATTGTTGCAAGTGGAGACTAGGGCGACAAGCAGTGCTGCAATCCGGTACGGAAGATTGCAGAGTTTCAGAGTCGCAAGAACAAGTTAGACATGGTCATAGCCAGAAACACATGAGCTTCGAACAATGAGTCTTGGAGAAAGATTCTTGGACACAGTATCAGCCTCAAGAATCCACAGACAGTGTATTGAAACGTCTTCGTATCAGCATCTTGCGTCCGTCAAGTACATCGTGTCAAGACGACACGTTCTCCAAAGCTGGCGAGGCACTCAGCCAGAGAATTTCTCGCAAAGTTGAGATATGAACTTGAGGCTTGTGCACTGTCAATTGTGCATGATATGTCTGCTGCACTAAATGTCGCCGAGTTCTAGCCGCTATAGCTCTATCGAATGAGCGCTAGAACGAAATCAGTTGATGTTCCCTTACGACCTGCCCTGAGCCCCATGCCAAACTACGAGGTGGCGCCGTCCTCCAGCTAGCTGGCAGCCCTAAGAAGTGGCCAGAGACTACTGCTAGAGATACGAGAATTCTGTATGTTGTACTGAAGTTGAAGCATTTCAGCATTCGTCCCGAGACATAAAACTATGCCATGTCGATCGATTGGCAGGCACTTTTCCTAAGCTTGAAAGCAAAACTCTTTCACTCAGCACAGTCATTACACGAGTCCGCCATCTCAACATGCCAAACACATTCATCGTCATCGCATTGATGATACTCGCAGCCATTGGAGTTCACGCCCAAGGAGAGAAACAATGTGAAGGCAAAGAAGTCTGCGCCTATTGCGTTTACACATATCTAGGAGAGAAAAAGGTGCCTCTAGTAAGTACAAGATCTCCTGATTAGTCTTCACCGCGAGTTTGCTTCTTTTTCAAAACTCAGTGATAGCATTAAAAATAACTATGACCGCGTGGTAGAGAGGATGGTGCAACCATATCGATGGCAGTGCATCTCCAGACGACCTGTTCTGCCTAGGACAGAATCATTGTTCTACTTAATACCTAAAACGAGATTTGGGTCATGTCGGAGGAGAACTCTGGAAGTTCGGTCGCCTTCATGTGCCATTACCAAAGCCAGGGGGTTACAATGTGCTAGATCAGCAAAATAAAATCGAATTTGCATTGTAGACGTATCTCTTCGTGACGATCAGTGTAACTGTGTGTCGTTGATATACGTCTGGGGTGTCATGCCGCTTCGGCCATGAATGATGAAAGATGTCTCTCCACTGGCCCGCGCCTCACCTTGACCTCGGACTCGATACTTCTCGAACCTGACCGATGCTCCAAGTCTTTCAAGGACCGCTTTGGTGACTCCCACAGCGTCAGGAAGCGCCACTTCGCCATCGTAGACGGCAGCAAGAACCACCCCAGTGGTCGAAGGGAAAAGACCTGCGGCTCGACCCAAGCTGAAATGGCAGACGAACTCCGCCATTAGGTCACGAACATTCTAATCTCCGTTTCTCGTGCTCGTGCGTGGTGCGATATGAGCAAGAATGACCCCATACTGAGACGTGATAGCGACGGCAGTGCAACCATTAAGTCCTTCTGTTGCAAGAAACTGCAAGTTAGCAGACCAGGGGCCGGATCTGACTTCGTTCATTGGAACGAGGACCGTGTCATTTCTGTGTCGAATCTGTTGAAGACTGACTGCCATCTTGTCCCTGTGTAGGTTGCAGTTGTGAGAGCGACATGTGTGATGAAATTCAGCGAATCTTTACTAGGTGATACATATCAGGTGAATTGCGCTGGCGACTCCTTCACTAGCGGATACCATATTCCGCCAGACATTGGATTTAGTGGGTCTGAAGCATCGTGGCATTGCGCAGTTCACTCGTTTAGTTGTTCGAAGTCGGCTTGTGTGTCAAGTGCTGCCAGGTGGCAGTGTCTGGTCTCTCGATCAGAAAGATATTCCGACCAATTTTCTCGGGCGCCGCAAATGTTCTTATCATGTGGCAACAGCTAAGGAGTCGATATGTAGTAAGCTCGAGGAGAGGAGCGGGCTGGATGTCGTTGATTTTGGGAATCTTCTTTCATTTTGGTTTTGTGCGCAAGCAAGCAGAGTCAGTGAGTTTTCTGATAAGAGTCATTGCATTCTGGGGTATCTTAAGAGGTTCAGCAGAGCAGACGCACACAAAATTCCCTCGGATTCATCAATTCGAAGCTCCAACATAATCATCACGAATCTCTGCAACCAGACGCTCGAGTGTCTGAATATCCTGCGAAGCACCTTCGTACTGAAGCTTTGCCACAATGACTGCCGTGGGGTGTTGTCTACCGGATTGGTTGGGAGCATCCGCGGACAGTTTCAGGTTCCTCTTGACTGTCGACTCCAATACTCTAACCACACCACGATCCATCTGACCGGCATGCTGTAAGTATGGGAGGAGGAGAAGAGCAGTCTTCTCAGCCATGTTCGGTCGTCCCGTGTCCACGAGTGTCTCCCGGCCCATCTTGATGTGACCCAGAGCTCGCGTAAGAGCAGCTGGGAAGGCGGCACCGCGCGAATCAAGTCCGTGAAGCTCGTTCTTTGCCTCGCAGATGATGTGCTCTGCTGAAGTCGAGGCGTCCGTGCGAAGCCACTCAAGGATGTGAGTTCGCACATTCTCGATTGCTGGAACCTGTTCAAAGCTGGCGACCAGATCGTACATCTCTTCTGCGATCCCAGCCGCTTTCATCGCAAATTGCTTCATTGCAGCATCGAATATGGCCATCGGTATCCCACCCGTGAACGCAGGCGCATCCTTTAGTCTCTTTAGCAAATCCGCATTGACCTCTTCGACGCCTTTCCCGGCTTCGTCGTCTTCAAAGTCTGCGGCTGTTACTGCAGGTAGTTTGACCTCATCGCCGTCTCCCCCAAGGCCCTCCTCGTCGCCGGTACCCGTCATCTGACTGTCTCCATCGATGCCTAAGATCTTCCTTCTGGCCGCCAGTTTCGCTAGGTACGTGAGCTCAAGCCTCATGTACTCGATCCAGATTCTCTTCTCCTCTTTACAGAATCGCAGCCCTCTCTGGAAATACGACCTCGCCGTCCCCATGTCACCTTGCACTTCTGCATAGTGCTTCGCAGCCAGGACCCACAGTTTCCAATTGCGGGTATGCAATCGTAGCATTCTCGTCAAAACCTTTGCCAGCTTCTTGTTCGCTTTTTCTTTCTTGCAGAAATCCACGTATTGCATCCAGAGCCCAACATCGCCAGGGAACTTCTTTACGGCACGATCGAGAATGAAGAAGACGGTTCGCTGGCCGTTAAAATTCGTGGTGGCGGTCTTCTGAATCCCCAGACGTTTACAACGCTTCTTGAGGAGGGAATGCAGGTTCATCTCATGCTGAGCATATCGAGCATAGTCGGCGGGCGTGCTGCCACGGGCGTTGAGGGTATGTTCGAAATCGGATCGCTTTTTGGTAATTGCGGCAATTTGATCCCGCGTGAAGATTTCTTTCGCTTCATACTCTCGCAGCTCGGGCACGTACTGCTCGAGGTAGAAGCGCGCTTTGTCGGACGCGGCGGCCATGTTGTCGTCGTGGAACGGCGGTGGGAGCGGAGTGGCGAGGAGAGGTGGTGCTGCAGACGACGCGCAGGATGCAAAGCTGTAGGCAGAAGTCTCCTCATGATAACGTGCGATAAGACAGCACGGATAAACTGCTCTGCCGGCGCGCCGCGCATCCCTCGGCGTGTCGCGTGGTTGGCGTGTTCAGGGTGAGCTGGCTTCTGGACTTTCTGACATGTGAAGAAGAACACCACCAACACCACTCTCCTTTTCTCCTTCTTGTCCCTTTCTTCCTCTTCTGCCCACTTTGATGGGAGCAGCTTCGCCATAATGCCTCCCAAACACCGCGACGGCGATGTCGTGGCCATCGTATGCACCCCTCTCCACCGCCGCCAATGGCTCCTCCGCTGACAGGACGCGACAGATTCCCGGCTCGTTCATCACACACGCGCATACCGCTGCTGCGTACGCCGCTTTCATCAGTGCCTTCATAGTCGGCGTGTACCTGCATTACCACAAAATTGTCGAAAACGAACACTTTGGATACCCAATCGAATGGTTCCCCTCCGTGTCAGCAACAATTGGAGATCGCTATCCCGAACGATCCTTCTTTCAGGTCTTCATCGCCATCTGCTCCGGCCCGCGATTCGCTCTCTGCTTTCTTTGGTGGTGTCTGGGCAAGAAGCCCAATGGCAGCAATAGACTCGTCAACTTCGTTGCGGGTGTGGGAGTTTTCAGGACTCTGACTTGTGGAGGCTGGACATATGTGACTTCGACCGATGACCACGATTGGCATGACATTTTCATGATCAGCTACTTAGTCGCCACTCTGCCATGGACCATTGGGTGCATTGCGCTCAGTCCGCCAAATCCGCAGGCCATCAAGCTGCGAAAATACCTGGGAGGCACCTTCTTTGCGACTCTGGTGCCCCTCGTCTACTTTTTCATCCAGCATAAGGTGCACCGCGTTCCTGGTGGTAAGCTTGTTTCTGGGACTATCGCTACAAGTTCAACCACTGATGAAACTTAGCATACACCATTTACGCCTTCTTCGAGTGGTCGCTCGTACTCCTCGATGTCGCCTTCGACGCAGTCACGGCGTACGATTTTAGCAGCTTCGAGATTCAGATCAAAGATGTCAAGGGACTCAGCAAGGGGTACGTCCGTTGGCTTCCGAAATAGCTGGTACGGTGAATGTGCTCGCTTGCCCTTGCCGGTAAACTGACAGTCAAATCCACAGAGGCAATGTCGCAGAGAGGACGTTGGAGAAGCAAAAGGATAAGCCCATCGGCAGCGTCTTCGATGCCAGCACATTTACCTGGGACGAGATGCTTGATGCGGCCGCTGATATCTACCTGGGCTACATATTCTGGACGATCCTCACATCGCTCGGTGTTGTGGTGTGGTACTTCCCACTTTGGCACATGGGCATCTCTGGCTACGAAGTCGCTGTTATGTCTACTGTCTCGCCTGCGCTGCTCGGCATTCCTCCACTTCGACGATTGGTAACTCGCAACGTTTCACTCGTGATGCTCACCTCAGGAGTCGGACTCCTCGCATATCTCGTGGTGAACCCACCAAAGCGTCTCGGACTGGTCAGCTTCGGTGTCTGGCAGGGCACTCTTGCCTGGGTTGCACTTTGGTGGAGCAAGAGAAACCAGCCAGCAATGCTCGAGGCGAAGATTTCCGCCTGGCTTCTTGGTCTCGTTGCAAGCAGCATCTCCAAATTCGCATTCTGGACGAACAACCCGCTATGGCCAATCATGCACGATGCTAATGGAGGCCTCAATAAGACTGGTATTGGCTTATTCCTCCTTGCCGTTGCACGTGCCTACCAAAAGCAGAATAAGAACATTGGTAGCGAGCGCAACTTGGACAAGCCAAAGGGACCTTCAATTCTCGCTGCAATGGGTGTCGCAGGTGCCACATTCGGTCTTCACTCTTTGCTTTCCGACTCAAGTACTATGATCTTGTGGGTTTGGGAAGGCTTTCCTGTTCGTGGCCCTCTCGCCTCGCCGCACGGAGCGTGGACTATCGGTGCCATGGGTTTAGGGCTGCTCATTGGACTCTGGTACCCAAACTTGTCCCGCGGCTGGGCAGCCTACGGCATTGGTTCTGTCGGTGCTGCACTACTTACACTGAAGTCGCATTGGACGGGTTACTATGGCGGCCTCACTCTGGCAGTCTATCTCATGGCCGTCACTCCTTCGTTGATCACGAATGCCGTGCGCTTCGCACCAGGACGAACATTCTTCTTTGGCTTCTTTTTGTACAACTTCCTGGTTCTCTTCCACGTCTGGGTTGTAGCCTATGCTTTCGTACCCGGTGGCCCTGCTGTTCGTGAGCACACCGATTGGGTCATGCTCACTACAATGCTATTCATCGGCGGCGGCGTCTTCTCTTCAATTCACAACAGCAGTCCGGCGAAGCAGAGGTCTTTCCAACCACCACCGAATCCTGCTGCGAAGAGGCAAAGGAGCTACTTCATCTACGCTCTGCTCGGTCTACAACTCATCAGTGTCAGTGTCGCTTATCTTCGTTTCCCAACATACAACTACCAGCCATACCACAAGGATAGCAAGCTCATCACTGCCGGCATTTGGACTATTCACTTCAGCATTGACAACGACATGTGGAGTTCTGAGCGTCGCATGGAGGCTCTCATTCGCGAGACGGAGCTCGATGTGGTCGGTCTGCTGGAGTCGGATCTCCAGCGCATCATCATGGGTAACCGCGACACCACTCAATACCTCGCAGAGGAGCTCGGCATGTACGTCGACTACGGTCCAGGTCCGAACAAGCACACCTGGGGCAGTGCGCTTCTTTCCAAGTTTCCCATCGTCAATTCGACACATCATCTCCTGCCATCGCCAGTTGGCGAATTGGCTCCAGCGATTCATGCAACTATTGATGCCTATGGCGAGCTAGTCGACGTCTTCGTCTTCCACTCTGGACAAGAAGAGGACCCGGAAGATCGACGTCTGCAGACAGAATACCTCAGCAAGCTCATGGGAAGCACAAACAGACCTAGCATTCTGCTTTCTTACTTGGTCACGAAACCTAAGGAAGGCAATTACAACGGCTACGTCTCTGAAACTTCTGGCATGAGAGATATCGACCCATCCGACTGGGACCGCTGGTGCGAATACATCTTATACAAGGGCCTCAGGCGTACTGGCTACGCCCGCGTCTCGAGATCTACAATCACAGACACGGAATTGCAGGTCGGCAAGTTCGTCGTTGGCCAACCGGAGGGTACCGACGACCTCATCCCTGAAGATCAGATCCCGGAGCCGTTGCGTTTCCCTCAGATGTTCAGAGGTAACGGCGTGAGAGATCACAGATATCATGTGTTTAATGAACCCAGGTATTATGCTTAAGAGTCTGCAAAAGACCTGATGATCGCAGAGTGGAAAGGAAGCGGAATGTACAAAAGGAAAAGATGTATTGGTACCGATTGATCGAGTAGTATATGATCGAAATATGAATCGTTCGTCAAAGGTCCTCTGCCGATGAACAGACCCACAAGTCTCGTACAATACAAGGAAGCCGGCTGTTGTTCGGAAACAGTTCCAAGCATGATGCAATTGCGGCGTACGTTCCTGCACGCGCACGCTTCTCGAACACCAGCTTACACGACATCCGGACATCAAATCGACGCAAGACGCGCAACGAAAAGCGGAGATGCCATGCTGTGTCGCCATTAGCTGTCGACTTCGCCCAGATCCTAGAAGCATGATTGAGCAGGCGATTCTGGGCCGGAAGGATGTCAGCCATAGAACCCTCTCCAATGTGACCCGCACCTCGTCACGATGTTGGCATGTGCGTTTGCGTGCTGCGATGCCGTACACATAAGATCCGTATAGCAATGACGTTGACTGGCGCTCGAGCTGGCGGTTCGCTACGCCTGCTACGACTTGAACTGTTGGACAGCTTTCGATTATCTGCGTGATTCAAACAAACTCATTTCCGAACCCCCAATTCTTCCTCGGTCCTCATCGAAATCGACTCTCGAGAACACCTACTTCCGCATTTCATCGAAAAGCCGTCATACTGTAAAGTCCAAGTTAAGAAGATGTCAAACCCTCTTTCAACCAAGCATCAGGACGACACTATGACAGTGACCCAAGCTTCAAGACCTGGAGCAGAAGACACTGCACCAGTAGGTGTGCCTACTATAACCGACCCTTCGTCCAGACAAACAGACGCGTCTGCCACAAGTCCCGACACCAGCTCCATTCCCGGCGCTTGGAAGTCAAGTGCGGTCGCAGCAGGCGGACTAGATGCTACGCCACAAACCTCCTCGAGCGAACAGCAGCCTGCATCTGGTGTTCTTTCTGGCCCCAGCTTTCAAGCCGGTCTTCACCAAGCAGAAGAAACAGCATACAAGGCTGCCGAAGCTGTGCTTGGGACCGTGCAGAGTGGCCTTGAATATGTGCACGACACTGTGGCAAACCACCAGAAAGCACAAGAGAACAAGGAGATCCACGAGGATGGAACAAACTATATCAAAGAGCAGCTGGAGAACAAGGGAACAGAAACTGACGAGCTGACCACACTTCCGGTCGTTGATCAGACTGCTGCCTCGCTGCCCAAAGGCTCACAAGACGAGCCTAAAGGATTTGGCATAGGCATTCCTCGCGACACGATCGAGAGCTCTTCGGCTCCAGATGTGAGCTATGAGCATCGTCCCAAGACATTGCCCCAAAGCGAGATCACAGCACGGGAGCAGGAGCGAGGGATCAAAGAGGCAGCCGATGGAACTCCTGCTCGAGTACAAGTCAGTCGTGTTCATGGAGCTTGGCCGCCTGAAGCTTCAGTCAGCGGAGAAGCTGTGCACGAGAAGAGCCAAGTTGAACATGAGTTGCTGAGCAAAGTAGGTGTAGCACCAGCTGCGAGGGAGGGCGTTGCGTTGGCCAGTGAGAGCCGTACTTTGGGCAAGACAGCACCTACTGTCGGAGACGACGTTGAAGTAGTTGGAAACTGGGGCAGCGAGACTGCCCGCGTTTTGGGGTCTGCTGCAGTGGCCTCCGCGGCGGGTGCAGGTATAAGCGCTGCCACCACGACACAGCAGAGTGGCACTGCTGGTACTCAATCTCAACTATCCGATTACCCACCGGGACAAGACCCAGCGTACCCGCACGTGGGCACCTCTCAGATTGGATCCGATGGCCGCCCAGGTCAATCAGATTCGATTCCTCCAGTGACCATCCATACTCATGGCCCAGAACCAGGCAAAGGCGTGGCTCCGATTCAAGGCTCAGATCTCGATGCCGCAAAAGAAGAAGTATTCGGCTCCTCCAAGCCGCATGAGGAGTTGGGAATCACTCCTCGAGGGAGCATACAGGAGCCTCCCAGAGATACAATCGTGGCCAAGGATCTGGGTCCCGCGAGCACAACAGCCACTTCTGACTCTTACGCAGAAGCAGACCAGCGGAAGAAATCAATGGCGTCCGATCTTCCCATTCGACCAGCTGAGCAGTCCGCCGCTCGAGCAGGCTCTATGAACCCAGTCGAGACCAACGCCGGTGAGGGACTGAGCGCGCCACCAATTACAGCTGACGACTCTATCGACGACAACACTGCTCGGTCTACGACCGATGACGACAGAGCACGTAGTCCAAATAAGACTCAGCCAGATAGCGAGAACCCAGGCCAGACTTTCGATGCGTCAGCTCATGCTGCGCCGGGGCACTCCGATGCAAAAGACCCCGGATGGAGTGGCAAAGAAAGTGTTAGAGAGCATTTGAGGAATGATACGAAGGGTGGTGTGAGAGAGAATCCCTCGGCCATTCCTATCGCCGGTGGGCAGAAGGTCGGTGAGGCACATTGGGGTGAGAGTAAGAAATTGGAGGAGTAGGGATATGTTATGATAGCTTAGCATGATGACATGAAATGGCAACGCGCGGAGAGATTGTCCGCATTTTGTTTTACATGCTCTGTTGCACTTCTCAATTTGTCTTTGGCATGTCTTGTCGAATTTATGTTCGTGTGATCATGGACTTTGTGCTCGTGGTCCCTCTCATGTCGCTATCAAATGCCCATCAAAAGGCACCGATGCTCTACTCATAGCAGAAGCTCGAACTAAGGTTTCTCCACCTAGCACTAATGGGTTTTCTTCATGTCGTTGTCCCGCCCAGCACCAACTCCCCATCCCTCTTCACAGGGTGCAGTACCATCTGTGGCAAACACTTCCCCAGTACCACATAATCATACCAAAAGCTCAGACCCTGCCCACCCCACCAGATATAACTACTCGCCAACCATTGCTTCATCTTCATCTTCCACGTCCTCCCACACCACAGGAATGACGCCCGCTTCCCGCCCGCTAGACTTTCTTTGGGTCCCTTGTGTAATAACTTATCCAACTCCTTTGGCGAAAGAGCTCCAGTTCCGAGATTGAAAGATATGAGATGAGGGACGTAGACAGCTTTGAGACCGTGCAGGAAAGCATAGGTTTCGGGTGTGGCTTCACTGACAATCCAGGCACCTGTTTGGCCTTGGTGGAGGGAGATGGTTTGGAGAAGGCGACGGGAAGTGCGGGTCATACTTATCATTGCCATGCGGCGCGGAAGCAGAAGATTGGATTTCTTGGTGGGAGAGAAATTGTGGACTTCTGATTCAAAATCCCATTTGGTTCCGATGGGATTGATCATTGGTGCGAGAGTGATAAGGTCGGCGGGCTCGTTAATGCCCCACGTGGTCTCGGAGCGAGGTGGTGGCACAGGACCGCGAGGAGTGATGTAGGTTTCTGCGTTTGATGCTGGTCCCCAGATGGTGTTGTCGGTATCGGCGGATTCTTTATCGAGAAAGGCAGAAAATGCTTTATAGTCGTTTTCCCACAGGCCAGGGATAAAGAACCTTGCATTTCGTTCCCAGAGATTCTTCCGTGGCTGTTCTTGAGCCCATGTAGCAGCATCTTCCAGCATGTGTCCAACATGTCCTGTGAACCGAGCGTCCATTTCCAATTGCCAAACATGATCGAACTCCGGGAAGCTGTAGCCGAAAATCTGCAGTGCCTGATACATCTGGTCTTTTGCCTTGTGGTTGCTAACTTTCGGATACCATTGCTGAAGGAGTTTCTCATTGAATAGTATGGCCATATCTTGGAACTCTTCCGGAACGCTTCTGTCGAGAATTTGGGCATAGAGTGCTTCATTGCTTAAAAGGTCCTCCCCTGCAGGATTTTTGACATCCACAAGAAGAAACACCTGAAACTTCCCAGCCGTGTCCAACGCCAATTCGGTGACAAGAGCTCGTAACCACGCCTTGTGGTTAGGACCATACTCATACATATCCCACGTCCTCAGCACAACAGCAGTTCTGCCCGTCTTGTTCTCATCCTGAATTATGTCCTCCAGCTCTTGATCTAACCCCTCACTCGGCCGTTTCAATTTCCTGCCTGAAGTCGTCCCTTCCATTTTTCCACCATTGTCCCTTGTACAGGCATCTTGCACGCTTCCCCATCTCACTTCACTCCACGGCAAGGTTTCGAATTCCTCTCCTGCTCCGAGATGTCCAAATGGCGCGAGACGTTCGAATGCAGAAGACAGCCGCCGGGATGATGTCTCGACACGACTTCTGTGGTTCCAAGTACAGTGGATGGGATGACATCGGGGGATGCGATAGATCCTAGTCGAATGCTGCGTGGCCATGGGATATTCGGGCGCGAAGTCCATGGTGAGCAGCCCGGTGCTGTCGAAATGGAGGTGTTGAGTGTCTCGTCGATGTTGACATTCTCTACGCGACTGCTAGCAGAGCTGGAACCAGTTACCGGACGGGGACGGACACGAGAAGATGGCAATTCGACATTGACCCTCGCTTCGTCGTGCCCATCGTGGCTTGCTTCAACGCGGGCTCCAGGCAGCGGATCTTCCAGAGGTGAAGTACGAGTCGTGAAAAGCCTTGCCCCAAGCACCAAGATCCCCAAGAACCCAGATAGCAGAATCAAATTCCTCAAGAACTGTTTCACTCTGCTCCTTCCTCGAGCCATTCCTTCTCTTCAAGGCTCTTATCAGATATGCCAGGGACCCATCAGGCAGAAGACCAAAGGCTCATGGCATGCTGCTTTCGGGCTTCATCAGGATATGCAGCTCGATACCAGAATGTATAGAGGAGTGCAAAGCGAGCAGAATGGGCGCCATAATGGATGATGGCGCATCAAAAGTGCAGATCTCAGCTCCACAGACGTCTGACAAAGCAGCGTCATCATCGGATCTTGCGCCGTTCGGGCATCGTCCATAAGCTCCGAGATTCCAACTCGTGAGTGGCGTCCAAAATAGAGGCTTGTCGTAGTGCGCATCTGAGTGTCATGTAAGTTGTACAAGACTTGTACAGGAAAGAACGATGTCGTGCAAAGCAAAATGATTAAACAAAAGGTCGCACAACTGGTCCAACTCAAGCATCGCCAATACAATGCTTAATTCGCTTAGTTTTGGCATACTGGCTTTCACGAACTCAATAATGATGCCATGTATGCAGCAGAGAGACAGCATGAAAGTAAATATTGTTTCCTTTGGCAATGAATTCAACTTCGTCTCGAACATCACACAGCCCTAGTATGCCGCAACAGCAACGAGCTCAGGGTATTTTAAAGTCTATCACCTCTATGAATCACTCAGGACTAGCTCAACAATATGAGCCGCTTGCTGAGACGCGCACTGTAGGAGCCATCGTCCTCGCCGCGGGTCTGTGTTCAATGAAAGAAATTATGCGCTGCTCCAGCCCAGGAATTGACTTGCTGGTCAATAATATTTCGGACAATAGCACTCCGGCGTGCTTCAACCACACAGTACGATCAAGGATTCCCGTTTCCATTCGCGATCACTTGTTGAGGGGGCGGCGGTTGCGTAGGCCCATTGTAATTTGTCGGCTGAGGCGTCGTGCTCGTTGGACGAGGCGCAAGACCTTGCACCGGTCGTGCAGGTGGGGGGTACCCATTGACTGGAGTATGAGGGTTGCTGGGATAGCTAACAGGAGTGGCCCTACCAGATCCTGGCTGCTGTTGTGGTGCGGGATACATAGGCCGTTGCACATTTGCTTGGGGTGCCGGGAAGCCAGGTTTCGCAGGTGAGGCCGTACGGTTGTACGTTTGCTGCTGAGCCACATTGGGCTGGTAGTTGCCCATGATGGGCGTGCGCGCGTACTGCTGACTTTGCATTGGTGTTTGCTGGTATTGCTGATTGTAGTTGTTGTAGGTTCCTGGAGTCTGCTGAGCTGGACGTTGGGCGTAGTATTGCTGAGCGTGAGTCTGGCCGTATCCAGGCTGTGCGGCGCCAGGTCTGGTGTACTGCTGCGGCTGAGTGCCGTACGATTGGCGCATCGTGGAGTATGTCGATGGGTTGCTCTGCTGTCTCTGGAAGGTTGGCGTCGCAGCTGCTGGCGCACGACTGTTGTAAGTAGACCCATATCTAGTGTGAGCCGCTGCACCGATTGCCGGAGTACCTTGCGGAGTCTGGCTGTAGCGCTGCGCCGATGTGGACGAATTGGGCCGGGTCAAATTGGCAATGCTGTTGGCCGTTGTCATTGCTGCGAGCTTGGCTTGTCTAGCGACAAGATCTTCTTCCATGCTGCCCCTAATGTCCTTGATCTCATAGGGAATGAGGGTCTTCACACCAAGGTCTGCCAATTGATCGCCGTCGAGTTTTGCAATGGCATATGGCGGCAACTTCAACAACAGGTATGTCAGCTCACGACGAAGGTTGTGATATGTCGCAGTCTCCTGTTCGGACGGCTCGTCAGGCTTCCCAATCTGAGATGTGACGATGTGCCCGGGGCTGATCGGTGTACGTGCTGCTGTGGACGACGATGAGAGAGTGGTGTTGCGAATGCGTTGATGTGAAGCCAGCGTTTCCAGGAGTTCAGACACCTCTCGCAGCACTTGCTCGACGTCTGTTCGATCCTTCTGGACCTGAACAGGTTGCTCCTCCTGGACATTTTCCAATTCGTCCAAATCCTCCAACACTCGGCTGAACTCATCTTCCTTGAGCTCAACGGAAGGCTCAAGTTCGGGAACTTTGCTCGCCTGTGCTTCCTCGTCAAGCAAAGCAGGGTCAATGGCAAAGGTCTCACTATATCTCTTCTCGCCGACCTTGTGCCACCATACCATACTCTTGACCTCTTCCGGAATGATGGCGTTGGAGTTGTCCTTGGGTGGAGCAAAGCTCGAATACGCTCTCCGAAACAGTGCCTCTTCCCGTTTCTTCATTGCCTCCTCGGAAGAGTCTGTCGCTTCTTTTCTCTGCACTCCATCACTCGAGCTCAGAGCTCGGTCGCGTTGTTTGCGCTTTTCTTGCGCCGTATCGAGAGGATCAACACCACCATAGCCCAGCCATGTGCCCGTGCTCAGCGGCTGTACTGTGTAGCCTCCCCTCTTGTTGCGCTGGATGGGGTCCTTGAATTCCCATGTCACCGATTGATCACGGGTCGCCGACCGTTTGTGCGTCTTGGGCGGCTGTAATGTCGCAAGGCTGTATGGAGGCGCGAAGGCCTGCTCGAAAGTCGGGGCTTTTTGCGCAGTGTCCACGGCCACAGGCGCGACCTTGGTCGCGGATATCCCATTGGGCAAGCTCAGCTCCTCCACCGGAAGTTCCGTCTTGATTAGTGGATCTCTCCGATCGACAGGCTGCTGCAGCGAGGAGAACAATTGCTTCGCAGTGAGTGCATTGCCAAAGAGCGTAAGCACCGTTCCTCCGCGCGTGCTATCTGCAGATGCACTTTGTCCGTCCGCGAGCCCGCTGTCCTCCTTCTTGAGCTGTTGGTCCTCGCCATCATCAGATCGATGTTCCCTCTCCACGATTTCCTGAAGCAGACTGTCCAACGACTGAATCTTGTTGATCTGCTTCAGCTCTTCCACCGTCGGCCTCCCCGCAGTGAATCCGGTTCGTCCTCGCGCCTTCGTCCTGATGCTGGTAATAAGATCGTCACTAACGGAGCTGGCGTCCTTGCGCAGGTCGTGGAGGGATGTGTAAGTCGTGCTGCGCAGTTTGGCTGCTATGCTCGTTTGATCGTTGTTCGTCGCGGACAGCTTGGCCTTTTTCTGGCAGGGTTCGGCGGGAGGAATGTTATGATTGAGGAAGGAGGGTTCCGTGTCATGGCTGTCGTGTGTCAGTCTGCCTCTTTTCCAGCCCATGCCGCTTACACGTACCGTGATAGCACATCCAAAATGTCCTTTTGCAGTCGCTTTACCTGCGATACCTCTTCCTCGCTGGTCGTCTCGTCGTGTCGTTTGCGCTTGTGGGAGACGGCGTCCGTAACAGCGGTGTCGGTGATATCGGCGGCGTGGGCGGCGGCATCGCCGTTGGTGAGGGTGGCCATGCTGCAGGCGCGTGTCGGTGCTGCTCGAAGCCTGGGGTCGCGCGCGTCTGGTGGAGGGTTCAATCAAGCAAGCCTACTTTTCTTGCTCCATCAACAACACGTCCTGCTGGGGAAGTGGTGCACGTGACTTTTTCGCGACTCCGCCTTCAGCGCTCCGCCAGGTACCGGTCAGCAGCGTCTCGGATCCGAGTGTGTCAGAGGGGAGGGTGCGGTGCGGTGTTGCGATGCGCGGGCGTGAGAAGATGGGCCTGGGTCTGGCGTTGGTCCGAGTTTGTCGCTAGCGAAAACGGGACAGCAGCGAGCAGCGGAATGCCTTGCAATGCCAACGTACAACAACGATGATACTCTGTACAGGACGGTATGATGTATGTAGATGAGCCAAGAGAGTATCACTGTTCATCAATCACAGGCACGAGTCACACGTAGCAGGACAGAACAACACCTCCTGGCGGGAATTGCTTCCTGGGAAGGCAGCAAGCCCGGCGAAAGTCGTGGCCGCGGTGATGGGAGCTCCGCGCCTCGAAAACATTGAACATACAGCTCGTTTCCTCTCTTCCTCCCATTCCCTCTCGTCCACCCGCTTCGCCCCGGTTGATGCATGCCACATGGACGACTGACGCCGCTCGGCAACCAGCTGCGTTCTGTGCTTGTCAACTTGTCCGCACTCCGCACGCCGCCCGCCCGTCGCCCATTTCCACTTGACCTTCAAGCTCTGCGCGCAGGAGCTCACCATGGCAATGATACCTCAGCCCTCGGTGGTACCCCGAATCTTGGAGCGCGACCGATCGCAACGGCCGCTGCTCCTCAGGATGGACGCCGAAATGAGGTCTCCATAGCACCAAGAGTGCGCAAGTCCAATGCCAGCGCCCGAATAGTGCGTCGCCGGACACGCATCGACCATGTTGGCAATGCCTTGGAGGCAACGGGAAAACTTCCTTTGCAAAGCCGTCGCCCGTCTAACAAGCCTGATTTGACCTATCGCCACCCCAGAAGAATAGAAGGCTACAATAGAGCTATCGAGAATCGCAAGAGGCACGCGAGGAAAGATGGGCCTAATGCTCCGTATCTCACTGCCGTCTCGCTTCAGAGCATCTTGGGCGCGTATTTGAGGCATGAGGCCAACCCATCAGAGCCTTTGGCTGCGGACTGGGAAGCTGCATATCGGCCATCTCCTCAGGAAGCGCAGCTCTTGCACACTAAAGGCTATTCCATCGAGGATGTCGCCGCATGGGCAAATATCGTTGCTGCAGACGACACTGTTGAGGCTGCAAAGAGGCTGCAAACCCGCAATGAGACCCACGGTGTGCTTGCCACTCCCTTGTTCGTCTTCCTGAAGCTCCTGCATAGGCCCTACGTCTCTGGCCCCGCGCTGCGCCTTCTACTCCTTTTGACCTGGTCCATATTCACGCAGCGCGCTCGTGTTCTCGCCAATCCCGGCGTGGACAGCGAGCCGCGCTTCACTGCAGTCGTGCGCCTGCTTCGTCATGCGCGAGAGGTCTGGCCAGCATGCATACCTAGCATCGTGCAGTTCGTGCTTGAGGAGCCGATCATCCAGAGCGGAGAAGCCGACTCTTCACCGAACGAGAAGTTGGCCGCAAAGACTTTCAAGCTGAACAAGCTCATGAGTCTCGTGTCGCTAGTGTTGGCTGAGCAGCCGAAGAAAGACAGCGATTACCAAGAGGCGTCAGTGATACCAATCCTTCGATATATGTCGGAGCACCAGCCACCGCTGCACATCAATCGCGAAGGCTACCGAGCTGTTGTGCGCATCCAACTGGCGCAGCGGAAGACCTTCAATGAGCAACAGTGGGCAGAGCTGAAGGCACTTTCGTGGCCCCCATGGAAGGAAGACCGCACGGGGATGGACGTATTGATCACGAAAGAAGAGCATGGAATCTCGAGAGCTGGTCAGACACTGCTGCGTATGCGTGAGGCTGGATATGCGCCTGGCCGCTGGGAGCAACTGGCTGGTATTTACACTGGTTGGGATATTGACAACACTCCAACTATACAGACACGAGTCTTTTTAGAACAGCCGGGTCTGCACATTTCCGATCACATACCGTCCACAACCGCCGAATCGCTGCGCTGGGCAGCACGAATCACATGCACTCGCACCCTTCAGGAAGCTTGGGCATGCTATTTGGCGTGGGAGGAGAAGCGGCTGCCGGCTTGTCAGGATGTGTTCTTAGCCATCGCCATCAAGCTGCGCGAGGAGCAGAGGCGGCCCCATGTTGAGTCCAGAGCGACACGATCTCCAAGTCTCAAGTCGTGGCCACTCTCTCCCGGCGATATGAAAGAGTTGTCTCCCCTGCCACCTTCGACCCATCTCGAAACTTATACGCGTACTCGGCCTCCTACTCTGGAGAGCTTCTATCTTGAGCTGCGGAAACGGAACATTGTTGTCAAGAACCACGCCCTGGCATTCTTTGTCCGTCACGCACGCACACTTCCATTCGGCCTAGAGGTGCTCAGCGATGCCATTGCGGTATATCCTGGCATCAAGGACATGCTCGCGCATCGGTCCTCAGACGCGCTGCAAGATGTGCCTATGGCGGTCTACGTGGCTGCTATCGTGCTGTTCACGCGTATGACCAAGACACCTCAGTTTTCCAACGAAGTTTCGCTGGCTACAGCTCGCAGTCTTGTCGACACTGTTCTGTCCGGCGATTCCTACGACGCCTACGAGCTGAACTATAAGAGTGGCATTGTCCGTGCCGCTCAGCTCTTGCGTCTCCGGCCAGATCGTGATCAGACCGCTTGGAATGCGGTGTATTCCGGCTTGTGGCGTGAGGCCAATGTCGCTCATTTTGCAAAACTCGTTGTTCCGCGAGATGAAGCTACAGCCCAGCTCCCTGATGAGTTGCATCATCCTGAGGTTGATCTTCGCTCTTGTGCCGGCGCCTTCCTCGCATATCGCTTCTGGTGGTCTGTGAGTAGACTACAGGCACAACAAGGCATTGACCTAGATGCTGCTGGCTTCTACAATTTTTGCCACGTAGCCGAGAACAGGGCGATTGCGACCTGGCTAGTCCTACAATTGAGTGAGGCCAAACAGTCGGACGAAGAGAATCGTCGCGGAGCCGAAGTGATTGATAAAATGGCATACACCGCCAGAGAAGCGTTCCATGGCCGAAGTGATCACCGGTTGCGTAGAAGCCCTCACAAGCTGTTCCATCGACTGGTCGGTGCCGCCGCCGATCGCAAGGAATGCAAGCATGGCCTACCACGTCTGCTCACAGTTCCGAGTCCAGGTCTGCTACACGCTTATGTACGTGCTATCGGATGGCTGGCTCGGTATGATGACATTCTCGATCTTGCGCAATGGATGAAGGATTACCATGAAGAACTACTGGAGCGTAAATCACAAGATCGCAATGGCGATGCCATGATGCGGCGAACAATTGTCGCGATGCGAGTATTTCTGGAGAGAAGTTGGCTGCCGCGGGAGCAAAATAGCAAAAGAATCAACGCTGGCTTCGAGCGCGAGAAGGAGATCCGAACTTTCGTTTCGCCCGCGAAGGCGGAACTCATCGACGACGTCAAGGCTCTGATCGAAGAGGTCGAAGAGTGGGAAGGCTGGCCAACAGATGACGAAGTCGCGGTCTACGTGAGTGACAAGAGATTCAAGCCTTTTGCTGAGTATGAATGTAAGAGAATGGTGAGGCAAGTACGATATGTTCCTCCGACAGCTGAATCGTAAAATTGAAGGGACGCTCGTTGCAGTCTTTTTCGAAACCGTTTCCGGGACTGCGCGGAAAGGCGCATTCGCATTGATCTTGGTCGAAATCTTCGTTGGTTTCTCCGTATCGCATTTCCCACGTTGCTGATCCGACCGTGTCAGCTGCTTATATAAAGCTCTGTTTAGTCCGAGGTCGGCTAGTGCTTTAACTAGTACTTGGCTTGGCTACGATACTCCTATATTACGAGACTTGGCATATCTGAGTTTCGTCTTCCTTGCGTCAAGAGCTGACAATGACGTGCAAACATGCATTCATCAACTCAGATCGCCAGCCTTCGTCAACTTCTACCATCCGCTATGTTCCCTCTTTTCACACTCACCAAAAGCGTCTGCCTTACTGCCACGGCCGAACGCTCTGGACCTTCATTCCGGCACGATCCGGCCAATCCCTTGTCACAACACCTAGTCATTTCAACTTCCGCATCATCAATGTTTCGCTTTGGCGTCTTGCAATGACCATGCTTTCCCTGTCCTTTTGCCCTCTTGGCAACTGAGCCGAGCCTCGTGTCTTGTGCCCGGTCGCGCTGAGAATAGAAATTCCTGCGCTTTCTCTTGCAGCTTCTGTGGCACAGCTGTGCGTTTTAGGTGCCGGGTTACCAGACGCGTGAGATCATTTCGTGCATTGCGGGCACGCGAGGGGACGGACTCGTCTTGTTTTTTTGACAAGGAGGCTGTCTATATAGCTAGTAGGTAGGCCCTTCTGGACTTTTCTGACGGGCTTTTTGGGTGTCTGGTATAAAGTTCTTATTTGACTGGGTTCCTTCGATCCTTGCCCTTCTTCTTGCACTCAGACAAGCAACAGATCGAACTTCAGGACGAACAACGACGACGACATGGCCTTCAAAACCTTCGTCGCGGCTTCGAGCTTGCTGCTCACTCTGGCATCCGCTGCGCCGCAAGGAGATGGAAGCTGTACAATTTGCATCGACAAAGTGAACGATTGTCAAAAGCAAGTACGATTGCCACCCTCCGAGGTTCCGCAGCTTACACAAGCACATTGCTGACGTTCGCTCTCACTTTCCAGCATGTACGGCGCATGCTACGACTACTGCGTCGAGACGAAGAAAGAATTCCTGGTTCCAGAATGCAATGGTTTCCCAGCATACAATGAAACCTGCGAATACGGACCGAATAACAATGGACCTTTGGCTGGTGAATGCTATCCTTCGAATACCACGACAGTTCCCGGTCCAGTGCAGGATTGCATGGTCTGCGTTGATCGTGTGAATGAATGCGGAGTGTAAGTTCAAAGCCCTTTTCTGTGTCGCTGTAGCCCTTCGAAGTAGACGCTGGCTGACATTTGTTGTAAAAAAATATGGCGCATGCTACGACTAGTGCCAAATGCCGCAGTTCGACCTTGCAATCCCAGAATGCAATGGCGTCTCAGGCCAGAAAGTCTCCTGCAAGTTCAAGAAGAACAAGGACGGAAAGTTGATTGGTGGATGCCATCTTTCGAATACGACACAGCCTACTCCACCAGGCGAGACTTGCGACATTTGCATCGATCGTGTGAATGACTGCGGACAGTGAGTGCTCTCTTCCCGTCTGACTTCTGCCTATTCTGGCCTCTGATTAATTCGACTGGTGTAGGATGTACGGCGGCTGCTACAACTTTTGCAATGAGCCCCAAAAGACTTTCGAGGTTCCAGAGTGCAATGGCCAGAAGAAGACGGAAATTTGTGAGTACATGTCGAATGACTGCGGAAAGGTGTTCGGTGGATGTTACCCTCCTGAGGGACCGATTCCTGGCTGGGCGGAGCCACCGTGTCCTTAGATTGAATTCATGGAGGGAGATGAGTAACAGCCATGATCATGGAGCGAGCAGAACTTGTTCGAGTTGATTTCAACCCTTTTCGTTCCTCATATCTTCCCTCCATATTTTTGCGCTTGGCAATATCCCAATGCCTTGCAACTCATCGCCACACTTGTGGAATCACAACTCGCAACCCATTCATTCCTCTCCTCGGATCCACAGGTCTGCTTTAGATCTCTCGGTTTTGGATTCTTCCAGTTGGCCAGCATATTAGGGTCGGACCCCGTTCCCGTATACATGAGAATATCGTCTTCGCCAAGAGCACTGGAAGCAGTCGATGACATCTTACTTGAAGATTGTGTTGAAATGCGATTCCATGTTTTCAGGGAACGTTCTTCTTGTGTGAGGCGGGCTTTCGTGAGGGCTTCGCCACGAGCTGTTGATGTTGTGCTGAAGGCCGGGCCGGTGGCTTGCCGAGTGGCTTTCCACAGGAGGTGCATATTTGGCATTTTTGTTCTTCGGAGTTGGGTTCTAATGGACTGTCTGTCTTGGTCTGTGAACGCCGTGCTGGTTCTATCAATACGTAGTACTGCTGTAAAGGGAGTGATCTGCGTGTGAGTTTAGGAGAATGTTAGACCATATGTTGAGAACTCTCCTCATGCAGGATACGGGACTTTCTCGGCCACGGAAGCCGTGAGTAGCCGTCACGCGACCTCTGGGCGTGTTTCAGTTCTGGACACCTCATCTGAACAGACGTCATATCTTATCATTGCGTTGGGTCTCAAATGCTGCGTTGTCTTGATAGATTCGTTGGTCATGTGGAAAGCCAACTCAGCAATTCTGCTGCTGTGAGGATGAGCGACCGAACTTGGCTGGGCTTTCGAGGCCAGAGAATTCTTGCAATAGTCATCGCACCAGACAAGCATTGATACTGACAATGATCTGGTCTCGCCGACGTGATAAGGCAATCGGCTCCAACTGTAAGCGCGATAGTGTCGTGGGTGCGGAACCCGAGACCGAATGGAAGGATCAAAGTGAGATCAAGTTTATTAGTACCAGGCCTGGGCACCCTTTCCAAGCAGCTGAGAAATACCGAACACGAACGCTCACAGCACGCGCCATTGACGCGTGGTATGGCGCACCAGAATCGCGACATCTGCAGACCTCGTCGTACCCATATATTGCCTGAGGTTGCAAGCAACGCCAAGAGACCAGTCATGGTGACTCACCTGGACATCACAGCCTCATTAGAAGACTTTTGATATTTTTTCAGTGTGAATACATTGGAAAATTCCTGGTCCTTCGAACGTAACAAAGCAGCAGGTGGGAGTCGGCTTTTCCTGTTGGATCGCGTCAATTTGTAGGATTGTTTGACGTTAACGGGCAGGAAACAGATTGAGATGCAGCGCTCCCTTCTGATCCTTTCACCCAAGTCCCCGGGTACCCAGTGAGTTTGGCCCAAGAACTGATTCGCCCGATAGCTTTCGACTCTTCTGGCTTCAGATGCTGTGGTTCTCAATTCCCGGTGGTCGCTGCTGAAGGCAAGCTTAGATTGAGCAATATTGTCCAGGCAAGCGTTGGTTGTCTCTGGGATGGACAATCGCTTGTGAGGTAAAGGTATATGCCCTTTGAATTGGCTGTTCGGCGGCACCATTGCCGGTCGAGCGGCCGGGGCATATGCTGGAGCCTGAAGCGGACATTCTTTCCATTTCAATCATTTCTCGCGGATGTCAGCGTTGGTCAGATTCTCGGCTACGCTGGGATGAAGTCTTCTTTTCCTAGAGCTTAGACAAGCATCACTTGGCATTCAACACGGCCTTGTCGCAATCTTCGTTCTGTTCATGAGATGCTCGTCTCGGTCATTGACTTATGTTTCTCACTAGTTCCACTATCAGTGGGGGCAAAGACAGCTGCAAGAGCACAATTGGAGAGAGGCTACAGATGGTGCAGATTAGGTAAACGTCAGGACGTATATATCTTGTGCGGCCGTGATCATGACCTGAGGGTGGGTATATACATAAATCATACAGCGCGAGGTGCTACACCTAGAAGGAAGGTGCGTTGAGAGCCATGAGGCACAGCAATCCGGAGATGAGACCAGCAGCAGGAAGAGTCAAGACCCATCCCATGAAGATGAAAGCAACCTGTCGCCAGTTGACGGCACCGAGATCGTAGTTCATCAAAGCCACACCAACGGCAGCACCAGTCAAGCATTGGGTGGTAGAGACCGGCAGACCAAGACGCGAGGCAAGCAAGACGGTGATGGCCGCGCCGAGCTCGATAGAGAAACCACGGGTTGGGGACATTTGCGTAATCTTGTTTCCGAGAGAGCGGATAATGTGGTAGCCGAAGAACCAGAAACCCATACCCAGGAGGAGACCACCAATGACGAGAATCCAGATGGGTGTGCCGGACTCAGTGTCAACGGCGCCGGTCTGGTAAGTCGAATAGACGGCTGCAACTGGGCCAACAGCGTTGGCAATATCTGTGACGACGTTAGTTAAAAGGCCGGCTAGGGAAATGAAGATCGACTTACCATTAGAACCGTGGGCAATGGACATCAGCATAGCAGAGACAACTTGGCAGTAAGTCCACAAGTGCTCAACGCGAACATCGTAACGATGAGCACGGGCGTGAATCTCTCGGAGTTTGCCGGAGTCGTGGGTGACGCAGTCGATGAAGACACCACGAAGGAGCAAGAACTTGAACCAGGCCCAGTGCTTCTTTGGGTTGACCCAGGAAAGATCCTTGACTGGCACAATCCATCGCTTGTATGGAGCAACGTAGGCCCTCCTGCGATGGCTCTCCTCTCCTGGGTTGGCAGCTGGGTCAAGTGCGTTTTCATCAGATGGAGCTTTGCCCAGAGGGACTGCTTGAGCGCCCTTCTCGTTATCACGGTTGGAGAGTTCATCAGAGTCAGCATCGTTGCCCACTGCACCCATCGCTCGTCCACGCTGCTCATCCTTCTTACCAGCGGCGACGTTTCCGTAGGCGTCTTCGTAGTAGTTGGTGACGTACTCATCGCCCTTGCCTGGCCAGTAGAGCTTGACGTTTTCTTTGCGAAGGAGCGGTCCCATGGGAATGTGCCACACCCTCAGTCTCGCGTCTTTCTTGATGAGTTTGCGCTCAAAGAAAGGCATGAAGAACACGTAGCAGATGAGGAGGACTCCGAAGAAACAAGCGAGGACGATGCCAACTGCGCGTCCAGGTCCAAGAGCGTCGAGGTCCGAACCAGGAGTCTCGACAGTGATGAAGAGCGCGAGCACACCTGCGGTGAAAGCGAAGTAGAGTGGAATCAACCTCATGCCCCACTTGAAGCTGTCTTTGCGCTCAAGCACAGCGTACTTGACGGTGGCGAAGACCAAAGCGGCGAAAGCACCAGCAATTGCAGGCGCAATGCCCCAGGAAGCTGCGACTTGACTGACGGATCCGGAAGTCCACTCCCACTTAATCTGAGACTGTGTTGCAAATCCCACGCCGATCAGAGCGCCGACGATTGTTTGCGTTGTGGACACGGGCATGCCCCTGCTGGTGGCGAACATAAGCCAGGTGGCGCTTCCGACTTCAGCACATCCCATCGCCAGCATCAGGACACCTGGACGGCCTTCGAAACGATCGATGGTGATGATGCCATTCTTGATGGTGTCGGTCACGCGCTCTCCGAGCACAACAGCTCCGAAGAACTCGGTACACACGGAGAGGAAACCGACTTGAAGCATAGAAAGTGTGCGGGCAGCGACCGAAGTGGCATAGGCGTTGGCGACATCGTTGGCTCCATTACCGAATGCACTGAAGAAGTAGGCAATGAAGGTGATGGCTATAAACAGAAGTTAAGCATAGGTTAGCCTTTGTCCCTCGTCTCCGAAAATCTCAATGCACAGCAAGAGCACTTACCCAAGATCCAGTCATAGCGAGCAGTGGCCTCTGGGGCACGCTTCGCGAGGAGATGGTGCAGCATGATGATGATGCACCGAGTCTCGTGTGGTCTTGAGATGACTTGGAGAGAGAAAGGATAGGGAGGGTCCTCGAGGGAGTGCAGGCCCTATACACCCACATGGATCGCCTCTCGCCATCGCGCCGCATATTCAGCTCTGCGCTTGTAGCACGATGTGTGCGAGTGGCAGACACGAAATCTCAGGTCTGGCACCCATTCGGCCTCAGCACGATACCAAGCTCAAATCCCAAGGCATGGCAGACGTTAAGCGACCCGCTGAAATTGAAGGCTTCGCAATCCCGAGGCATGCTTTGGATCTTGTAGGTTCGCTCTTGATGGCATTATTGCGCGGGGTTTTTTTCTTTGGAGTGTTTTCTTGGATACCAGCGTGATTTGGTCGGTCTTGTGGTCGCGTTGCAAGCGCTCCACGGTCGTTGGTAGAGCCGCTGGTCGAAAGTGTCAGAATGGGAAGAGAGGTTGCCAGCCAAGTCCCAAGCATGCGACCTGAAAGCCAAGCTGCCCACGAGCGCTGCATCTTCTACACGTGGGCGCAGGTCCTTTTGTGACTGGCTTCTGCCCGTTTCAGTCTTTTCATGCCATGCGTTCAACGGACGGCAGCCGCGTCCAGGTGCGCGAAGGCGAGCGAAAGTCTGCTGGCCTCGCGGTCCTATGATGCCACGACGGGATGTCACTGAGCACCTACTTTGCGCTTGGCAGCCGTCGCACGCTCTCGTAGAACTTCTCGAAGCCGTCGAGACTCTGCCATTTCGGATATTTCCACCTCCACCGAACACTCTTGGCCGCCTTCCTACTCGCCACTCGCGTGCCTATGAACCACCTATATGCATCTAGGATCACTACACGTGGGCAATCTGCCGGCGTACTATCTGCATGGAGATTCTGCACGACCGATTCGCAACTCCAAATCCGAATGAGGCGGGAGTGCTTGCCGTAGCGTGGGTGTGTGTCTTCCCAAGACTTCCACCCACGCCAGCTCGCGGCCTGCAGTGGGTGTGGCCACGATGATTTCTTCACGTGGGATAGTGGGACTAAGAGCAGTGACTTTTGGGACATGTGTAGGGGCAACGCTGTCTCTACTGTACCTCGGACGAGATCTCTACATCTTCTCATGGCCAATGACTACAAGTCCGTCGAGAGAGCTAGACTGTTATTGCCCAGCACAAGGGACTCTGCGACTGACATGCAATGATACAAGGCGACGAAGTCCAGGGATGAGTGCAAACTGAAAGTTCGACACGCATGCTCCTCTAAGCCTGAAAGCCTTCGTGGGGAGTCCAGGCCCGGATCGTAATAAGCTATTGAATGGGGCCTTATGTGCAGACGGACCTGAGAAGTTGCAGGTTGAACCACTGCAATCATTTCCCGCATTCTGCCACGCTGATACAGTCATCTCAAAGGGCTATGTGATTCAACCTCCATATGACCCAGCTTGAAGCATGATGTGCATGAGCATAGTTGAGAATAGTTCGCATGCTGTGTCTCCGGCTGTAATATCGACAGCCACAAGGCTTGGCGGAACTCCGCGCTGGGCCTCTCGCCGCCTCTGCCGTCATTGCCAAGGAACTACGGTACTGCACGTCTCCAAACCGACAGTATGAGGAGAGCTCACAAAACACCAATATGAGCTCTGGACAGAATAATCGCTCGAACGATAATGAGCCAGAGACCAAGAGTAGGCATTGAAAAACAATTGCGGTGAAGAGCGCGCTGAAAGCTAGAACTAATGCTCGTTTGCAGCGCCTTCCCACAGTGAAGCCGGCTTCACTTTCTTCAATATCTCCCATCCTTCAGAAGCGAGAAGCTCGCAGTATCGGAAGCAAGTCCGCAGTAATGTCACCAAACAGCTGCATCGTATCAGGAAACCCCATACCACGGCCAAAAGCTTCAGGCCTTTTCAGCCTGCTGCAAGGACAGGGCTGTCCTTGACACCGCAGGAAGTCGTGGCAACAGAGGCTTCCGGATCACAAGCTTCTCAGACTCCTACAGTGGCCTCGTCTAGTTCTTCCACCACGCCTGATGGATTGCCATCTTCTTCTCGATCTAGACTTCACGTCAAGCGCGAACGCGTGATCACACCTCCGCAGCTGATCAATTCAGCATCAACCACACCTGCTCGAACGCCTGGCTTCGAGAAACGCAGAAAAGTCTCATGGACTTTCATCAGCGAAACCGGTCCGACTTTCGATCATGGCGAGGCTGAAGACGAAGGAGAAGAAGAAATCACCCCCGAACCACTCACAGCCAACCAAGCTATAATCCTCCAACAACGACTCCCCTCACTCGAACAAATCAGCGTCGCCCAACACGATCCCTTCAACTGCTTCACCGTCCCCTGGCAACCCTGGTACGACGGTCTCCTACACTACATGATGACAGTCTTCGCCCCACGCGCCTGGCCAACTCTCAAAATCACCTCCTCAGAAGGCATAAAATGGGAAACCTTCATGACCCAACACGCAATGGAAGAGCCCGCACTCTTCTACGTTCGCCTACTATTCGCCTCAGGCGAACTCGTCCAAGTAGGATCTCTCCGCCGCGAACGCTCGCACTGGCTCCAAGCACAAGCGATCAAAGTCATCAATGAAGCACTCTCTGATCCCAAGCGATCAATCTCCGATGGTTTGATCTTAGCAGTCGGTCGAATCGCTTTACATGAATGCATGTATGGGAATCGAGATGCTGCGACTCATATGCATCGGCCAGCGCAGAAACGAATGATTGATTTACGTGGTGGCATGAAACAGTTGGATTTTCCGCCTTTGGTGAAGAGGTTGATGCGGTGGTCTGATAGGGTGATGTCAATGTATGGTAATACGGAGCGTATGATTCCGGATAAGGATGACGATGACGAAGGGACGTATGATTTGAAACAGAGTCTTAATGCTTTTGAGGTGTGGGCGCCTGAGCCGGGAAAGGCTTTGCGGAAAAGAATTGCGATCGATGATTTGGTAAACTAATGATGAATGAAAGACTGTCAAGGAGGTGTAGAACATAATGCTGGCCATTGTGTGGCGGAAGATAGCCTGATTCGCGAACAAACGTCCCGCGTGATCATTCTCAGAGTCAACAAAGTAGAGGGATTCGGTTCCTTTTTGCCCTTTCCCAGGCAAGCTGTCCGTGCTTTCCATAAAGCCGTGTCTCCAAACTCCCGGCGTGACCACTAAGCATAGCCCGAACCTGATCAAACCCTACCAGCAGTGATTTCATCCGCACTTGGAGCCTCCAGCATACCCAACGAGAATCTTGAAATTGGCATCAAGACTGCACTATTGCCCCTCGATAATCTCTCCCTACTGTCTATTCCACTGGGAGGAGGACGCCCACCACTTCCTCTCGAGATCCGTAGGTGCTGCGGAGTCGATGTGTTGCTGCTATTGCTCTGCTCCCCAACTGGCAATGGGGATTCGTCGCGTTTCGTATAGCTACTGATGATAGAGTCGGAGAGAGATCTTAAGGTTTCTGCACGTTGAATTTGAACGTGATTTTGGGGTGTCGAAGTCGAAGGGGGTGAGGAGTGTTTAGTTGGGCCCTTGCGTTCGAGTGGAGGAGGCAACGGTAGTTGTTTATGTATGCTGAGCGGCGTAGTAGTCTGCCGACGCGGAGAGATGCATCTCAAGCCCGATTCACGTTCAGGCTGGGGCTCCGAGGGCTGGGGCGGACTCTCAGCATGCGAGTTGCTCAGAGCGCTGGGTGTCGATGCCGATCGTTGCTGCGTCCATGCTATGCCGAGACCTGACTGCTGTTCTATTGGACACCGCGAATCGTCTTTGAGCGGCATATCGGTTCGATTATCTCGAGTCTTTTCGTGAGTGCGAGCTTTGGCAGTCGTGGCGCGGATTTCTGCCTCCAGCGATTCAATCTTCGCATTCGCAAGCTTTAGATCCTTCTTGTAGCCTCTAACGTCCAGCTTGTACATGATAATCTCCTCCACACAATGCCGCAATTCTTGCTCCCAGGCCTGGTCTTTTGTAGAAAGACTAAGAGTGGACTGCAGCTCTGTGGAGCCCGGCGACTCGGAAGTCCCTTGCAGCCTGGTCGCAAGCGACTTCGATATTTCTCGTTGGAGTTCGGGCGTGGCCACCTGTTCTTTTGGGCCGGCGATCTTCGACTGACGCCTCAACTCTATGTGGAGAAGAGAATTGTAGCGCCCACGATCAGCTTCTGCCGCCTTGAGGTGCTCCTGACAAATAAGAAGCCGTGCTTGCAGATTCTGAACATTTGTGATTGCGATCTCGAGCTGGTCGTGAGTCTGCTGGCACGCTTCACGTCCACATTTGAAGTCTCCGTGAAGCTGCGTAGTTGGCATTTGCTGTTCAAGTTCGCTCGTGCATACCTGTGGCACAGCAGAATTACGCTTAGTCGTGTCGGCTTTGAGTTCACGACAGCGAACGAGCTCTTCCGCTGATTGCTGCATTGGTCGGATGGGCAAAGCAGACGTAACGCATCCTGCCGCCTTCAGACGGCTCTGCAGCTCTTCGCAACGTTCCCGCAATCGAGCTTCTCGCTGATATGATGAGCGGAGGTCCTTGTAAACATTATCCAGTCCTGCCAGCACGTCGACGCGCTGCATATTGGCGGCTGCGAGATCTGCCTGGAGGCTCACTACAGCGGTTCTCTGTGCGTTTTCACTTTCTTTGGACCTGCGAACGATATCTTTCAGTTGCGTGATTCGTCGCTCTTTCTGGCAGTCGGAGTCCTTCAGCTGATCCCGTTGACGCCGCACTTCGCTCAGATCAGCATTAGTCTTGTTCGCTAGATCCAGTTTTCGCTTGAGTGCCTCAGCTTCTCCAAGATATTCCGAGGGGTGTCGCGCTGGGTCCATCGACAAGCTATCCATTGATTGTAAAGAACCGGTGCGACTGGCAGTTGATGCGCCTATGGTTCCCCCGCAATGGTGCATGGTGTCGATCGAGAGTGGCTGTCGATGTTCAGAGAGCTGCAATAAGCTGTGCTGCTGCTCAAGAAGCGCAACGTATGCAAGGTAAGAAGAGATTTCTTGATCATGCGCAGCCTTCAAAGTCGCGATGTGAGCCTCGTGTGCAGACCTCATATTTGCCACTTGTGTCATCATTGCTGAGATCTTTGATGTGTCGCATTTCGATTGATCAGGACTTTCAGGAACAATGCGCGCATTGCATTGGGATCCAAGGCCTTGGATCCGCTCTCCTGAAGCTGTTGGCGACTTTTTCTGGTCGTCTCGACGCGGCATTCGTGGCAATTTCCACTTTGGTACTTCCATTCGAGCGGACACCTCCAATTGATCCAACGATTCCTGACTTCTGTTTGGTGTTCCAAAACATTCATCACTCTTTGCGCACAGCGTAGAGTCGAGGGAAGGACGTATTACGTCCGACCCTTGATCATTGTCAGAATTCTGAATGTTCTCATAGTCGGGCGGCTGGGTTGAACCTTGTGGTGATGTGCTTTGTGGTCGTCCAGCTTGCGTCCTCTGCACCTGATTGGTCGTGAGAGAGGTCTCCGCCGTTATCGATGCGCCACATCGACGGGAGGGCCAGATAGAGTCAGTGGCAGGGAGCTCGACGGGCTCAGGATGTGGTGCTTCGACCAGCGGCGTTGCTGGAGTTGGTGGAGCGGTGTGAGAGCGGAGTCGGCCCTGTGGTGGACGCAATTCGCATGATCTTGGGCCGCCGTTGAAGTGGGGTGACTTTAGCATGTCCGACATAGCTGCGATGAGGCTCGTAGCGGATTGGACAGCGGCCTCATGCAACGTGAAAGACTCATGCGACTGTGCGCTGTAGTCTGACTTTGTATCGGAGAAGCTGAGGGGTAGTGGTTTGCGGCCTCTTTTGCGCGAGCCCTGTGGCGATGTCAGTACTGCCTTGCGCCATGGTCGAAGGCATTGCCATCGATGCTCCTTTCTCCACGTCACGATGCATGGCGCGAAAGACTGACGATCTATAGGTGTGTCGCACGAAGGGAGAATTACCCGAGCATTGCGCCCATAGCCCATGCCTTTGATCTCGATGCACTCTACGGGTATCTGGACCATCCCCGAGGAGACATGCTTGCGATCGCCCTTTGTCCATGTGAAGAACTTTGATCCTCCCGGCGTCATCTTGTCCTGCAACATAACCGACGCGACTCAAGGGTCAGTAGACGCCATTCCCAAAGGCATTCGCTTCCTGTACGGGACAGTGAGGCCTGTGACTTGTAGCTTGCTAGCAGGCGCAGCTGCGTGGAAGAGACTCATTCGATGCGCGAACCGATGATTCTTGAAATTTAAAAGATGAGCTGAGCTGGTAACCGGTAGGGAGGACTCGAAAAGAAAGGCTTTGAAAGGCAACTAGCGCACATGGTCGAATATCGCTATTTCAGCTCCGCGCCTCTGTATGCATGACAGGTGCCCGCTGGCTCGCTACCGCAGGTACGCGCCAACATTTGGATGTGGCTTACGGCACAGACTCCTGCTGAATCTCACGCTGCAGCTCTGGCTCGTGATGTGGTTGTGCACCTCGCAGAGAGTTTGCCTGGAGTTGGTGATGAGATGTTCAGGATCCGATTGCATGTCTGATCTCTCGACACTAGCAAGCACGAATGGTCATTGTGTTCGGAAATGCTGTCTTTGAAACATATGCAACGACTGACCAGACGTGTCGGAATGGTAGGTGGAGCCAATGGAAGTTGTGGCTACGCGCTGGAGTCTTGAAGGAGTGAGGTGGATTTCGATTATCTGACAAAAGTCGCTGTCTGTGCTGCGACTTCTGGCATGTTACCAATTTTGCAGCACCTCTCTTTCCAACGGCGACAACAACAACATCCGTTCATCGTCTTGGCAAGATTGAGTCGAATAACGAGCGCACGCAGGGCAGCATTCGAGTTTCAGAGGAGTTGAAGGGCAACTTTGTTACAAAGAAGAGGTCCGCGCGGCCCGACCAATTGCTTGTCACGAAAGCACTATTTGTCCTTGTACAAGCACATATCGCCGCCTTCATCCACGCCAAAGGGGCTTAAAGACAAATGGATCCAGAAACCAGAAGCCGGAAACGAGATGCGCGTGACGACGATTATCGATCAAGCAAAGATGTAGATTCGCGCACCAAAAGACGAGATCGTTCTGCCTCTGAAGATGAGCGGAGTCCTCGAAAACGACGATACTCCAAGTCCCGAGATGAGAGGCGTCGCTCCAGGTCAAGATCGCGTTCTGAAGTAGACTCAGAATATGAGCACTCTCGCCGGCGGACGAAGGCAGAAAAAGATGAAACTCGCGATCGTGGCAAAGACCGCCGACGTGACCGCAGAGATCCCAGCGAAGACTACGCCTCAGACGACCGCAAATCCTCAAGACGTGGTCGCAAATACCGCGACCGCTCGCGCTCTAACTCACATACCCGGCGAGATGACGAACGCTCCCGCCGCTCCAACAGAAGATCCAGATCACCCACTTTCAAAAGACGCCACTCCCGGTCCCCTTCACCACCCCGAAAATCTCGCGCCCCTCTCCCCTCCCAACTAGACTCTTTCAACAAAGACAACAACCTTCCTCCGGGTTCCGCCCCCATCGAAAAGCAAAAACCAAACTACAAACCCACCGGCCTCCTCGCCAAAGAAGCCAACACCGTAGCCGGCACAACCACAGTCCTCAAATACCACGAACCACCCGAAGCCCGAAAACCCCCATCCTCCGCCCAATGGCGCATGTACGTCTTCAAGAAATCAGACCTGGTCGATACCATCCAGCTGCACACCCGCAGCGCTTGGCTCATAGGCCGCGACCCCAAGATCACAGATCTCCATCTCGAACATCCGAGTATTTCCAAACAACATGCTGTGATTCAATTCCGACATCGCACGACGACGAATGAGTACGGGGATAAATCATCCAAAGTGAAACCGTATGTGATTGATTTGGATAGTGCGAATGGGACGAAGGTGAATGGGAAGAAAGTAGAAGCGAGTCGGTACATGGAGCTACTGGACCAGGACGTCTTGAAATTCGGAGATAGCGAACGAGAGTACGTGATGATGTTACCAGGCGCTGCTGAGAAATGAGAGATGGCTCTTCCGAAGCAAGAGTCAACAATGTAATCACGTAGATGGACGTGAAGTAGTAGAAGGATGGCACCAGTCCATATCATTTCACTACGCTATGCCACACCCACTACCACGATTGGTCATTCCCCTGTCCTCTAGAATCATCGGACCCTCTCAGAATCTCGTTCCTCTCTACTACCTACATGCTCGCTCCGCTCCCGCCCGCTAAAATTGTCGCACTAAAACCTCGTATCGTGAATCGTAATAAAAGTGAAAAGAAGAAAGGCCACACCTCTTGCGCCACAGTCAACACCTGTACATTGCAAATCTCCCCCACTTATACCAGAAGATCAGAGCAGATCATATACAACAGGTGGGTATACATCAGTATTGCATCGAACGCAGTAAATATCAATCCAAGGTGGTAATTTTCAATGGACTGTGTCAAGGTTCGCTGGATCCGAGGTGAATGTCCAACAAGATGCGCTTATCAAGCAGCGACCTTTAGAACGCTCCACGAATCTTTGCATAGAGCTCAGTGTCCAAGAAATTGTAATGCGGATCGAAAATGCAAAATGGTGCTCGCAGCAACGTATCGGCCGTAGGACGCTCACCAGGATCACTAAGACAAACCATGTCAGTCGAATGTCACTCATCTTTCACCTCACGTTGGACGGGGAACTCACATCGTGAAACAATCATACATGAACGACAGCGCCGCAGGTCCGACGACCGTAGACACATCATCCGGAATTGGAGGAGCCTGGTTCAAACTTCCCAGTTTATAGATCGCACCAATAGCCTCTTCTTTGCTCCAAGGACGGCGACCAGCGAACATCTCCAAAACCACGCATCCAAGAGACCAGATGTCGACTTTGGCAGAATATCCTTGGTTAGATATGGTGTCCATACTGCCATTACTATTGCCGCTACTGCCACCTGAGACGTTCAGAGCCTGTGACTGGGCGCGAATGACCTCAGGTGCCATCCAGAAGACAGAGCCTTGCATCGAGTTGGTGATGTCGTTGTTGTATGGGTTCGCGCTGCGTTTGCTGATACCAAAATCGGAGATTTTGCAAGTTCCGTCGAGATCGAGGAGAATGTTGTCTGCTTTGAGATCACGATGCAGAATACCCTCAGAGTGCAAATAAGCCAAGCCACAAAGAGTTTGTCGGGTGAGAGACGAGACGACGGGTTCTTCGAATTTGCCATGCTTTCGGAGACAGGAGCCGACAGAGCCACCAGAAATGTACTCGAGGAAGATGGAAATGGAGTACTCCTTCCGTTCGCAACCCAAATACTGCACGATGTTGACGTGATCGAGATGCTGCATGGTGTCGATTTCTTGATCAAGGGCCTTCACCATCTCGCGAACCTTTTGCGGGTCGGCATTTTGGGCCTTGGGGTTGACCTCGACCTGTTTGACAGCGAGCAGCTCACCCGTTGTTGTGTTCATACCGAGGTACACTCGGCCAAATGTGCCTTTACCGATAAGCTGACCTCGCATCCATTTGAAAGTGGGCTGTCGCTCCGGCTTCATCACTCCGATGTGATCTTGAGGAATAGTCTCGAGGTTGTTGATAAGCCGGCTGCCTCTTTGAGGTTTCACTTGTTCTATCTTGGCGCCGAACATCTTTGTGGACTTCCGTCGCACGATGCTGCTGGTGACATCGTTGCGCAAAGTACTGATCCTATTCTGCAGCGGCTGTTGGAAAGTGAGGTTGGAGACACTCGGATGTCGGCTAGACGCATGTGAGGAGATCGACGGGTTGTGCGATAGCATGCCATGGGCGTAATTGTTCTTCACCACATCACGGATACTCTTCGTGCGACCCAGGCCTCCAGATTTGCGCACACTGCGATGTGCCACGGAGTTGTAGTTGCTCTTGAGCGTAGACTCCTCACTGCCCAGAGTGCCATCTTGATCATCAATACTGGACGCGGGTGTCACGCTGCGACTCGCGCTGGTGTCAGAGGACAATGCCTGCGGGTCTAACCCAACAGGCTTGTCTTCTGTTGCCCCACGCCCTTCAGCTTCTTCGCCTTCTTCTCCCATGGGTTGATCAAGATCGACGTTGGGGAAGAAGTTGTCAAGTTGCTCAGCAATGTCTTCAACGGGAGGGCGGTTCGCCCAGTTGTTACTATCAAAAGCGACGCTGCCACGACGAGGATCGAATTGGGCAGAGTCCTTTGGAGAGTCTGCAGACCATGGACCTGTTGTTGATGCAGAGTGCGGGTAATGGCTGTCACCACTATCAGTGCCTTCTCCAATGGATCCGAGTTTGTCACTAGGCGGCAACTTCGGCGACTCGAATTTGACTGTCGCCCTGGATGTTTGTATCTTAAGCGGAGGTCTGTTAGGCGATCGTGCTGGAGAAACTTGAGACATGCCCAGGATTTCACGGGCCTTCTTGTCTGATGGCTTTCTGGTCGAGAGTTTCGTCGACAGTCCTGCGGACATGCCTACCTTCTCCTTCTGCTTGGCAAGAGGGATGGCGAAGAGGCCGTCGTCGGAGTCATCGTCGGAATCGTACAGACCAGCATTGGGCGATGTAGCGAACTCAATCGTGTTCTCCGGCACATCAAAGCTTGGTCCACGTTTGCTGACCGCCCTGCTCAATCCGCTAGGTGCAGTGTGCTGGGAGCTCGGACTGAGTGGCGGGCTATGGCGACCAGGTTGATCGCGCAGCCTGTCAAAAGTAGGGTTCGATGGCATCCGCAGTTGCGGAAGTCCTGGTCGCTGGCTCGCTTTGAGGGTATCCTCGTCGTCTTCAGGTTCGACATATTCTGGCACACGGAATGTTTGCCCTCCCTTTGACCTCGTATACGGGCTGCGAGGTGACTCGGCCCGACCATTCGGGCTCGCTCGACCAAAGCCGGCGTTCGCTAGAGAGCCAGCAGAATTGCCATTCTGACCTGTGTGCAGATCGGGCGCGGTGGATGACTTCTGTAGACCAGAAGGCATCGCAGGTGCAGTGCCGGCAGATGCACTGTGTGGGCTAGCGCTCGGGTGAGCGATGGCACCAGCGGCTTTGCCAGCGCCAGCCAACGCTGCACCGATACCTTTGTTACCAGACTTCTTGTTGTCCTCTTCCGGAATGGAGCCATTTGAATTACGCTTCCACTCATCGCGTCGATTGGGCCAGCTGGTTCGTGTTGTGGTAGGTCCCTTCTTCGTCAAACTGTTCGCCTTCACCAGTGTGGCCGTGGGCTCAGGCACGGGTGGAGCTTTGCGAACTGGTTGCAGATCTGTTCGTCGCTCGAAGTCATTCGAGCCAGAGCCCGAAGACTCGGGACGAGGAGCCGTCGGAGCGTGCTGCTCGTATGGTGTTCGAGGCGAGTCGAAATCGTGCACTTTCTTGCCGTTGCCCATATCCACTAGCCTGCTCGATCGTTGAGCTTGGTAGTCCTTTCGTTTTCGCTCCGTCTCCCGCCTATGCTCCTCGGCGCGCGCTGCAAGCAGCTCTTGCTGCTTGTCTTCTGGCAACATTTGGAAATGGTTTTGCAAGAACTCTTCTTGGCGTTTGATGAGCTGTTCGCCATCCTTTTTAGGAATGATCTGAGCAAGCCTGTTACGGTCGGACGCCGGGCTATCTCCTTTTCTGATCGAAGGTATCGCGAATGGTAAGTCTGCACTATTAGTTCCCTGCAAGCGCTGCAGCGTATCCTCGTCCAGAGGTTTGCCGGAGAATGTGGGCTTGGCAGAGGCTTCTTGTGGTACGCCTGAGAGGCCCAATCCGGAACTGACAGGCGCTGGCTCTGACCCGGTATTCGGCCCACGAACGTACAGCTTTAGACTTCCATTAGGGTCAGCGATGCGCGCCCTTGCGGCAAGCAACATATCGCTGTTCAGCTCCTCCTCATGCTCCTCCTTGCCTGGTGATGTAATGTGGATAGAAATTTCGTCGCTTTCGGGGATTCCAAGGTTATAGCAAATGACCATTCGCAACTGTGCAGCATCTTCAACATCAGTGATATCGATGAGCCGATAGTTCCAGCCATCGGGTGTGACAAACACGAATTTCTTGTCATCTTTCCTCGCAATAGGCCGGCCGCGCTGCGCTGCGACACTATCGGAGTCTGCGTGGACCTTGCCGGACGATCGATCATTCAGTGAGATATCAGATCCCGCAACCAGCTGGCCATTCTTGTACACTCCAGGACTCCTCGGCCCGTGTTCGTCCTCAGGTGAAGCGTGATCCGCATCTTTGCCTTTGGCACCACGGCGAAACTTTGCCCACAGACCGCCACGATGCTCACGGGCTGTCGCACTCTGTGGGGTGTCTCGACTGCTACCACGCCCGCCATCAGATGGTGGCGGGCGATGGCTATCGAGACCTGTTCTGGGAGTGTAATCCTCACCATGCCCATTACCTGACCTGTCGCTCATTGCGCTGATGCTCGTGCCTCGGAAGTGTCCACCAACACCACTGCTCGTTCGTGCGTGACCGTTTGGCTGTGGCCGTGCGTTCGTCAAGCCAGGACTCTGCTGCGGGCTGGCTGCAACAGCTCCACTAGGTGAGTGATGTCGCTGCTTTAAGTCTCCCGCAGCCCCGAGCGCACTGCGAGACTCCGCACTCCGCTTCTGATCGTAGGAGTCCAGTGTGATTGATCGAAAGCCCGCAGTATTCCCTTTCGTGACATTTGGCATTCTCGCACCTGGAGAGTCGTCACCACCACCAGCCGTAGAAGGCGTTGAACCAAAGACGGTGTTGTCTGTACGCGACATGCTGGGTGAGCTCTCCACGTTACCTTCTGTCCCCGCGCTTGTCGAATTCAGATTCTGCTGAGACTCTCGTCGATTCGCCCGGAGAGGCAGACTAGCAGTGCTGCTGGTCGCTGCAGTGTGTGGTGTTCCTCCTCCGCCGCTTCTGATGATCTCTCGCACCAATCTCCGCAATCTCTTGCCTTCATCTCGCTCTTTGGCCTGGTCCCAGACAACTCCATTAGAAGTGCATTCTCTTGCGACTTGTGGGAGGATAGTGTGCGTCATGAACCCAATGTTTCTCTGTCCGCCGCTCCTGCCAATGTCCAAAAAGGCGTTGCCATGCACACCCAAATGCTGAAATGCTGTCTGCCACTCTTTCGAAAAGCTATGTGCCACGAGCCAGATTTGTATGCGATCTGCGGGCCAGTTTTGGTCCGCTGGGGAAGCAGGAGTATCGCCAGATGAAGAATGATCGCGGTTGGTGCTCGTCAGGCCACTGCTGCTCTCAGCATGGTGACTGAAGGACGAATGAGAGAATGCCGTCCTCGCATCGTGCGCGGGTGATACATGCTGCTCCGTCTCTTTCGCCGGGGCAATCAACGCTTTCGGTTTCCCTGTGGTCGGAGTAGGAGGAGGGAGGCTGCTCTGCGGAGGGGCAGATGCTGCTAGCGGTTGTTGCTCCCGCTGCGCGTACGTCGAATACCATGACCTTTCCGCCGCATCCTGCTGGCTGTAGAAGTTGTTGTATAGAGTTTGCGAATTGTTTTGCGTCGTAAAGTCTTCCGAACCTCCTCTATAGTAACTCGGAGTGTGTTGGTGAGGCACTGGCACCGGCCTTGCAGGCTGATGTACTGGCGTCCTACTGTCGTGCAGAGGTGGAATACCTACACCGGGACCAAAGCTCTCTCCACCAGGGATGTACGTGGCCGAGGTGAGAGGCTGATCTGGAGGAGGCATCGGTGGTAGCTGGAAGTACTCGGAATATGCACTCGGATCGTACGCTCGAGGTTCCTTGGGCTGGTTTTGCGCTGGCGCATAGCCGGGACGCAATTGATTCGAATAGCCATAACCCGAGGGCGGCGGCGGAGGCGGATGAAAGGCTCCTAGAGGAGTCCGCAATTGTCCTGGAGGCGGAGGGGGCCATGGCATGCCTGGCTGCGATTGCGGCTGGAGAGGCGGCGGAGGTGGAAGAAAACCTCGCTGTCCGTCTGGCTGGCCATGCCTCGAGCCGGGCGGCGGCCATTGGTGCTGTTGCTGCCCATGGCCGCCGGGCGTGGACGGCTGCATTATTGGGTCGGCATAGGTATGTGCTCGAGCTCTTGGCGATGAAGCAAACGTCGCGCTCGACGGGTAGGGTGAGGCGGAAGGATGTGGTCGCAGCAGCTCATTCGCGGGGTGTTGTTGCGGGCTCTCGTACAGCAGCGAGCCGTCGGGGGCGGTGGGATAGTAGTACGGTGGTCCTCGAGATGGCGGGGGAGGGCTTTGGAGGTTGCTAGTCGAGCGCTGGCGCTGGCCTGCCAGCATAATGCCGATACCCTGGTACCTCGTCCACTGGGGAAGCAGAGCTGCATGCAGGCGGCGCTTACAGAATCGCGCTCACCACTCGTGGCTCGCCGAAGCACTTCACCGACTGTACACGTCGCTGTCGTCCACCGCTCCGCTGGCAGCCGGCGGCGCGTTGGCTGATCGATGGGCAGCGATGGCAGAGTGCTGCAGGTGCAATTTCTCCCAATGCCCTCACCCCGGTCGTTGCCTCCCCAGCGCTCTTTGTTCTGGGCCCCCACTCCGCGCATCAGCCACGCGCACGACCACCCGGAGATGTCGAAGACGTCGTATTGATCGATTGATCGCAATGTCGCTGCACTTGGTGCAATTCGCATCAACATACACAGCTCAAGCTCAGACGACGAGTGAGGATGCGGAGAAGTTGCTACTGAGTCGCGCCTGCATCTACCAAACTGGAGCCCGTTTCCTATAGAACCTCTCCACGTACACACGACTCACATAATCAATGCACCAGCCACAGCAGCGGCCATCCCATGCCGGCGATCTTTTTGGGCAAATGGCCTGCGGCTCGACGCGATGGGACGACGTAGGGCCCGTCGCCCCCTTACGTTATGCTTTCGTATCTCTTCTTGCTCGTTACCCAGCGACGCGAGCGACACCTGTACGCGTTTCACAATCACCAGCACCACCGGAGAATGCGATCATCTCGCACAGTCATCACTACCGAACATGACGGGACACCATGATCCCCGCCCACGTGGCCGCCACACGCAGCAATGAAAATCAAAGCCAAGCGGGACATTTTCTCACCATCCGTGCTACGATCATCCTCATCTCCATAATTGCAGTCCCCAAAGTTCACGACTTGCCTTCATCATCCGCAGCATACAGTTTGTTACTCGTTTTGCACCGGTTTTGCTAAAATGAAATCTTATCTAGCTAAAGTGAAATCTCGGCTCCTACTCGGCATTATATAGATAGATAATTCTTATATGCTAGTCTACCTCTTTTAACTAGAGTAAGTAGTACGCTCTATTTGTTTTAAGAGAAGAAAATCTTAGGGCAAGCCCCTAGCTATAAAAACTTCTTAATATCTTTTTAGAGACTATATATATAACTAGGAAAAAACATGAATACGCCCTAGCAGGCGACGACGACGATAGCGGGAGGCCTCGGGGCCTCCTAATACGCGATAATACTTCCTAACTAATACTATAATATTACGAGTAGAGGAGAGAGCCTAGAAGAAGGAGGTTACGTCTCTAACTCCTAGGTAGCCTAAACCCGCCTACAAACTACCTCCTCTAGCCTATAAGGCTAGAAAACTAATACTAATACTAATACTCTAAAACTAACGATCTAA